>JAWNLL010000442.1:0-600000 GCA_035042425.1 Drosophila flavopinicola | reverse complement strand
TAGTGGTTTTGAATTCAAATTTTAGTTTTAATAGCTTGTTTGAATTATTGTTTTTCTTAGAATTGTAACCAACATTTGGTTCTTGTATTTTAATTAAGCAAATATTACAATGTTATCACCTCAATTGATGCATCTATTTCAGGGCACTGGCGCCACCTTGGAGGGCGTCTCATTGGAGCTGATGCTGCTCGACTGGGATCGCGTGACCAAGAATGAGGTAAATTCTATTGTATGGTTTAAATTAGCAGCAACCTAAACCTATTTCCCTTATTCACCTCAAGGTTATTGGACGCTTGGAGCTGGGTGGACCCACCTCGAGCAGCACCGCTTTGAATCACTGGAACGAGGTTTGCAATTCGCCTCGTCGTCAAATTGCCGAGTGGCACAAGTTGAATGAGTAAAACCCTTTAACCCTATCAAATTTTGGGGCAGCGACCCGGCGCTGGCGCCGCAATCCCAACAATAGCAACAACAACAACAACCAAACGCAAACCAATATGTTCTATAAGTTTACAAGTTCATATTTTCTTCCTTTATTATAAATTGTTTTTTAAAATGTTGTGGATGCATTGAAAACTTAATTTAAAACACCAACAAAATTGAATTTGTATAATTAAAATGTTTAAATTTATTTTGTATTATGCTCAAGTATTTGTTTTATAATGTGTAGCAAGCACATACAAAATATGAAGCAAAGAGTAATTAATATATACCAAACACAAATTTAAGTAAATTAAATGTATTAGAAAATGTTTAGTATGTAACAATGCGTGTAAATGTAATATAATTAATTCAAAACATGACGTGACATACATATACATATATACATATGTATGATGAAAGCTAAAACAGGTACATACATATACGTATAAAAAAACCTAAGTTTGTTGCTTAATTTTGGGCTAAAATTCTAATTGAAATTATATGAAGTAAGTGTCTCATTCCGCTTAAACTTAATATTATTTGCACCTTTAAATTACATATTACCTGATGAAAAAAACAAATAATTTGTAGTCCATTTATTAAAACTCTGCCCACCATAAATACATTTGGTATTTGTTTAACATATGTATTAATATTGTATTAAATAAACTCTACATTTTAAGCGTACATTTATTTATAATTTATCACAAACTAAGTTCGAAACACCAAAAAAATACATTTACGAAAAACCAAAAATAAATTGAATAGTGCTTTACAAAAAATTTTCAAAATATGTCCGAAGTGAGATAGACTCTTACCGCTTATCACTTTATATAGACATAAAACGTACTTATATAAAAAAAAAACAAAAATCAAATCAAAACAAATCGAATAAAAGAATCTTGAGAGAACACGCAGCAAATTGCTTAGGCACCAAAAAGCTACAAAATCACACACAAAAGAACGAAACAAGTCAAAACCCAAAGAACTAAACAACACAATAGAATAGTACTTATAGAAGATAAATACAAAAACAAACACATATTGTATGTAGAACCCACAATTAACAATTATTATATAATGTAGAATTACGAGATACAAGATACGAGATACATAAAATGAATAGCTCAAAGTAAAAGCAGAAACCAAAAGCATTATTAAAATCTAACGGCACTTACTAAGCGAACTTCTAAAATATTTCCAAGCATAACTAAGCAAAGCTTATAGCGCAAACCCACAGCAATCGAACAGTTTATATAGATGCTAAATCTGCATTGATTGTGTAACTGACATACATATAAAACTTTAAACTTGGCTCCTATGTGCTATATTTTATAAAATGTTGGCAGAACAGGCAAAAAAAAGATACTGATAAATACAACTTTAGATGCGAGCACAAAATGCATACTATAAATATAATCATACCCCAAAGTAAAAATTTCGATTTGTGTCCACAATCAAACTTCAATTCGTCTAAAGTGCATACAATAATGAAAAACAAGCAGATATTCATATACATAGACATATTTATATGTACATATATATAAAAGTACATACTTCATGCAAATAAATATATATACTAACTACATACATGCATACATATAAAGTGAAATGTATAATTCTACATATACATACATATGTATTAGGAATGTTAAGAAACATTGAATGGTTAATTTCCGTAATAAAAACATAACATAATAAAAATAAAATAAACCAAAAAAATAAACCAACATTTTTTATTTGGATACAAATACAAATACACATTTTGTACAGCTTTCTTTATGGATGGCAACTATTTAAAAAAAAAAACTGGATGTCCGTAAGTGTTATATACTGCAAAGGAGGCGATGTTCTGGTTATTAGATTATAATATTATCTATATATAAATACCTACTGATGATTTGCGTTTGTTTGAAAGAAAGGAATCTGAATCTGTCTGCATTTAGGATTGATTGTTTTTGAAATTAAGTTTTTTAATACAAAATCTTAGATTATTTCACGTCCTTAACTATTCAAAATAATATCTGACATGAAAATAGCGTAAATAATAATATTTTTCAAAAGAGATGCCAAAAAGGCACATATATATTGTATATTTTTACAAATAGCCAGTAAATACCTAGTACTGTTGCTAAATAACCAAAAAAACATGAGCTTGCAAGCTTTGTCAGATTGCGTAGGTCGTGAGTATTATAAATTGCCAGATCTGTCGTAAAAATACTTAAATTGGCAAAACTAGCTCGCATACTGACTTGATTTCGATTCTCTTACTTATTAATGAGCTTCAGACTGCTGATTATAAGGCATTCGTCAGTTCATAAATATCACGAGAAGTGAGCAGTTCATCTTTAAAGCAGCGGCAGCGTGATACATATTTTTATATTCGCTATCAATTTGTATTTATATATATATATATATATACAATGCTATCAGCTATAATTTGGACAGTATTAGCTGCATGTGTATTAGGTGAGAACAATTTATTTGTTTCTTTAGTTAATCAAAATTATAATAAATTTGAAAATTATAAAATTGAGTTATATTATATTATTGATAGGCGGCTTGTGTGGTAAATATATATATATTTGTAGTGTAATATGAGCTAAGTGAATTGCAGCTGATACGAGATTTGTAAATTTCACTTTTCCATTTCCAAAATAAAGTTTAGCTATTTATATTTGTGTTCATTCATTCAATGAATAAAAAATGTATAAGATTGAATTATCAATAGCTTCTTGGTACACAGTTTCAGCTGGACCACTCAGCGAATGCGCTTCTGATCAGTTCATGTGCAAGGATGGTGGCTGCATTAGCTCCACATTGAAGTGTGATGGTGCCAAGGACTGCATCGATGGCAGCGATGAGATATTCAATACCTGCTATGACACCAGCTGCAATGATAGTGATCTCTTCCGCTGCAATTATGGCGGCTGTTTGGATAGTAAGCTAATGTGCAATGGCGCCTACGATTGTTGGGATAATAGCGATGAGAATGCATATTTGTGTGCGGATGATACAACAATTGACACAATTCTAGAGGAGATGCAAGGTAACTGCAGGTGAGTTTTGGCGTTGCTATGAAGGAACTCAGAAAATATATTTACCCTGGCAATTAGAAAATCGCAGTGAAAGTAAAGGAAGTCAACTTCGCTGCCTCTAATCGACATCGAAATTCATTTTCTGAAAGACAGACGAGATGCTTTAGGTCACATTATTTTCTGAGCCTGTGTATACCGATTTTAGTCGCACTTTTATAGCTCCCCATATGCGCTGCAATGTAAAGACGATGACAAGTGTTTGATGTGGAGTCAGGTGTGCAATGGCTACATCGACTGTCCGCAGAGCTATGATGAATCTGCGGAGATATGCGGCAGCAGCTTGTGTCCAGAAAATTCGTTCCGCTGCGAGAGCGGCGCCTGCATCAGTAGCCAACTGCTGTGCAATCGGGACATCGACTGCGCCGACGGCAGCGACGAGATACCCGATATATGCCTCAAAAAAGCTGGTGGCGAAGGTCCTGATCCAGTTTTTCCCCATGAACCAGTCGACAACGTGTGGCAGCCAAACTCGTGTCCGCTGACACCCAAGGAAGGCATGCACGTGGCGGATTATTTCTCGGAATTCAGCTACAGGCCCGATGCCGAGGTGCCGGACAAGACCATTGTGACGGTGACTTGTGACAGCGGCTACCAGCTCTTTGGTCCCAATATCAACAAGTGCGATAACAGCCAATGGCTCAACGAATGGTTTGTGTGTGTGCGTGTGTGTGATCAGAGCTCCGATGTGCGCAATGTCAGCTACACTACGCAGTGCGTCTCCTATGGTGCTGTGGTCGATTGCCAGCAGAATAAACATATCCTGGACACCGAGTTGCTGGTTACCTGTGCGCCCGGATACGAGGCCCCGTCGCGTAGCAGTCAAGTTGGCCGGCACAGATGCAATAAGGATGGTGCTTGGTCTACTGAGAATGCCAATCCCATCTGTGAGCCCATTTGCGGCATTAAGTCATCACAGCATCCCGATATCACTCCCTGGTCTGTGAGCATCTTCCGGCGTATCTCCAGCACAGAGTCGATCTATAGATTCCAGTGCATGGGCACTATCATCTCACCTTTTATAGTAATTACGGCCGAGAGTTGTTTCAAGAATATGTTGCCAACACATTCACATCTTTACTATTCGATTGCCGAGGGCAATCACAATATTGGCTTCAGCCAGGATGAGGATCATGGCTACAAGCTACACAATATTCTGGATGTGCATTCTGTATCATTGTAAGTATTTATCTTTTTATTCCTTTCTTCGCCAATTTGCTTCAAATATAATGCATTAGAAATTGTAAAGTCCGAAATAATACTTAATGCATTACATTATTTTAGAGACAATTAAACTAATCGTAACTCTTATCTCTAACTTATTGCAGCAATATGCAGCAAAAGGCTGTTATACTTACCCTGGTGAAACCCTTTAGGTTCGGTGCCCTAGTCCGACCCATCTGCTTGACTGCTAATCAGGCTAATACTGACAATAAGGAAATCGTCACTGCAGGAACCTTTGAAACTAAACAGCTGGGTGAGGGACTGACACTATCTGAGAATGAGAAGTATACCTTAACACACATAGTGGCCACCGAATCGACGAAATATAACATTCAGGCGTTTGTCAGCGCGATTAGAAATGATATAGCAAAGAGCTTGCGGAATCCTTGAACATTGAATTCACTTTATTATGGTTTGATTTAGTAGCTAAAAATAAATGTGAATTTACATTAACTAAAACACATACACACATCTACTACTTTTCAATTACATAAGTTTATAATATATGTAATTAATTTTATTTACTTATATATTTTGTTAAATACTATATTTGATGTTTTTGCATAAACCGTTGTCGCAACTTTCCTGTGGCCTGCTTCCATTTGCTATGCTTAAGTTAAGTATTTTATTTTTCCCATTTTTCTGTTTTCTATTTATATTACTATTTCGCTTGAAGGTTTTCATGTTTGTCTTTCTTTTTTACATTGAGATTTGCGGAATTAGACTCTAGCTATTTTAATATTTCTCTTATTTGTTTTGCGTTTTGTAGAATTTTTGTTGTCATACAATAAGTGTTATGCGTTACTACTTGTTAATACATTAATTACCGACATTTAGTATGAATTTTAGGACACATTTAGTTGAGTTCTCTTAGTTAATACTTAGTTTTCAGTAAAAACCTTTAAATTTTAGTATGTATTAGAATTTTACTCTTGATTTTTCAATTTTGATCACTTCAGTCTTACCAAAAATATTTATTTCAACAGTATTTCTTTTGCCGTTTTTAACATTCGAAATGTAGTGTTATTCGTATTTTTTTACGCCTAAGTCAAAGTAGTTTTTTATTCTATCGCATAGTTTCATTTATAGTTTGTAAAGACATGCAACTTTTAATGCTTAACTTTGTTTTTATTAATTTTTATTTTGCTTTTTGAAAATTTCTTTGAGAAACTTTTGTATTCCATACGATACACGTAAATACATACATAATGGATAACTCATGTTTTGCCAGCTGTAACCTTAGTAGTTGTATATGTACATATCTTGTATAGCTTATAGTGAACATTAGCTTTGATTTCAATGCTGCTGTTTGATTTAAGATATTACTGCGAGATCTGTTTTGCTCAATGAAATAAAATATATGTTAAGAACGTGCCGGATAAATATATTTACATATGCAATTCGAGAGCACTGAGGATTGAAACAGTTTCAAGTAAATGATTTTTGGGACCATTGCGAGTACTTTGAGATGATTTTCCATCACTGTTTAGATTAGTTCATTATAGTTGACATGCTGTATATAATGTTTGCTTAACCATGAGCGAATAAGGATTTTTGTTCAACATTTTATCAAAACATTCTGAAATGCAAACATCAGCAAATGTAATTTTCTAAATATTTGGATTTAAAATCAATAAAAAAGTGAGAAAAATAGGAAGGTTTGTTTACGATTTGACTTTAAAGAATGGAAAGTGGAGAAGCCAATGATCCAATGATGATATGACAAACAAATGTTTCAACATTGGAAGGACTTTAAAAATGGGAAAGTTGAAAAGCCAATGATCCGCATAATATACATATATTTTGATGTATGTGTGCTCGTTATGTGGCTCAGATGAAACCCCTATGGTTCTTTAGTAGCTGCACACCGCTTACCAACCTATACAAATTCAGCAAACACATATAAAGTACATAGTCACTAACAACTGCATTTTGGAAATGATGTTAAAAATTAATTGGACGGTGTAGTTAAATAAGAATAATTAATATGTATAATTGGCAATTTACAGTTTAGCTTATCGCGATATAAAATATAAGTTATGTTGTGTGTGTGTGTATGTATGAAAGTTATAACTTAAGCCGAGCAGAGAGTACGCACTAGGACTAACTACGAATTAATACTGTACAGGATACGAGACTGCTTATATAAACTAAAAAACGGGCATCAGCTCGTATTGCATACAAATCGGCGGTCAACACAATATCGTATATATATATATGTATATATATATATATATCATTTAGGTAGGTAATAATTTAAGAACGGGGGGGGGGGAGAGGCGTTGCCAACTTAAAAGTACGACGTTAGCTATCCTTTATCCTTGCCGGGGCCAACACTAACGCCGAGCAGGTGCTCCCCGGCCATCAGACCCGCCGGCTGATGCGCATAGTTGCGTATCTGATGCAGCGAGATCAGCTGATTGGGAAAGGCATTGGCATTGTTCTGATTAACATTCTTGTTGGGAAAACTGATGGCATCGTAGAGATAAGGACGCTGCGCCATCGGATGGTGGCTCAGCGAGTTCAAGTGCGGCGGCATCGAGTTGATCGGCGTAAAAGCCGAATTGCTGCTGCTCTTCGCTATAGAAGCCGCATCATACGGGCCCACAGTGCTGGGCGTGGATACTGTGAGAAGGCATGACATTAGCTTAATTCATCATAATTATACATACATAACGGTGTGGACAACTAATTAAAAACGTGAGTATAGATTGTGAATTGTATTTGCTATGAGCAAAATAAAGTTTTTACACGTAATTTGTCAGAGACTTATGAGAAGTACATAAGTGTAAAGTAATTATTATATTCAAGAAATGAAAAGTTGGCCTCGGGATTGATTAGACATTTCTCAAATACAAATTAATAGGGCTTGAATATTATATTTGAAATTTATCATAAGCGCAAACAATGACCAAATTAGCTTTAAGTTTGAATATCGGGTTAGTTTTTAAACCGCGAATTAAGTTTTATGTAGTAAAAGAACCTTTCCAGGAAGTCGGAAACTTCACATGTTCAAAGATTTGACACAAAAACCGAAAAATTTAAGTGCATCAAGTAAGAATTCATGGAATCGTAAAATGCTTTAGATATTTTGAAAATACTTTTCTCCGTTTGAAAAGGGACGTGAAACTGATAGTTTATCTTGAATAACACCTTCCGCAATTAGTTTTCAACCGCTGTAGGCGGTGCTAACTTACCTATGTCCTCGCGCACCGGCTCGGGCATGATACGGTGATGCGGCTGCAGTTGCTCCGGCGGATGGCCATTGCTTTGATTGCTATTGGGCGCTGGGGGCTGCGCATAGTGAGCCTCCATGCCATGCTGGGGCGGTGGTTGTTGTTGCTGCTGCTGTTGTTGCTGGGCTGTGTGCTGCTGTGGGTGGTGGTGCTGCGGTTGTTGTTGCTGCTGCGGCGGGACATGTTGCTGCGGTGGAACGCCCAGTTGCGTGTGATGATGATGCGGCTGCTGCTGCTGCTGCTGTTGCTGCTGCTGCTGTTGCTGCTGTTGCTGCTGCTGCTGCTGTTGTTGCTGCTGCTGCTGCTGTTGCTGTTGATGCATGACTTCCATGGCATTGGCAGCGGCTGCCGAGTCAGGACACCTTTGGCCGGTAGCTATTATCGCTGGGAGCTATTGAAACCGGCGGCAGCACCAAATTATTGCGCTGATGCTGTGAGTTGCTGATTGCTGCTGCTGCTGCTGCTGCAGGCGCATTGCTGCCTTGCCCGCCAGCAGCAGCTGCAGCTGCAGCGGCAGCAACCGCTGCTGCACTGCCCGGCGCAATCGGCGGCCGTTTGTCCGTGCGCTCCGCATGCTTCTGCATGTGCTTGGTTAGATAGGTCTCCTGGGTGTACGATTTACCGCAATACTGGCAGATGTGCGTCTTCAGATGCTTGGACTCCTTGTGCTTGGGTATGTGCTCCAGCAGCGACGGCTCGTCCGAGAAGCACTTGTAGCAGGAGTTGCATTTGAACGGCTTGTCCGTCTGATGGCAACGCGAGTGCGACTGCAGATTGGAGAGCTGCGAGAAGGCCTTCTGGCAGCCGGGATGACGGCACTTGTACGGCTTGTCGCCCGTGTGGGTGCGTATGTGCTGCTGCAGGTGCGACAGCTGCGTGAACTTGCGCTGGCAGATCTCGCAGCGATACGGCTTGATGCCCAAATGGATGCGGGTGTGCTGCGACAGATACGATGAGTTGGCAAACGCCTTCGAGCACTGGGTGCACTTGTAGGGCTTCGCTTCTCGCATGTGAATCTGAGTGTGCAGCTGCAAATCGGCTTTCGAGCTGAAGATCTGCAATAGAAAGGATGTTAGTTTGATACAGCTTCACATGACTGGTAGGGAGCAAATATTTGCTGCTGTTTTGCATTGCATTGCGCTCAAGCTTTCATCTTGATACCTTTATTATCAGACATACAAGTTGTATGTTATCGATGATAAACAAGTGGATCGGAAGAATTTATACTCTTTTCAATTCTTTGGACAGATTTCACTAGCTTATGTCTTACGCTTCTGCATATGTTTTTTTCAAAATAGCTTATGATGCATATCTTCGCTACTTATGACTCAATCCAAATTTTAAATATTGATGAGTAATAAGAATATTTAAGCCAAGGCAATTAAATTAATTTTTGAAAGAAAATTTTTATTTTTCGATATGGTCTAGTCCGACTAAAAGTCATGAACATACATTTTGAACAATTTAGCTGCAGTTGATTGGCCGAACACCAGCGCTGCATAGAGTTCAAATCATCTTGCAGATGAGTATGACACAAGGGATCGGTGTACGAAAAAATAAGTTTCACATCATCTGCGTACATAAGAATACGAGAGTGTGATACAATCGAAGGCAGGTCATTAATGAAAAGAGTAAACAATAAAGGTCCAAGATGACTACCTTGAGGTACACCAGAAGTAACGTGAACCATTTTCGAGGTAGTCGACCTAAGCAATACTCTTTGAGTGCGACCTTTCAAATAGGTGGCAATCCATAAAAGAAATGAGGGAGGGAAAAATATATAAATATAAATATAATAAAAGTTTAGTTTGTTCGGCGCAAGCGGGAATTGAACCTCGAACCACTCGATTGCTCAGCTCGATAAAATTGAAGTCAGCTAAAAACTACATTGTATATCTAAACTGCTTATTACTCAATCGCGTGCAATTTAAAAGATTGATGAGTAATAAAGATATTCAAGTGTGGAAGGAAATATACGGCGATAGCCTTATAAATATGGGAAATATGGTCAAAGCCGACTTCCAGCTGTATGGCATCTATAAGATATAGTGGTTCGATCCAGCCGGTCCCAGCCAATATTCTGTTCCCTGTGCCAAGTTTCTCATGTGAGCTCAAAAAACTGATGGACGATAGTTGCCATGGCCAGATCAATTTGTTTGGACATTTTAAGAGGTAAGAGGTTACAAGAGGTAGTTTTTGGGGAATATAGATGTCTAGACTCATAGTTAGCATTCCGTATGCAAATCGTTTAATTTTGTCAAAATCGTGGTAGTTACATCAATAAAAATAAAATAATATGATAAACTAAATATAATATTAATCAAACTATGCATCTAAGATTATTGGAATTTGAAGAATCTGAGTATATTTAAAATGTACAGGTCCAACATTTGTTGCAAGTATGAAGGGAAACCCGGAAAAATCCCAAATTGACCAACAAAATTATTGTTGAAAATAATAAGTAAACGCGCGAGAGGATAGAGAGTCTAAAGTATAATGTATAATAGTATAATGACATGAAGAAGAAATATGCGAATAATGAAAGAGAAGCCAAGAGAATTGATGATTGTGGGACATCTCTGACCCAGCATTCAACTATGTATTCATCTGCGGTCGGTCAGAGATGTCTATTAGCCCCAAAAGAATAGAAAATTGTACTATAGTGGGAGAGGGTTCTGCTGAGAAAACGTTAAATAATTTATAAAACTTGCAAAGGACCCAGAGAGGATTGTGCTAAGCGCAATCAGCTGTACATAAAGATAACATGAAGTTGAGGCGACCTTAAAGAAATCTATGTCGCTGTTAATTAACTGTGTAGAATGAAACCACCAATGGTTCTTCTAGATGACTGTTGGAGTACGATGCCAGTTAAGTCCACGTAAGGCAAACAGAAGGAATTGCTTCTAAACATACTTAATTCCTTGTTGTAAGTTTTGACACTGGTCGCAACAATTGCATGAGAAGTGAGTATATGACGAACTGAGAAGACATGGATCAGTTTGGTATTGAAATCGTAGTTAAATTCTATCAAACAATGCTTAGTGAAGCGAAGTACATATTTTGACTTTTTTATAATGGTTGATCTATGAAGGCAAAAGCTCAGCTTGTCATCAAAAAGCACTAAATGGAATTATGTATTTAAAAAAAAGAAGGAACTTTATATTAATCAACCATATGCAACCATATCAAAAGAGACAATTCGTTTATAAATCTGTGGAGTTTTTACAAAAGTTATTTCACTGTTCAATTTAGACACATGCCTACGAAGGTTTGTTTTTCATATTTGGAATAAAATTATGTTTCCGAATTGAAATGTTGGTTTAATATATAGGAAAAAAAAACTCTGTGCCATTTTGTGCCCCTCACTCAAACTTGTTGTCTCTATTACTCGAAACAAAAAAATGCACTAAGTGTTCTCTTATTCGAAGTCTCTATACCTCGATATTTTTTTTGTGTAAATAGAGTTTCGAGTTAGATAAATTCGACTGCATTATGTCCTTCACAAGCGAATAAGAACTAACAGTTTTTGGCCAACAACGGCAGAACCCCAAAGGGATTCATTGAATTGCTGGCGCCCCCAAAACGTCACCTTGCTATCCTTGACATCGTGCGTCATGTGATGTGGCGAACTGGTCGATGACGAGATGCCATTGGCATTGGCAACGCTGCCACTAACTGGAGTTGGATTTGGAATTGGATTGGAGTTCGTATTCGGATTTGCATTCGGATTGCGCTCATTGAGCGTTGCATTCTGCATGCGAATGCCGCCGTTGTCCACACTGTTGCTGGTCACCACTATGTGCTGATCGGCATTCGGATAGATGCGGGATTTGCGGCCACGTGTGGAGCCCGTTGGCGCTGTGGTGCCACCGCCATTGCTGCTGCTGCTGCTCACGACAGCTTCATTGACCAGCTTGGAGCTGTTGCTGCTGCCGTCGGCGATTGCCAGGGCGGAGCTGCTTTCCAGCGTGGGCTTTGGCTGATGCAGTGCCTCTCCGCTGGCACTCAGGTGATATTGATGCTGCTGCTGCTGCTGCTGTTGTTGCTGCTGCTGCTGCTGCTGTTGCTGCTGCTGCTGTTGCTGCTGTGGCGGCTGCGGTAACTGCGGTTGCTGCGGATGCTGGCTGTAGCTGAGCACCGAGCTGCGCAGATCAGGTGTATTCGAAAATACGCTGAGTGGCCCGAGTGCCACGCGCTCATTTAAGCTGTTACGTAGATGATCAATGGAGCGATGCACTGCGTGCGAATAGTCGCCCCCAACGGGTGGAATCTCGCCGATCAGCGGGGAGTTGTGGTGATAGTCGAGGCCACCGCCAATTGGACGATACTCAATCAAACGTCCCTCCATTGTGTGGTATTTATATATATATTTGAACTCTTTTACTATAATTGGTTTGTTTATGTCGTCTTTTTTCGACTTATTTGCGTACTTGTCTATTCAATTGATTTCAAGCACAACTCATTTAGCTGTAAAAAAATATGCAGCACGAAATATTTTAAGTAACACGGCTTTTATTTGAATATTTTTAATAGGTTCGCGTCTTGTGGGATTTCAATTTACCCGTATTACTTTTAGCTGAATTATAAATGTGTGGATTTTATACATATGTATATAAAAATAAAGACTATTTAAAGTCATTAAGCAAGAAGAAAATAAATTGCACTATATAATAATAAGGAAAATTCAATTTGAATGAATTGAAAAAGCTTAATAGAAATTCGAATGAAGTACGAGTTTTTTTTGTAAAGAAAGCTACACTCAGAGAATATTGCAATAATCTTTTAAATTTTGAAACTAATCTGCCGAAATTTGCTTTAGAGTTACAGAAATATTAAAAAAAAATTTAGGTTTTACCCCAGGATCAAAATTGTATTTCACATGAAAATATGGATGATCTTGTTTATATTTATATAAATTTCATGTCTTGTACAGGTTTTTTTAGGAGGCTTTAAAAATTGAGATATTATGCCCCCTCCCATTGTTTGGATGTTTTGACATAACGAATGAAAGAATGAATAAATGTCAAATATTTATCTTATCAATTAGAACTTTTAAAATAATATCAGTCTTATGCTCTGCGATGTTAATCAAGAATATGTTTGCTTAATAGAAGCAAAGATGCAAATTTTTGCCTGTTGCGCAATATTTTAAAGTTTTTTTTTGTGTATTTGTGACCAATTTTATAGGTGCTGGGTCTAAAAAATTCAAAATCTGTGATACGAGACCGCAAAAACGTTTTCGGCTCGGGTCGTTGCACCAGGAGCAAGTGGATAGAATATTTGTTCGTTTTCCCGCTTTGCTATTTTGTTTGTCCTAAATCTAACGGCATTTTTACTGCGTGCTTTTTATTTTGCATTTTCAATTGCTTCGTTGCGCTGCATGTGGAAATTTTTTTCGACGCGGAAGTATTTTTTCCACCACGCATTTGACTTTTCAGATTCAACGTTGGGGCCGGGAGCGTTTTTTCAATTTGACTATTTTCTATTTTCTATGCGGCGTTTTCTTTGCTTGTTTTGCAGCGCTTCGATTAGATTTTTTCACTATTTAAAATCCGCTATTTGTTTGCCTCTCTCGCTGACTGTCTGTGTTTTTATAGAGCGTTGAGTATTTTTTTCCCTATATTTTGTTTGTTTCTTTTTTTCTTCTTTTTATTTTAGTGTTGTAGGGCAAGTCATTGAAGCGCAGACAAGCAGCAGACATCCTGCGTATTTGTCAGGTGAAAGTCCTCGCTGTTTTTATTTGCATTGCTCTATTTTTTGGGGTGGGATTTTTCTATTTCTAAACGCCGCGAATAATTCATTCATTTGTTGCATATTTTCACATTTTTTTAGCCGCTGTGAATGTTGATTTTTGATACATATTCGAGGACTCTGCGAATTGTCGCGGCTGTATTTTGTTTATTTGCCGTTTAGATAGGAATGCAAGTTCGTTTGTTATTCACGACATTGACCTTGAATGTCATTTTGGTGGGTTAGGATTTGCGTTCAGCGGTGGGCCGCAACTATATTGTGTACATATTGTTTTGTACAGATGACCAATCAAATTTTATATGTTTCTATTTGCTAACTAATTTCTACGTTCCGAAAGTGTGTCAGAAGATGATGTAATAGCCATTAAACTGCATTCTTTGAGAGCTTTGTTTTAAAACTTTGACGGCGTCAAAGCTTTATAAAGCTAAATAATATACTTATGATCTTGGCTGCAATCATCATTATCCACGATATCTCGATATGGAAGGAACACGACCAGTGTTCAACATACTAGTATAGTATAGAGGTTCTATTGAAGTTTTTCTTATTTTCTTTTCTATTAATTTCTTAAAAAATGAATGCATTTTTAAGCTTTCAAGAAATATTATTGATTATAGGGGAGTATATTCATTTCGGACAAGCAACGTTTCCATTTTCGAAATACATCCCTGTGGCAATTTTATAAAAATATACATGCTGAATTTTCATAATTATCAGAAATGTAGCGGAAAAATGTGTAGACCGTATTAAAATGCATTCTCAAATCACGCAGAAAAATTGCGAATACATTTAATAGAGGGGCAAAGGTTATGTACATATGTATGTATTTATCCAAACATTTCATATGCAGTTTTTATTTTATTTTATATTAATTGTTAGCTAAATAATTATTTGCGTACAAATTACGACATGCATTTCAAATGGGATCTTCCTTTTTTTTTAGGGTGTTACATACAACAGTTGTTATAAGAGTGAGTAGCATATGCATAAATGTATTTAAATGGTATATATGAAATTATGTGCGATGCACATAATGTAGTTCCCGTCCTAAGCCCGAATTAACAAAGAATCAAATAAAAGTGCAAAAAATCTGACAAACTGGGGAATGCTTTTGGGTATGTGTGTGTGTGTTTCTGTCTGTGTGTGTGTGTCTGTGTGTGTTTGCTTTGTGGGCTGAAGTTCGGGTTAATGCATAGTTCGGGCTTTTAACTAATTAACATTTAGCGGTTTGGCCTGCGCTCATGACTCAAACTCTAGTTTGTTGATATTAATTGAAAAATGTGTAAAAATTAAGAAAAAAAGAAAAAGTATGTCCACTCTTTTATAATTCATAATTTGTTGTTATTGTTGTTGGCTGATTAATGCATTTTTCACACCACTTTTTAGCTCATTTTTATTAAGTTGCACAAAATCACAAAAATGTTTCCGTTCATTTTTTTTCATCCTTTTTTTTGATTTTTTCACCTTATTGTCAGTTGATGAAAAATGCATTGCCTGGTGTCATAGGATCCACACAAATTTTTTTGTTTTGTATTCATTTAATTATTTTTTTATGCATTTTAATGATATTTAATTTCACATTTGCTGTGGCTTTGCTATTTTATATTTTTTTTTTGGTGGGAGCCACGCTTCTTTGCACTAATCATTAATTAATTTCACATCACTTGAAATATGCAATTAATTTTTGCTTCGCAGCTTAATTAAAAATAATATTATATATAACAAGTAAGAGTGCTCTAGTCGGAAGTGCCCGACTACGAGATACCCTGAACCCAGTCCTTACAATCATTCATACTAATCTAAACACACACATGCTGCAGTACAAGCATTGCAAGCGGTGCAAGCGGTTTAAGCAGTTAGCTTGCTTTTTCGCTGAGCCCCACACAATGGAAAGTTAAATCTTAAATAACTTCTATGTTTATTGTCCGATCTTATTAAAACTTTTGGGGCAAACAATTGTCAATAATATGTGTGACCAAACCAAATTTCAAGGTCGTACCTTCAAAAATGCGTTTTTTGAACTTTTGGGGGGTTTGGGGGGTGGTATCCAAAAAGTGAAATTTTTGTTACATGTGTATGCTATTCGAGATTATACATGCCAAATTTGGGGCCTCTAGCTTTTATAACTTTGATAAGTTATGTCCCAAAAACGCAAGTCTGAAATCAAAATTTATCGATAACTTTTAAACGGTACGAGTTATCGATAAAATTTAATAAACTTGATCTGTCCGGATTAGGAGAACTTATGTTCCAAATATGAAGTCTCTAGCTCTTGTAGTCTCTGATATCTGTGTGTTCATACAGACAGACAGACGGACAGACGGACAGACGGACAGACGGACAGACGGTCAGACGGACAGACGGACAGACGGACAGACGGACAGACAGACGGACATGGCTAGATCGACTCGACTGTTGATACTGATCAATAATATATATACTTTATATGGTCGGAGATGCTTCCTTATGCCTGTTACATACTTTTGCACAACTTCATTATACCCTTTTTACCCATTTTTAATGGGTTCAGGGTATAAAAATGCTGTTTATTATCATTTTTAGAAGCGTACGCCCGAAATATTCCGGCCGCGATTCGAGTGCGTTGTGAACGCCACAATTGCCTTTGATTAACTGATCGAAGGCTGAAGAATTAAAATTGGTGTCCAACAGGCTCCTAAAGAACCGCTATCAAGGGCTGTGCGTGTGTGTGTGTGTGTTTGTGTGTGTGTTTGTGGGGGCGCTAAAGGCGTGGCACAGCTGTGAACGCACAGCTGCGTCTCATTAACGGGTTGTGCAGCGATTTGTGTGGCGCTTGCTTTGCATCTTCTCAGGATATCGAGTTTCCTATACTTTGCCTGATCCTCAACTAAATGAGTATCATGCGTGCCTCTGCTTGAGGATTTGATCATGTTCAGGTGTTTGTGCTGCCCAATTAGCATAGGCTCCAATGAGTTTTGCAAACTCACAGTTGCAATGACGCAGGCGAGCAGCATCAGATCGAGTTAGTGTGAAGTCAGCTTGAAAAAGATGCTGGGCCCGAGGTAATCGAGCCTGGGATTATGTCAGCTATGTGCCTTCAGTGTGGCATAAGGACATTCGTATAAATATCAGCCTCAGGCACAAAATAAACTTCCAAAATTAGTGCATTAGATTTGGTGGAGCAATAGTGTTTTCGAAATCCAAGCAAAGTTTTTGAAATGTAATTAAATATTTTTATACAATTGTTTTCCGATTTAATTCAAATTCACATATTTTATAACAAATGCTTTGGGTAAACGTCAAAAGATCAAGTCTTGAAATTAACTTATGAACTTCATGCTCAGCAGCAGAAGTTCGAAACTAGTTGTCCGTTTTATATAGCAAAAGTGTTCTTTATCAGACTTATATATACCGAGAATTTTGATACAAAAGCAAAATTGGACTCTCAATATACTAAGAATTAATCTACGCAACTGAAAATATTTTCAGACATATAACATTTGTTTTGAATTGGTTTTGAAAGCAACTAAAGTTAATTTCTGATTGGACCTTTGGATATCTAAGACATTCCTACATCTTAACATCACCTAAACTGGTTTAAGACTGTTTCAATTACGCTAAAAGTCCCAAAATATGCAATTTTTTAAATTATACAAATACTTTGCACATTTTGTAAAGTTTTAAATAGTAGATTATAATTTAAAATATTTTAAAAATGTGATTTTATATGCTTTAATATGTAATACAATGTTTAGCTAAAATATCCAAATAAATAATTCTAAATAGTTATCAAAACATCAGCAATATGAATAGGTTCTTGGTAATACGCATTAATTTCAATTAAATGATTAACATTTCAAGGAGATGGATCAACTAATGACGCTTGAAATTGCTATGAAATTGCTATTACTAACATAATCTTTACTTGGGATAGTAAATGATCATTTGTTTATCTGCTACCAGCACTAAACTAAATCCTTGCACCGTCGGAATCTTTTTGTATGTGATTTAATGATTGTTGTGTCTCGCCAAGTTAAAGAGGAAAGTTATGCATAATGTTGACCTTGATATTGAACACAGGGAACAGCTGATATGCAACACAATCACACACAGACACAAGCATTGGCAGCGCCGAGAAGAGCACACATTTATTATTTATATGCACACACACTCAAGAAAACACACACACACATACATACATGTGTATGTGTATGTAAGTGTGTCGCAAGGAAAACAAAGTCAGCGGCAGCTTCGTCTGCTTCGCTGTCTTCTTAGCGCCAAAGCACGTGACATTAGATGTTCGCGTATCTTCAAGATACACTCACACACACACACACACACACACACACACACACACACATGTACGGTGTTGGTGTGTTGTGGCAATAAATAAACACAGCGCGCAATTGAATCGAAAGGCAACAGCCGGAAAAAAGTCTAAAAGCGCGCACACATTTTACCGGAAACGGAAACCGAAACCGAGTCAAGTGCTAGTTCGAGTTCCAGTTTGTATCATTTTTGTTGTTTTGTTGTTTGTTTGTTGTTGTTATTGTAGGTATTTGGAGTTTTTCTTAGCCTTGGCGCGACGACAACAGCAACGACGCAAGCCGAAGATGCTGCACGTTTTTTGTTTGTTTGTTTTGTTGTGGTTGTGTGCTTTTGCATCTGGTTGTTGTTGTTGTTGTCGTTGTTGTTGTTACTTTTATTGGCGGCGTCTCAAGGAACATGTTGCGCACACAGAAAAACACACAGCTGAACTGAAAAGTCGCGCGCTTTGGCCCCCATCGAGCAGCGAAAAGCCGTCGAACGTCGAACGTTGAGCGTCGAACGTTGAGCGTTGAGCAGCAGCAGCGGGAAAACGCGTGCCGAGAGCCGAGAGCACGATCCGTCACCAATGTAAAAACTCAACTAAAGCGATGATGAAAAAATCTGAAACAATATATTTTTCGGGGGGTCGCACACACACACACACACACACACACACATATATATATATATATACAGTCGAGATGCAAAGCAACGCAGCGGCGGCATCGACAGGCACGAGGTGGCAGCCAGACAGACAAAACGCGCACTAACACAAACGCAGCTCGGCTTCAAAACGCAGCAGCAGCAGCATCAGCATCAGCAGCATCAGCGGCGGCGGCAGCGAAATGTAATTGTGTGTGTGTGTGTGTGTGTGTGTGTGTGTGTGGGTGGCGGCCTGGCTTACTAAAGGCCGCCGCCGGCCGACACAGCGGCAACAGCAACATCAACAACTACAACAACAGCAACGTACACACATACACATACCAAAGGGGCAAGCACACACACACACACACACAGACACACACACAGCAGCAGCAACTTCGCTAAAAAAAAAAGTAGCAGCAGCAGCGACAACAGCAACAACAACCAACTAAACGGGCAAAAAAATGCCACACACACACACACACACACACACAGGCAAACACACAGCGAAAAGCAGCAGGCGAAAAAAAATGTTTTGGTTGCATAGGCGGCGTCGCTGCTGGCGCTATTCAAATGCTGCTGCGCTGCGCAGCGACTGCGCGGTCGACGTCGCAGCCACCTGACAGAGCAGCGCCAAAACAACGATAGCAACAACAACAACAACAACAGCAACAAGAAGAAGCGGGCAGGCAGCCGCCGTCAACATTGACCCAAACTCAATTTGGTATGGGGCAATTTTGGATCCGACCGATGGGCTCTAAAAAACGCGCAAAACAAAAAATATAAAAAAAGGAAACGAAAGAATTGTGTGGATAAAAAATTGAAAAAGGGAATTTGTGCTCACGCACACAGGCATAGCAGCAACGCACACACACACACACACACGCACACAGACATGGAAACGCATGGCATTTTTTTTGCGCTGCCTGCGTCGTGTTAGCCTTTGCCGCCCCCAAATTTGCTGTCAGTTGCCTGCCCCTCCTGCTGCTCCCCCCTCCCCCCACCCCCTCCTACAACCCCTGCCCATGCCCAACAGACGCAGCCGCCCCCCTTAGACCAATGGTCTGGCATTTTTTTCCAACATTTTGTTTTGTTCGACTTTGATGCTGTCGGATTTTTTCACTTTATTTTTTTTGCGCGCTGTGCAATTTGACTTTGCAGTTTGCGTTTGCTTTTGGCATTTTGCGGGCGGCGTAAATGGGCAGCTCTATAAATTATAAATATATATGCAAGCTTTAATTGTAATTATTTGATTATAATTATTCAGTTTGTAATTTTGTTAGGTGTTAAATCTAGCATTTAATGTTGCGCTTAAAAGTAGGCTGCAATTTGGCTCGCGCGCTACTCGCATGCGGCCCTGGTCACACTAATACATAGCAGTGTTGTCAACCGCCGCTTGAAGCACTCTATCAGTCTGGCGTCGCGTTATGCCATAGAGAAGAGAAACCAAAACAACAACAACAAAATAGATGTGCAAAAAAAACTCTTGAAAGCGCAGCGAAACTGAAAAATAAAAATGTTTCACAGCGACAGCAAGCACACCTCAGGCAGCCTCCGCCCTGACCTAAGCCACCGCGTGGCCAACTGCCAGCAGCAACACACACACACCTCCACACACACACACTGTCACACACACATAGACACAGACAGGCCACAAAGCGCACTCATTCCGCTGCGCTGCAGCCGTCGTTTGTCTGCTGCTCGTCGTCGTCGTCGTCGTCGTCGTTGCTGCTATTCCTAAGTTGTTTTTTTTCGCTGCTGCTGCTGCTGCTGCACTGCTGCTGCTGCTGCTGCTGCTGCAACCTTGCCTCGACTTCTACTCCACTCTATGTGCCCCTCTCTTCACATTCTACCTCCTGTTTTTTTTTTGTTTTTTGCATTTCTTCCATTTCCATTTGCTGTGCATTTTTTTCCACGCAGCCTCCCCTTCGAAAAAAAATTTTTTCGTGGCCGCCTTGTCACAGGAAACAATTTTTTCCATTGCCTCGTGCTGTTTCGCTCGCACACCGCACTTCTGACCCGCTCAAAAACAGTATTTTTTTTTCCAGCTCTGTTTTGTGTTTGCTTTGCTTTGCTTTTGCGCTGTTTGCCCACTTCCATCGCCCCTCCTTCGAGTTGTTGCAATTGCTTTTGGATTTTGTATTTTGCATTTTGTATTTGCTTTTAGATTTTGGTTTTTAGTTTCTTTTTCGTTTCGAGTATACGGGATGTTGAGCGGACGGAAAAAAATCGTAGAGTTGCCATTGAAAAATGTATTTATTATAAATGGCCTTTTTAGTGTTATAGAATTGGGTTAGACGATTGCGATTATTTAGTGCATAGCGTACTAAATATAGGGTATTAAATGGCATTTACGTTGATGGGTTAGTTTGTTTGCTTTTTTTTGCAGCATATTATAAAACTGAATCCCAATGAAACAGAAAACGTTTTACAAAAATATCGAAATAAAACTAATTCTATTTTGTCTATTCTTTTCAGGAAAATTAACTTTTCAAGCATATCTAATATATTTAAAGTAACATGTACTGGCTAATAAGAGTTTAATGCTCAGCTCTCAACCAACCTAACTTCTATATTCCACGATTTTTAAATTATTAGAAAATAAATAATATTCCTCTAAAATTTCAATAATAAATCTTGTGTTAAATGTCAAAAATATACAACTATTTTTTTTTTAATTTAAAAAATTGTTTCCTGCTTTTATTTTATAGCATCCTTATCGATATTATATTTTGCAGCATCAACATAACATTTGCTGCTCAGTTTAATGTTGATGCCTTAAAAACACTGTTCGATATTTTCACTTTTGGAAAAACTGTGGCAGCTTGTGTGTGTGTGTGTGTGTGTGTGAAAAATTAATTAACACCACGTGGCAACACTGTCAGTGGATTTTGATGTAATATTTCCTCTTTTTTTTGCATTGTATGTATGTATGTGTGTGTGTGTGCCCCCTGAACGTTGTTTTGCATTTTGCTTTGGTGCGTTTTTTGTGTTTTTTTTTTGCATGTCACAAAAACTTTTTTTTAGTTGTTTTGTTGTGTTGCTGTATTGCTGTATTCGAACACAGTGGACAGTCAAAAATACACACACACACACAGAGAGAGAGAGAGAGATTGGCAAGGTGGTTTGGGTGGTGTGTGATGGTTTTTTGGGGGCAAAGCCCGCACATTTGCTATGGTTACTTGCATGGGCTTATGTCGATGCGTGACTGGCGTTTGTGGACTTTGAATACAAACAAAACAGACGCATACACTCAAAACGCACTCACACTCGAACTTGGGCCACTTACACACACACACACACATAGAGAGAGAGAGAGAGAGTTATGTAGATGTATGTATGTACATATATGTGCATTTCAATACGCATTAATAACTACGAATTCAATGCGACGCCCATCACACACACACACACACACACACACACACACACACACACGCACACGCACACATTCGCACATAAGCAGACACCCCATCCAATCACACGCACACACACAAGCATATGTATGTGTGTACTGATGCTGTCGTCGTCGCTGCTGTTGCTGCAACTGACGCCTAAAAAACGGCAACAAAATATAAAAATCAAATTCTTTTGCCTTTTGCCCGCCTCGTTCGTTAATTTTGTCTGTTGCTGCGCCCCATTCGCACCGACCCTCACTACACCCCAACACCACCCCTCCCCCCCCACACACCAAAAAGAACGAAATCGAGAATGTTCTGCTCTGCGCTGTGGCCATCGTTCGTTAAAAAACTGATGGCAAAACGCTGCGCCGGCAAGTATGCAACACATTTGTCAGACGCCAAATTCCAAAATGGAACAAAAAAATTTGCATTTTTAGGTCTAACATTTTCTCTTTTTGATATGCACACCTAACGTTGGTTGTTTTAGATTTTTTTTTGAGTTGGTTTTGCAATTTTTTAGACGTATTTTGTTTGTCGGCCGCAAAACGTTTTTCCATGAATTTTTCATCCATTTAGCGCGGCCATTGAGCCATTTTCATCGCGCTTAGAATTCATTGATACTTTCACAAATTGTTTTCCCATCAGATTTTTTACACCAATCTATGCGGCGTGACATTGAATTCTCGAGAGTGGCGGCCAAATTTGTATATTTCTTTATATATATTTTGAGATGAGTTCGAAAATGGATCAATATCATATTCGATTTCGATGGTAGGACATTTAAAGAGAATTAAATCAGACTATATATTTATATATTTAAGATGATGAGATTGTCGAAGACAATTAGCAAATACAATTTATAAATATGTTTTATGAGTTTGTGGATAATATTCATGTACTGTGATAGAGAAGGTGAAAGAGTACAGGCGCCAAATTGTGTAGGTCGATTGCTGTTAAGGTTCTTCAAAGATCATGCCACGCCCACATCCACTTACACTCACTTTGCCCACTAACCCGATTATGAGGAGGAGACTCCATGTGGAATATCTAAGATAATTTCCATGGTTAACTTATTGTTGATTGACTTTATTTAAATTTAAACAGTCAACATTGAAAATGTAACAAAATGCAACAAGAATTAAAAAGAAAACAATTAATTACAAAATGTAAGTGCTAAGAAATTAATGAAATAAATTTAGAAATTTAAAATCTGAGATAATAAAATGTTTAATGCTTAGGTTCTTGGGAGTACTTGAAATGTACATTAGTCCTACTTTTATCGAAACAAATGAGGAAACCACAGAAAAACCACAAATAAAACACATAAATTATCAAAGATATTAATTTAGAAAAATCTTAGATGAAAAACTTTGATATTGAAAAAGAGACAGATAGAGAGAGAGACAGATAGAGAGAGAGACAGATAGAGAGAGAGACAGATAGAGAGAGAGAGAGAGAGAGAGAGAGAGAGAGAGAGACAGATAGAGAGAGGGAGAGAGAGAGAGAGAGAGAGAGAGAGAGAGAGAGAGAGAGAGAGAGAGAGAGAGAGCGCGAGAGAGAGAGAGAGCGAGACAGATAGAGAGAGAGACAGATAGAGAGAGAGACAGATATAGAGAGAGAGAGAGAGAGAGAGAGAGAGAGAGAGAGAGAGTAGTGGCATAAAACACTGTGCTGTTAGTAGAAAGCCTACAAAATTAACGAGACGAAATCTAAGCGTGGCCAGAAATTTCCCACAGATATAAATATACGAATATTAATTTCAAGAAAAGGTTTAGCCAACTGTGTTCTGTTCAGATTCAATTGTTTAAGTAAACTAAGCAAACTTTTTAACAATTGTAACATGATATAAGAAAAACATATAATTGATACATCGTTATGTTCAAACACTGAATCGTTTTATCGTACATATGATAGTCAGGAAAAAAAATAATAAAATAGTCGTCTTCCAGATATCCTGTAATAACTTTCTACAGTAACTAACTTTTGTATGTAATTGCTTTGTATGCTATATTTAAATAACTGTTTACAAATAAATCGCAAACGATTTTTTTCCTATACGATATTTCACAATAGTATCGATGACTACAAAAATCTGTTTGCCCTAGAAAATTGTCAAATCACAAGCAGAAATTCAGTTTCAGTTTTATTAAAGTTCTTGAGTTGCAGCTATTCAGTTTCTAAAGCGAAACTTTTTCATAGCCATTTCTACTTGCTCGGAATTGATAGACTATAGACACGACGGACAATTTGCCGAAGTAGAGCAACAAACTGCAAACCGACATTCTGTGAAGTAAAGTTTTGCTGTAAAAATATTGGCAATGCAGCTGACTCAATGAAAAGTGACAGCTGATTTGGTCAGTATATACAATAAATACACATAAGAACTACATGCAAGTATATGTGGCTAGGCATCTGATGTTGGCCACAACTGGGCAAAACAGACGTTGTCGTTTATTTGCGTGGCAGTTGATTTCTTTACTTGTTGCCACAACACACTGCGATGCAGTCGAAGGACCGAATGCGACGCGAATATAATTCCTATAATGACCTGAGCACACCGTTTCGCATGTACGATGAGCAGTCGATGGACTCGCTGCAGGATGATCGCCTGCGCATCCACATGAACCCCAATGGCAGCGATGAGGAGTCGCTGCCACGTGACGACTGCTACACGCCCACCTATCCACTGCTGCGCCGGCACAACTTCAAGCTGAAGGCCTATTACTCCAATGTGGGCAACTGCGTGCAGTGCAACAAGCGGTGAGTGGAACAGCAAAATTGTCAACTGCAGTTGCACTAAATGGCAGCTAAAAGCCATGTTAATTTTGATGCATTTGAGGCACCAAAAGACGAACATAAAATCTTTTTTTACTCTTTTCGAAGAAAATTGTAAATTGACTTTGTGCTGAAGTGTGTAATGCATAGAAGGAAGCATCGGAGACGTAGGCCGAGAATGACAAAACAAATTGATCTAGCCATGTCCGTCTGTTCGTCTGTCTGTCTGTCTGAATGTATGCAAACTAGTCCCTCAGTTTTTGAGCTATCGTGATAAGACTTTACACAGGGACTTATTATTCAAAAGGACAGCACATTGGTCGGAACCGGCTGGATCGGAACACTATATCTTATAGCTGCCATACAACTGGAAGTCGGTTTTGGCCATAAATCCCATGATTTCAAAGCTATCGTGATGAAACTTTGCACAGAATCTTTTTATTCAAAGGGACAGCACATTGGTCGGAGCCGGCAAGATCGGACTACTATATCTTATAGCTGCCATACAACTGGAAGTCGGCTTTGGCCATATAACCGTTCAAAAGTTATCGCTAAATTTCGATATCAGCCAACTTGAAGTCCATAAAGATGGGACTTAGTGTCCAGAAGATATTTAAGATTTACCATTCCATAGTTTTAGGGCCTTACGAATAAGTTAGCCTGCTCAAACTGCTTGCACTGCTTGCAGTATTCGCGTGTTTGTATTGATGTGCATTCATAGGTAAGTAGGAATGGATGTAAGCACTGGGTTCAGGGTCTGAGTCGCACTCTTACTTGTTTTTTTGTTAGACTAGCTACATTTCCATAATTCGATAAACTCTTTTTTTAGATAAAAATTAAAAACAATCTATATTGCACGCACGATTTTCCAGGTCATCCATGGAAAAGTGCAATTTAGATAGATTTAAATGAAAATTATAAATAAATATTCAATAAGGACAACGAATGCATCAAAATTAGATAGTTGTACCCAAAAGCCAGGCATTTGTAACATTTTGTGTTACTTGCAGCATCCGCTTTGCTGTGCCAAGTTTCAAGTGTCGCGATTGTCCGGTCCGCTGCCACACGGCCTGTTGCAGCCAGCTGACTGTTAACTGCATACCACAGCCGCTGGTGAGCACAAAGCGCGGCCACTTGAGCGACTTTGTGCCACATGTGGCGCCTCTGGTGCCCGCCCTTGTCGTGCACTGCGTGACTGAGATTGAGGCGCGTGGCATGGATCAGGAGGGTCTCTACCGCGTCTCCTCCACCAAGGAGAAGGTGAAGCGGCTGCGGCACAAGCTGCTGCGCGGCAAGACGACGCCGCATCTGGGCAACAAGGATACGCATACGCTGTGCTGCTGTGTCAAGGAGTTCCTTCGCTCGCTGGAGCGCCCGCTGATACCCATGTGCCACAGACGCGACTTTGTGCTGGCCACGCAGCAAACCGATCCGTTGGCCGCGGAGGAGCAGCTGTACCTAGCCATGGTGGACCTGCAGCCGGCGCATCGGGACACGCTGGCATTTCTCATGCTCCACTGGCAGCGCATCGCGCAGAGTCCAGCCGTGAAGATGTCGATCAACAACATTGCCGTCATATTTGCGCCAACGCTGTTCGACGATGTCGACATGAATCTGAGCAATATTGTGCTCTGGCAGCAGGTGCTCCGAGTGCTGTTGCTGCAGCCAGCTGGTTTCTGGGCGCAGTTCCTCGAGGTGGAGCCACTGCTGCCAGCCTGCTCGCTGGATGATGATGATTGGAAACGTGAGAACGATCACTCGCCCAGCCTGCATTGGCAATCAGTGAAAACCTACTTTAGATCTATGGTAAGCTTTTCACAAGATACACTTATTCCCTCTCTAACTAGTTATGTTCTTCTGTAGGTGCATCTTGCGGACTGATGATACTTTTTACAAGTTAGTTGATAACAGATACAATCAGTTATATCAGTTATGGAATATAATACCCAGTAGCCATTAGTCTTGTTCTTTTTATACTCTGATACCGAAGTGTAGGGTCAGTAGTACTTTGTGTCGTACGTTGTCGTCTGTCGTTGTCGTTCAAATTCCGCGTCGTCTGTTGTTGATCCGGTATTTCGAAATTTAGATAGACTCTTCGAAACATATTAGTTATGATTACAGCTTCTGTTTCAGATCAAGTTTATTCCAAATTTATTGCCACGCCCACTGGGAGGCTGGCAACTCGATAACATGTCGACACTCATCACAAATCGATTCCCCCAAATCTCGAGCTTGGTAGATCATTGTAGGTACGCTACCTCGAAAAATTGGATCCTAGGCTTACACCGGCCACCACATCTCTCTACAAGTGCTTATCTCCCGCTTGCATGTCACATATTTGGAATATTATACGGTACTCCCGCATTCAGAAACCAAATGTCGACCACACGGCAATACACAGTACTCCGACGCCTGTACAAATTCCAGAAACGCATTGTGTACCGGACGCCCAACTCCAGTCCCCACCTTATGCGAATCGACTAGCTGAATCAGCCGCAAAAGATATTCCCGATTTTCAGGCGAAGTCCCTCAGTTTGATTACCGTACCAAATTTGACACGAGCCATCACAAGTTGCTCCTGCGATCCGGCCAACATTGGAGGCTAGCACGCAGCACAATTATTCCACAGTTTCAGAGCTATTGGTCACAAAATTGCGAAAACTGTATATCTCCACAGTTTTAATAGAGTCAACAAATCGACTTCTGGTCACCCCATACTCGGCCACGAATCTTCCAAAATCCAAACTAGTAGTCACCTAATTTCATGGCTAGACAAGCTTGCTCAGCGACAAGCTGGTCGTCTAAAATGGTCATCAGGAATACTCACGCCTCCCCCGACTCGCAAAATCGTTCTCACTTTACAGTTTTAGAGTTAGAGTCATTAAATTTGTAACATAGAACTTCTGGTCAGCTCTTATTAGTTAAACAGGCAAATTTTTACAATGTGCACCCCGTCCCAAACAGCGCAAAATGTAGAGTCATCTACACTTTTAACTATCCAACAAATAGAAAAATTTTCATTCAAAGTCGCAAATTTAAATAATACCCGTGGACCGTTCGCAGTCGGCGCAGCCGATCAGCGTTCAATACTCTGATACTATTTAGATAACTGCTGAGTCACAAGTCGACACAAAAATTTTTGTTATTGTTATTTCTTAAAGTGGTACCAGCAGTTATTACCAGTGGTGCTGCTACGACTCAACGTTAAATCACTTGGTAGATTATAGGCTTATCGCTGATAATTTTAACAGTGACAAGCGTGGCCAGAAAAATTTTGGTCGATCTTCAGAGGGAGGTGACAAGAAGTCTATTTTACCAAATTTGTTGACTCTAGCTCTAAAACTGTGGAAGATATACATGCTTTCGCTGATTTTTGGGGGCGGGAAGGGGCGTGGCCCCAAAATTTTTGGTCAATCTTTAGAGGGGGTGACCAGAAGTCTATCTTCCAAGTTTCGTGACTCTAGCTCTAAAACTGTGGAAGATATAAATTTTCGCGATTTTTGGGGGCGGGAGGGGCGTGGCCCCAAAATATTTTGCCGATCTTTAGAGGGGCTGACAAGAAGTCTATCTTCCAAGTTTTGACTCTAGCTCTAAAACTGTGGAAGATATACATTTTCGCGATTTTTGGGGGCGGGGGGCGGGGCCCCAAATTTTGTCCCATCTTTAGGGGGCGACCAGAATTTATCCTCCAATTTAGGTGGCTCTAGCTTCTGAAACTGTGCGAGATCTAGCTTCTCGTGATTCTTGTGGGCGGGGTGGCGGGGGCGTTGCCGAGTGGGCGGGGCCGCAAAATCTATTGCCAATCTTTGGGCTTGCTCACAACTAAGTCTACATTCCAATTTGGGGGCGCTAGCTTGCAAAATGTGCGAGATATAGGCTACACGTGTTATCGAATTGGTGGCAGTTCGTGGGTATAGGTCGTTTTCGGGGGCGTTCTGGGGGCGGCAGTGGGCGGGCAAAATCCAGGACGCAATCTTTGGGGCTGGTCAGCCCTAGTCTAAATTCCAAATTTGGCACTTTAGCTTCAAAATTGCGGGAAATATACACGGTCGATTTCAATATGTACATTTTGGATAGGGGGCGGGATGTGGGCGTAATAATGGGCGTGGCGTAAGCGTAGGATCCAATTTTTCGATGGTGACTGTTAGCTCTAAAACTGCGGGAGATATAAGCATTTCAAATTAATTTTGGAGGGGGGCTGGTGGGCGTAATAATGGGCGTGGCCGATTAACCTAGATCCAATTTTTCGGGAGGTCACCAGCAATATACCTACCAAATTTGATTACTCTAGCTTCAAAATTGTGGGAGTTATTCACGTTTAATCGATTTGTGATTTGAGGTGTATCGACATGTTATCGATTTGCCAGCCTCCCAGTGGGCGTGGCATAAATTTGGAATAAACTTGATCTGAAGCAGATAGCTATAATCATAACGCAAAAGATTTCAAGAGTCTATCTAATATCGTTTCGGAAATACGCGCGTTCATCCAGACAGACAGACGGACGGACGGACAGACGGACAGACGGACAGACGGACAGACGGACAGACGGACAGACGGACAGACGGACGGCCTGACGGACATTCGACAAAACCAATATACTCTGAGTACCTTCGGTATCAGAGTATAAACAATTGGAACCATATAGCTGTATCAGAGTATAAAAATTGAACCATATAGCTTTAATATTAGTATTTCAAATCTCAAATATGTTCCTTTTTTCCAAGCTAAAACCCCAAATGTAAGTCAGATGATTCCTGAAAGATGTTTGACAATGTAACATCCATAAGTACTTTAACATTGGATAAGTACTTTATACAGAGCTGACATAGAAATTTCTTCAAGGCAATTCCCACCCAATTTAAATTTGCGGAGACATAGAAGTCTACTGCGGTTGCTTTTGATCAGTGATTAACATAAGCACACTATTTTTTCAAGAAGGTGCAGTTTGACTTGAAAACCCCAAGAAAATAACGTCAAGTTTATCATTGTATAGAAAAAAAACCAAAATAAATTTTTAATAATAAAACTTTATGTTTGGAATAATTTGTTATTGGTTTGCATGCTATGTATCTAAACTTTTCATTTCATTTGCATTGAATGCAATATTTAGAAAAATATTGCTGTTCAATGTTGGCTGATAAAAACCAACCAAACATAAGATTGCTCTCAATAAACACAACACTAAATAAATACCAATAGTTCTTAAAACAGCTGAAATTTGAGTCAATCTTTGCTATTTGATATTCAATTTATTGAAATGATAGAACGGCAAGTAAAAAACTTATCTGTATAAAATTAATATTTCCATCAAACAATTCCCTGCATATTGATTATTTATATTATTTCAAGCCATAAGCAAAACATAAACTGAAATATGTGAGTGTAAATAAAACGGTTGTCCATCGCGTTAATACAATAATAAAAAATTGAAAACTAAAAAAAAACCACTAGATGACATTTTAAAAACAATTTTCTGAGTGTTGGGCGGTAAAAAAAATGTTGATTTCATGCAAAATACACGCAAAACAAAACAAAACAAAACACTTAAATGCGACGGACGACTGCATAAATAGACAAATATATATATATATATATATATATATATATACATACACACACACAGACGTTCATAACACATCAATGCATTGGAAAAATAATGTACATATAATAAAATTAAAAATAAACAAGCTGCAGACTGCAGCAGAAAGAGAGAGATGGCAATATCTGCAGAAGCGGGACAGCATTAATAGATTTTTCGATGTGTGAGTGTGTTCTGTTGCTAACCGCACTAAAAATGCAATGCCAATGGATGTGAGTTGTATATTTTTTTGCTTTCGGTCGATAGAGGGCCACACGCGTTAACATTAACCAAATGCTAATGCCAAAGGCCGCTGACCAACGCACACACACACACACACACACACACACACACACACACACGCACACACACGAACACTCAGGGGCAATGACAATACGTAGGGGCCACCAATACCGTGACGCAAAAATGTGCAAAGCGTAAAAAAGCACAAAAAATAACAAAAATCAACGACAACAATAAAAATAAATATAAAAATAGTTTACATAATTCATGCATTATATCGGATAAAATTTTAATGCCCCGAGCGCGGCGTGCGTGCGATTGTGTGTGTGTGTGTGTGTGGACTGCGCAGTTTGGCAAAAAGCGTTGCCTACTTGGGGGCGCGTGTTAAAATTGTTTAACAAATGGCATGCTCGCAATGTGTGTGTGTGTGCGTCCGCTTCTGTTTGCTTGTGTGTGTGCGTGTGTGGTGTGTATGCATAATCGCTTGCAGTTTTAACTCTTTTTTAGACTTTTTAGCCTATTTTTATTGTTAATTAAATGAGGGGAATTACATACACACACACACACACATACTGACAGCGTGCGCATATGCATGTGTGTGTGCGTATGTGGGATAAAATTTTTATTTTTTTTTTTTTTTCATTTCTGCTGTAATTTTTCTATTTTTTCCCTAACGTGGCAAAACATTTTGCGCTCGTTTTTCGCATGTAATTTTACTAATTGATAGTGTGAGCTATTTGAAGAGACCCATTCCCGCAGCCCACACTTTGGATGGCACATGAGGCATGTCCAGCGCTTCGGTGGCTTCGCTGTGCGTGTGTAATTGTGTTAGTGCACACAGCATGCAGCTGGGCAGCTGAAGAAAGATGAGTGAGTGCAACGCAGAAACAAAAAAATACAAGAACAAAAAACGACAAATGTAGCTAAAAAAATAATAAAGGGGCAGTGTGCGTGTGGGGCTGCGGAGGGGGCTGTGGGTAGGCGCCTAGAAGGCAGCAGCAATTTAATGCTGCACACACATATGTACATCCATATGTAAGTTGTGTGTGAGCTTATAATAACTGGGCATAAAAGTGTTGCATACTTTTTCGCGCATTTCAGGTAATTCTTTTTGCTGTAATTTTATGTAAGCTTTTTTCTAGTGGAAGTGGGTGCGGTTACGATCATTTTTTTATGATTTATATGAAATATTTGGCCATAAATACAATATGAATATGTTGAGATATTTAATTAAATGTTACATGAGCACAGAAGACAAATTCATTATGCTTTGCAACTTTTAAGTGCCAAATTGTTAGCTTGCAAAATTGTTTTGTGTAAGCCAGCCCCATAGTTCAGTAAGAATTTGATATTGTTGTAGCGGCATATTTGATCAAAAACCAATCACAATAATTGCATTGATTTTTACGTAGCGCACCGCTCGAAAATAATGTGAAAATAATTTAATAACATCATGAAGCGAAGAGCATATAAGTACAACAGCTACTACCTACAGTTAAACCTACCCCCTGCAGTCCATCCACACACTTTTTGGCCCACAAAAAAGTGCAAAAATAACACTTGCCCCTCCTTTCATACAGTTAAGCAAAAATAAAAGGAATAGCGAAAAGGAGGCCAGCGCACACTAACATGATAGGCTGGCTGCAGCTGTATCTCACACACACACACACACACACACACACACACACACACACACACACACACGCAAACGCACACACACACACACCCATGCAGAGGCAGAGGGAGCCCACAAGTGGACATGCTTCTATATGCTATATGGATACGTAGATGTGGCCAGTCAAAGGCATTAAGGAAGAGAAAAAAGTGGCTCATGTTGCTGTTGCTGTTGCTGCTGTTGCTGCTGCAGCTGCAACGCAGATGTGAGTGCCAAGTGAAGTAATTCCAATTGAAGCTGTAGCTGAATTGGCAACAAGAACAGCAACAACAACAACAACGACAGCGACAACAACAGCAGAAGCAAGGAGACTGCCAAAGCAGCATAGAAAAAAATGCCAAGTGTGGGTAATTAAAAACGTAGCAGCAGCCCAGTAGACGCTTTTGAGCGTAGAAACGCACTAATTTTCAGTAGTGCAGCTCACACACACACTTGTACACTCATAAATTCAAATGTGTGTGTGAGGCTTAAAAAAGAAACACAAAATTCAAACTCACACACACACACACACACACCCACACACACTCCGCACAGCAACTGTGAATTCACTCGCACGCAGCGGGAGCTACAAAAAAATTTTGTGCAGCATACTTTTGGGCATGCTGCTATTTCACTTTGCCTCGCACAAATGAACACCTCTCCGCCGATGCCTGTTGTTGTCGTTGTTGTTGCTGTTGCTGTTGCTATTGTTGTTGGCTTTTCAGCAGCGTCATCAACATCATCAGTCGTGTGTGTGTCGCTCATCAGCGCACGCTGCAAAGGCTGTTAGCTCTGCACCACAATTTGTGGGCGTTCTGGGTGTGGCATCTCTGGCCAACATATCATTCGTCCAATGGACAACAAATTTTCGTTGTCGTTGCTGCCGCTGCTGCCCAAAAATATACATAACAACAACTGCAACAACAACAGCAGAAAGAACCTACATATAACAATTTTTGCTACTATTTCTACAATGATTCTTCTTTTTGTCTGGGCGTTGCTCAATTTACTTTCATTTGTTCAATCTCCGTTATCTCACATAGGCTAAAGCAAAAGTTACAAAATGACAATGCTAGGCACAAAATATATTATTCTTATATGTCTTCTTGTATTATTCCAAAAATTGCTAACATATTCAAAAATTCGGATACAAAAATTATACTTATTATATATTTGAATATATTATATATTTTATATTCAGTCTTCTGCAACTAATTTTTGTACAGCATACCATATATAGCTGTGCATAAATATATAATATAATAACCAAGACCATTCCACATCGTTTTATACAATGCCTTACAATTTATAAACTTGCAAAGTTATCATATGTTCATTTATGGAAAATGCTCATTAAAATATAAAGCAGAATTCTGGTTAATGATTGTTTAAATAACATTCTTTAGAATGTTTTGAATCATTTGTCTTCCAGCCAATCTTCAAGAAACTAAGCAACAAATATCAATGTTTCAGAAACAGTCAAGCAAACCTATCGATGAATGCTGACTACTTCTTATAATTTGTTCTGAATTGCAAGCAATCTGTATGCTTCATTTAGATACTCTTGAAGGACTCAGCCCACCCGGTATCGTGTCCCACGAATATCACAAGCCTTACGCTTCACAAATCTGAAGTTGCACCTGCCGCAGGATAGGAACAGAAAAAATAAATAAAAATAAAAATAAAGAGAAAAAAACGAAACCGTTAAAAACAATAAGCTCAATTAGCTGCAATTAACACATTGACGAAAACAAACACACACACAGAAATACACACACACACAGGCACACACGCAAATATGTGCATATATAAGGGAGAATGCATAATTGACATTTTATGAGCAGCTGCAGCATCTGTTGGCCGCAGCTTGAGTGTCATTAATGCCGGTTCAGACCAAGTGCGTAGGCCGCCAAAAACTGAAGCTGAATGAAATGTGGGAAAAAATGCACTTGATATGGGGTCACGGCTATTCAAAGGGACACAGAGAAGGAGACAGAGATGGATAGGGTGGCAGGGAGAGGGAGAGGGACAGGGAGAGTGGGGAACCGTTGGCTGGCCGTCTGAAATTCGAAACTTTGTGGCAAGCAAATCAAGTGGAAAATTGTAAACAAAAGCCGGCGAGTCGCGTCGCCTCGTCGCACTGTGTTCCATTGTGCCGAGCTTTTGTCAACCGGACTCGGTGCTAAATGGCGAGCAATTTGCGCCCGGCGCTCGGCGCCCGTTGGCCAAACAACAAATTTAACTGTTAAACCTTCGGCCTTAACTTATCGGCTAAGAGCAATGCAAACAGCGCAACAGCGAAAAGAACTCTCGGCTCAGACTTACCTGCGGGCACATTTTGCATTGATACTTGCGACCACTGCCGCCGCCGCCGCCTGGAGCATGTCCGCCACTGCCGCCCACCCCGGGTCCGCCCATTTTGCTGGCATTGATGGGCTGCGGGACGACGAGTAGCGCCGCTGCCGATGCAGCTGCCACAGCGTTGTTGTGATGATGAGCGGCAGCAGCAGCAGCAGCCGCTGACACATGGTTGCCATGATGCGAGCTTCCAGCGAGGCCAGAGTTGCCTCCACCGGGACCGGAGCCGGAGCCATTGGCGGCGCCACCAAGTCCCAGGCTGCCTGTTAAGGAAAGTCGGGAACTTGTATAATGAATATGGAACGAACGATATAGATGTGGGTTAAGAAATGTAATAGAATTTAAAGCTATAGAAATCATTATCTGTGCATGTGAATTTAAATTTTGCTTTTGAAATATTTAATTTATTGCCAGTTCTATGGCGGCTATAAGATAAAATGGTCCGATCGAACCGGCTCCAACCAATGTGCTGTACCTTTGAATAATAAGTTTATGTGCAAAGTTTCATCACGCTAGCTTTGAGAACATGGGAGATATGGCCAAAACCGACTTCCAGTTGTATGGCAGCTATAAGATATAGTGTTCCGATCCAGCCGGTTCCGACCAATGTGCTGTCCTTTTGAATAATAAGTCCCTGTGTAAAGTCTTATCACAATAGCTCAAAAACTGAGGGACTAGTTTGCATACATACAGACAGACAGACAGACAGACAGACGAACAGACGGACATGGCTAGATCAATTTGTTTTGTCATTCTCAGGCTACGTCTCCGACGCTTCCTTCTATGCGTTACACATTTCAACACTTAGTATACTATTTTCTTCGAAAAGAGAATAAAAACAGATTATCTTGGTGAATTGAAGTCACCGAAAATTGACTTATGAACGAAAGAGCTGTCCGATGTTGGAAGCAAATTACCTCGTAAAATTAAAGTCCCTAAATATTTTATATAAATTCTTACAGTATCAAGGAAACTTCTTTCATTATTATTCCAATTAGCTATAAATTATGAAAATGGTTTGTAATTGCTATACACATTTGAAATGTAATTTGAAAGTTCAGTTAGAATACACAGCTTTGAATAAGACTATCTAATTGAAGTGTCTACAACAATTGTAAGCTATCGCTGAAATCTTCTCCTTAATATTTAAGGCTGTAAGCAGCTTTTCATGTCTTTAATCTTAATTTGTATTTACAATTTCACAGTTTTGTTTGTTTTTTTTTTAAATTTAAATCTCATTGAGTAGTACGAGTTTGATTAAGTAAAATTTTCAAATATAGCTTTTATTTCTAGTTTATTAAATCCCAAGAAATATCTATTAATTCAAGTTTGAGGCTATTTTAAGGCCAAGCCCAGGCTACAAAACTTTTCTCATGAATTCAATTTCAGACCTATGTTTGTTTCCTTTCAAAAAAGTGCATTAGGAAAGTTGTTGACAAGTGTTGCAAGACCTTAAAAGGCAAGCTTTAAGCTTGGGCTTTTTAGACATACCTTGTCCGGCGACCGCCGCATGATGCTCCAGACGATTGTCATCCAGAAAGTGACCTGCAATTGAGTTGTTTGCTTCAGTTGCTGTTGAATTGTGTCAGCCGTGGCGCCATCTAATGTTGCCACGGCTGTCCATCAGCTTTAGCTGTGCAGCTCGAGTCAAGTCGAGTCGAGTCGAGTCGAGTCAAGTCAGTCGAGTCGAGTCGAGTCGCGCGTCTCTGTTGAAGTTGCCGACGTTCACTCACGTCACGTTTGCCGCCACGCTGCCAGCTGCCAGCTGCCAGCTGCCACCTGAACACAGGCCAGCAGATAGCTTGCCACTTGCCACTTGCAGTTGCAGTTGCCCCACTGCCTGTTCCTGTGCCTGGCTTCTCTAATTAAACCTGGCCGCTCTGATTGCCACTGGGAAATCGAGCGCGAGCTGAGCTACAGTTTATGTGAAAATAGTTTCACATTTTTTTCAAATAACTTTTTATGCGCCGGCTTCCATCTAACCAACCATCAAACAACCATCTATCTATCCATAATTGAGTGCCCAGCGCATTTGCGTGCAAAAATTGTGTGAATCCGTTGATGAGCTATCCAGCCTGGATGGGCTGGATGCACTGGATTAGCGGCTGCTACCATTCCGGCACTCAGTTAAGGCGCCCCATGCTGGCATGTCAAAAGCATTTCTAATAAAACATTTGCAGACAATTGTAGCCACCAAATTGGCAGCAAAAGGCTCCTCAACTTGTTGGCCAGCTTAAAACATTGTTAGTGTTAATTACGGGCGGGCAAATGGCGCCAGCTCGGCAAAGTTGTCTAAGCTGAATGAACAGGCGCATTGGCCAGGCCAACACGGATACACTTGGCAAAAAAAGTGGGATCAAAAACAAAGTTCATACAATTGCAAAATATGTTCAACTGTGTCAAACATTTTTCAAGAACAAAAATATCCAAATTTATATTTAATTCTGATTGTGAATGAAAAATTTAATTTTTTCCAAAATATTCTAAGATCGTCTTAAGGCATTCAAATAACACTCTATATAGTCAAAGACAGACTATTATTTTTAATAAAATATCTGTATATAGGCATACGTACTCTATACAAATATGTGTGTTTTCAAATAGTTTGTCTTTAAGCACAATGCAGTGTTAATTCAAAGATAGAAAATGTATCCCAAATCAATTATTTATTTCAGAAATTTCTATAGGTATCAGCATTTTTGTTCGAGTGCAGCAATATGAGCTACAACATACTAGTTGCAGTCAGGCCAAGTTTTAGCCAAGAGTCTGAGTCATGGCCAACATAGTTGAAGTCGTCTGTGTTGTTAATTTGTACAGGTAAAAGCGAACAGGCATACAAGTAAAAGCCATGCATCGCATAGATACATCTACATCTACATTGTTGGCCGCAATGTTAGCCGAGATGCTTATCGCTGCAGCAGCAGCAGCAGCAGCAACATCAACAGCAGCAGCAGCAACAATGTTATTGGCCAATTGCCTAGCGTTGACATTATCGGGCCGAGATCATTGCCGCCAACGGAGCTAAGCCGATATCGATATCGAACTCGAACCCGAACCCGTTTACCCAAAACCCTTTTGGAGCGTGTTGCTGTCAATGTTGCCGCCGCTGTTGTAGTTGTTGTTGTGCTGGGGATCCAGAAAGATGTTGTTTGCATTTTAGGAATTTATGTAAACATGTTGTAAGCAGCTTGTTGCCAATTGTTGTTGTTGTTGCTGCTGTTGCTGCTGCTGCTGCTGCTGTTCTTTCAGTTAAAGGTCAATTTTTCGTGGGAGTATCTGGCGGCAACGGAATGGGCCAGGCCACATTGTCCGCTCGCTTTTGTCTTTGCCAACATCATGCCGCACGCGTGTTGCAATTTAACTTTTATATGCAACGTATGCATTTTGGTTTTTGTTTGCTGATTGCAATCTGCAAGTCTCGCGCGCGTTCACCCCCCGTTCACCGTTTACTATCTGCTCGAGATTCGTGATTATCGTTTCTTGTTTTTCTGAGCAATTAATTAACTGAACTAACCAAACTGCTGTTACTTTGCTGCCTGGGTCAGGCATTCGAGTGCAGTGTGCAGGTCATTTCGCTTCGGTTCGGTTCGATTTTGTAGCCTTACTCACCTTTTTGCAGATTATTGTGATGGTGGTGATCGTTCATTTTGGCCTGAAATGTAAAGAATTTGATTTAAAGCTGGATTATTGACGAAAAATAACAGAATATCAAAATGCTTTGCTTTTGCCTAAGTAGTCACTAAAAAGCAAGTCTGAATATTGCAGTCGAGCATAAGACGGTAAGTGTTGTGGGCGTGGCTGAACCTCTGAAAAATCTTAACAGTTATCTACCTTCCAAGTAATTCTACCATTCTCTAAAACTGCGCATTTCAGACTATTTTTGGTGGGTCTACCTAGCATATTTTCTTACTCAATCTTTAAAAACTTGGCATATATGCACATTTAATCGATTTGATAGTTGAATTGTAGTGACATGTAATCGAGTATCTAACCTCTAAAAAAACTCTGAAGCAATACATATCTACGAATATATATTAAAAATTTCAAGTCCACGAACTCCCATCTAAATTAAATTACTAAGATATGTAAATAGCTGTCGTAACTTGTGAGATTTTTCGGGATATTGATAGCGATTCGCTAGTTTACCCTCTTAAAGAGTGTAATAATAGTGCTAAGTGTATAAATCTGAATAAGTTGTTAGCTTCATAATAACTAATATATTCCGTAAATACTAAATAACAATTATTATTGATTATAATCCATCAAAATCATCATATACTTCACTGCACAATATCAATATTAAAACTGACAGTCGCAGCTTTCAATGTTGATAAACATTTCACTCGCGTTTGATTAAGAAAATCAGCGAACAATTACTATTAAATATGCATTTAATAGGATCAGACTGTTTCATCACAGCTCAATCAAATGCAACTGTCAAAATATTAAAATCAATTTCTAATGAATTCGCATAAAATCCCAAATTGAAGCATAAACGAATTATAAAGGTATTCAATGAAAGACAGCAACAAAAATAATGCAAATAAATACTAAAGCTGGGACATCTAAACTAAAATATGGTTGGACGTGTGAAAATATTTTCAATGTGGCTGTCACAGCGATTTATGGTTAGCAAAAAAAAAAAACTAGACAAATATCTGACAATTGGAAAAATCCAAATCGAATGAATGCATGACAAAATTCGCGTCAAAACAAAATAATCAAAAAAAAATCAAATCCAAGCGTGTTAAATATGAATAAAAATTCTAAGCGAGAGTGTGCAGGGAAAAGCGAATGGAAATCGAAAAAGTAAATGGAAAACATAAAAAATATAGCTGTGGCTTCTGCTTTCGATTGCATGTAAATCGTGAATATGGGTTAAAAGTCTCGAGACTATGTATCTCTCTCTCTCTCTCTCTCTCTCTGGTATGTTCTCTTTGTCTGGGCCAGACATGACCTAGGACACACTGCAAATAAAATGAAATAAATTCCAAACACATAAACAAAAAATATCCCTAAATAAATGCCGTGTCTGTTTTTCCCTAAAGATTTTCGATATGTTTAGAAACAAAAAGTCAAAACCAAAACCAAAAGCAATAACAAATAAAAACAACAGAATGTAGCAGCAGAAACTGCAACAAGAAAATAAGAACGAGCGAAACACACAGTTATTTGCTTTTCACAAAACAAAACAAAGTGGGGGATAAATCCAATAGCGGCAGCGAGGCACGCGAATTTTAGAAATGTTTTTTGTATGAGTTCCGTTTTGCTTTTCTTGTTGTTGTTGGTGGTATCGTTTTTATGTGCATGTGCCATAGAGTAATGGCCACAGTCTATGCGCATTTAACGCCACTTACTTACATAACTTAAACCGCTTGCACCACTTACCTCATACTCCTGTTTCAGGGACATCGGATGATGTTCGCTGGCATGCTGATGTGAGCGAGGCGTCGGTGGCCAAAGATTGTAATCACTAATGTCCTTGGCATGCTGCACAAATTGTTGCCATGCAATTAGATGCGAATAAAGCAACGGGTCAATTATTGTACTATTATCATAGGTAGCGAGCGAAAGTTGTTAGCATTATCAGTTAGTAGTATATTTGTATAATCATTTTTCAATATTTGTGATTTGTAGAAAATAGGGAAAATATATTATTCATTCACAAATACTATAAAAATATTTGTAATTTGTAGAAAATAAGAATAATGTATAATTTGTCTTTCAAATGACTTTACTATTTCGATAATGAAATAATTTTACTTCAATCAAAATTAACATTTTATATGGTAAGCAATCTAAAATAGGCAACAACTTATATTTTTGTCGGCTTATATGATATTCAGATTGAATATTGACTATTTTCAATATTATGTAAGCACTTATTTGACATAAAATAGGCTTAAAGCAGAGAGTCTAAGAACTTATAGATTATGGTTGTATATGTGCTAAGCAAATCATGTCATTAGAATTTAATTCTAAGAATAACCATACTTATTATAACTCAATGAATATTTCTAAAATCATCACTAAATAGTCTAGCAAATTAAGATATGTTTGGTCTCAACATAAGTAATAAAATGTATATACATATTTACATATGAAAAGCATGTATGTAAAAATATTTCTGTTTAACCCTTATAAATGCTAAATAAATGCCAAAGATAAATATTATTCAAATATTTAATTAATTTCTCTTGAACTGCAATCAATTCAAATGTGATATTTTCAGTACAAGCGCCCTTCAACAACATTCTATCCAATAAACTATAGGTAATATGAGCTTTAAAAAATAATCAACATACTATATTGCAAAACAAATTCTATATTCGCATATCTTTTGACTTGTGGCAATTGGAAACCGATGTCAAATAAAATCGAAAAAAATAGAACGAATTATAAAAAAAAGACGTATGCATAGGTATAAATATAGGGGAGTGTCAATTGAAATAGAAAACCGCGCTACACACAATCGAAGGTGTCAAAGCGACGGCGTTGTGCGAGCGGCAAAAGTGCGGCGGCTTTTGCTGCTGCCAACCCAAAAAACGAAATGGAAAACAAAAAGCTGGCTCAAAAAGTGTTGCATAGCGCAGGGGAGTTGCCACAGCGTGTGAAAACGAAGCAGCGCATCTGTGTGTGTGCGTGTGTGTGTGTAAACCACGTAGCGTTAGTTTTTTATTGCAATGCACCCAAACTCTGCTCCAGTGCTGGAAAGCGCAGTGTGGGCTGTGGTCGTGACTAGTTAGTAGGTGGACAAACGAAAAAGTAGAAGAAATGTGTAAAAAAAAACACACACACACAGGGGATATACACACACCCACACTCACAAACGTACACCCACACACGCACAGCCACACACGCACAGAGAATGTGCGATGCTGCGTTGGCAGCTGCTGATGAAGATGACCAGAAGCAGAGCCAGGGACCTGAACGGAAGTTCTCTCTAACCAACATGCCAGGCAGCCAGCCAGCCAGGCAGCCAGCCAGCCAACAACAACAACAACAACTAGTAAAAGAAGAGGGCGTAGCATGGCCCACGCCAACTTCCGGCCAGCCGCCGCGTTCGGTTTGGAGCAGCACGCAGCAAAATGGAACAAAACGAAATTTCGAAAAAAAATTTCCGAAAGAAATGTGGAAAAAAAAACCAAGTAATATTGGTACAGCGCAGCAGCAGCGGCGCTCTATTGCTGTCTCGCTTTGACACAGCGTCTCTCCCTCTCTCGCCCTCTCTCTCTATCTCTCTTGCTGACCAACGCCAAAACATTTGGAAGAGCTGAGCGCAGAGAAAACAATTTTTTGTGCTAGTGGAAAAAAATCAAAACAAGATTTTTTTTTAACCCCTTCACAGCGACAGCGACGCCGACTGCAGCGCTCACACTTTCGCGCTTGGCGCTTTGACCACTGGGGGAGGGTGTTTTTTATCATTTTTTTTTTGGGCTGGTGCAGTTTCTATGAGCTGTTCGTTGTCTAGCAAAAAAAAAAAAAAAAAAAAAAAACTGAAATGGAAAAGAGTGCAAAAAATTAGGCGGAAAGCGGGAATTTTTTTTTTTGCAATTGCAGGTCCAGAACTCGTTGCCCAAACTCCTAGCTAGCTCGTTTTGCACATTGTAGCAACCTTTTTGGCCATTCCAGACTTCAAGCTTCACATTTGGTTTTGTTTTTGGAATTTTTTGGAATTTCTTTTTTATTTGTTGCATTTTGGTTTTATTTAACTTCTTTCGCCTTCATCTTTTTATTCATGTTGCTGCTGTCTGCTTCTATTGATTTTTTTCGCATTTAGTCGGCTAGGAAAAAGCATTTTTTGTATTGTTACCATGTTCAAATGTTTGAGCGCCCAACATTCCCATCCTCATTCCCATCCCCATTCCCATTCCCACTCCCGTGGCCGTGGCCTGAGGTTAGAATTTCAAAGCTATTGTTGTTGCTGCTGTGCACAAATTTGTTCAACTTTACTGCAATTACTTTAAAATTTGAAGTTGCCAGCGGTTCTCGCGGTTTTTTGGTCCAACTCGCTGCTGCTGCTGCTGCTGCTGCCCAGTCTCCAACAAATACCATTTTAAATTCGTACTGTATCAGCCCTGACGACTGGCCCCATTAGTCAGTTTGAGTCCAGTTTGTAGCCTCATTCCACGTTGAGCTTTTGCTTCGCTTAGCCTTTCAATTTTCACTTTTTTCCCCTTTTTTTTCTGCTTTTCACTTTAGCGTCACGTTGACTTTTTTCTAATTGAAGTATATAAGTATTAATTGCAATGCTTTGTTGTGAGGCGTGCTGTGGTTTAGGGTTTCCTTTTTCGTCGGCTTCACTCCCGACTGCACATTGGAACAACAACCTCAGTGACTTTTTAATTGGATACTTAAAGTAACCTAGAAATATATATACTGATGCGAATTTACGGGAAATAAGCAATCTATAATTATTCTTGCTGATATCTAAATAATATATAATTTGTCAATTGCTAGCAATTTGGAAATTAAGTGAACAAGTGCTTAAAATTTTTTAAATTTTGCGAATAGGTGTTCTCCATCAAAGAAATTATATATATGTATATGCCTTAAGTGTGAAGCTAAGAAAAGCTGGAAGATAAAGATTGCTATCAGCTAGATACTCAGTGCTCTCTAACCTTATCATATGCTATACTCTTTATCTTTATCATATCCCCTATGATTATAACGATCAAGTAAATGGCTAGTTAAGGAAATGAGTTGTAACTTATAAGAAATTATCACTTTTCCCATTTCTGAACAACATAATTTTAAATCATTATCAAAACATATATGTAAACGAAAACCCTTTTTATATTAAATTAAGTGTAAATTTGTATTTAAATTTAGGTTGTATAATTACTCAAATACTCAACTTTAAGTGCTCGAAAAATACTATATTATCGAGGCTCTCGGTTGGTTACTCTGAATTCTTTAAATAGTCTCAATTTTTCTTCAATACATTATTTACTCCATTTATTTGTATTCAGAACAACTTTAATCTACACTATAAACTTTTTGAACCGCAAATACATAAAATAATCGTAAATATATTTAAAATACTCGAAATCTTTATTCACATACTTCGAATACATAGAGTACATTTACTCGATATTACTATATTTCCTTTAGAATAAGTTACTATAAAAATAAATACCTGTAAAATTAACCAAATTTAGTAGCTTTCTATTCTTTGGTTACTTCTGAACTTCACGTTAACTCAAAAATGAATTGCTAAGAAATCAGACAAAAGCAATTTCAAGTTGGGATACTCTGAACTCAAGACGAAGTTACGAAAATTAAGTGCAATTGCTTTCGAAATTAATTAGTAAACTTCGCGTCTCTCTCTCTCTAGCTAGGACTTCCTTCCTCTTTCCTTATCTTTCACTGCCAGTGGCTAACTAATTTCACTAATGCAAGTGACAACAACAACAGCTCTCAGTTGTTGCCTCGGTGATTGTTGACTTCAAGCTGTGCTCGTTCATTGTTGAACTTTAAAAAATTAATTAACTACGGATATCCTTTAAAGCACAGTCGTCGGGGCGTGTCGAGCTTAAATTGTTTTTACCGGAGCAAAGAACGCGCTATCGAGTGGTTTCAAGGAGCGAACCTTTCCTTGCAGTGTTTGACCCGCCGTTGTCCTTGGAGACAATCAATCTCCATTCAAAACAATAATTTCAACGCACGCAAAAGTGAAAAGCGAGCCAATGCAAAAAACGCAAATAAAAATAAAATAAAAAGAGGCTAGAAAAAAAAAATACAAACAAAGTTTGACGCGTCGCGCAAAGAAAAACTTGTTTACATCTTGAAAAAAAGTAAAAATAAAAAAAAATGCGATGTAAAAAGTGCAAAAACAAGAAAAAAACTAAGAATTTTTTTTTCTTCGTGGCACGCAAAGAGCGAAACGCAGTCAAGAGCAAGGATACTCATGGAAGGAGCAGCAGAAAAGGTATAAAAAAAATGAGCGGCGCGGGGAAAAAATAACAGCAAAAAATTGGGAGGATGCTGCTCAAAGGATATCTTTTTTTTTTAGCGTCGCGTCTGCTTGCGCAGTGGGTTTGAGTTGCTCCAAACAAGGGGGTTTGAGCTCTTAGTTCGGTAGACTTAGACTGGAATTGGGCGAGTGTACGACAACGAGACTGAGACTGAGAGTGGGCCTGGGACTGGGAGCGGGAGCGGGACTGCGACTACGTCCCTTTTGCTCTTTCCCGTTAGCGTGGCAACAGACGGATACGGTTTGAGTTTGGTCAGTTGTCGGCTGAAGTTCGTCGAGTGAAAGTGCAGCGGGTTTTGGCAGCGGCTGCTTAACCGGGGTTACAGCATGAGGCTTATGGGCTTGGGGATACAGGGTACGGAGTACGGAGTACAGGGTATTGTACCAACCAAGCTTAACTGGGCGCCAGTGTGTAGCGGTTGTTGGGTTAGATGGCCAGAGCTTGGATTGCTATCCAAGCAATGAGTTGACCTGAACTTGATTGTGGTGTTTTGGCATCAAGACTAGGGTTGTTGTATTTTTAACAGAGTATTCCAGCATATCGGCTTAGAAAGCAATTAATAAGAATTTTATATCTGAAACTGTAAAACTTTAAGTTTGAAAAGATTCTTGCTGTCACAAATAAAATTGTTAAAATATTTTTTCTCAATATTTTTAGGGCAGAAATAATATATACTTTCACTGAAAAAATGTGTTTGCATGTTAAAATATTCATGATCAGAAATCGCTTTGAACTTTAGCGAAATTAAAGCTTTTTTATACCCTGAACCCATTAAAAATGGCTAGACAGGGTATAATGAAGTTGTGCAAAAGTATGTAACAGGCATAAGGAAGCATCTCCGACCATATACAGTATATATATTCTTGATCAGTTTCAATAGCCGAGTCGATCTAGGCATGTCCGTCTGCCTGTCCGTCCGTCTGTCTATATGAACACGCGAATATCAGAGACTACGAAAGCTAGAGACTTAATATTTGGAGTATAAGTTCTCATACTGCCGGGACAGATCAAGTTTATTTCTTTGTATCGATAACACGTCCTGTTCACAATTTATCGATAAATTTCGATTTCATAAAAGTTATAAGAGCTAGACCAAATTTGGTATATATAATCTGGAATAGCATACACATGCAACAGATATTTAACTATTTGGGTTAGTATGAATGAATGTAAGGACTGGGTTTAGGCACTCCCGGCTAAAAAATGTACTCAAATTTTTCTTATATTTCGCTATAACAATTGCTGATTTATTCTTAAGCTATTCATAATAAATTTGGAGTTTCCTAAGATCTATTACTATTTTGCATTTTGATAAAAAGCAATATGTAATTTCATCTCTATTACCAAACATAAGTAACATCAACTTATCGACCCAACTAAATCACTTCTCACACTTCCTGCTGCTCAACCTATCTGCTTCATTTTACTTCTTGAGATGCGCTCATTTAATTCACTTAGCTCGACAAGTCCTGGTGCATATTAATTTTGAACTTTCCATTGTCACGGTCGACGCCTTAACTATCTCCACAGCCAGTCTCTCATTTAACCAACTGCCAACTGCAGAGTTAAGAGTTCAACTTTTGACAAACTTTGCCAAGCCAAAAAAAAAATACGTGTCATGGACTAAGAGCTATCTGTAGAACGCCGAAGATTGTGTACCCTTGCAGTTTAAAAGTTGAACTACTATCTAATATTATAGTTATTCAAAAACTGACTGTTCCAATGACAGACAGCAGGAGGTAGATATACTATGTAATATGATAGTTGTAGAAAAACTGATTGTTCCAATGACAGCCAAGTTCGAATATCAAATATTATCAAAATTGCTTTACAACTGAGAGATTAGATTATCAAATATAACTATATTGAATTGGCTTGTACTGAATATAAATATACTTATATATATATACATATTTTTTATAAGATGCGTTACACGTTTCGTGACAAAATATAAATATACTTTCAGTAGAAAGTTTTCAAAGTTGTTCAAGTTGGTATTGGACAGGGTGATTAGTGAGCTATAACTACTATCTAATATTATAGTTATTCAAAAACTAATGTTCCTTCTTTATCAAAATTGCTTTGCAACTTACTCAAATATAACTACCTTGATACGGCTTATAATGAATATATATTTTATAAGATGCGTTACACGTCTCGTGACAAAACTGAAATATACTCTCTCTAGAAAGTTTTCAAAGTTGTTCAAGTTGGTATTGGGCAGGGTGATTAGAGCGCTGAGTGCTGAGTGCTGGGTGCTAAGGACTGGGGACTGGGGATGGATACTCACATCGACATTGCCATTCCACATGTAGTGCATGCCAACGGCGGCGCTGGGATCATGATGCGTCTGCCCGGTCATGTGCTCGGCCATCACGGCGCTCATCCAGTGGACGAGGCCCTGGGTGGGATTCTGTCCCTGCACGCTGCCGATCGGCATGTTGGCAGCGGCGGCAGCGGCGCTTACAGCAGCAGCAGCAGCTGTGTTGTTGTTGTTGTTGCTGCTGTCGTGAGTTTTGCACGTTGATGGCTGCGCGACTGCTTCCGGTGGTGACTTTACGGAATTGCCGTAGCTGGGACGTGCTTGTGATGCGGGTTGATTCAAATTAATTGCGGATCCGGCCGCTGTCGCTTGGCCGGCGTCCACGGGCGGCGTTGGTGGCGTTCCCGGCGCTGAGCCTGGCAATAGTCCTGACCCCGGTCCGGTTTCGCCGCTTTGCTGCAAATTGTGCTGATGATTGTTGTTGTTGCTGTTGCTGTTGCTGTTGACGACTTCGCTTGTAGACCAACCGTAGCCGTTGTTGTTGTTGTTATTTTGGGGTTTCTGCAAATGTTAAAAATTGGTTGTTTTGTTTTGGGTGAAAAGGGTTTTTGCATTGAGCATGAAATATGAAATGATTTTTTGATGGTTTGTACAAGCGTTTGTTGTTGTTGTTGTTGCTGTTGTTGGTGGCGCCGCAAAACAACAGCCAATTTTCGAGCTACCCATAATTAGCGAATACAAACAAAACCAAATTTTATATATTTTTCTTACGCTGCTTTCATTACGCATAAAGGTCGAATTCAAAGTTTGAAACGGGTCGCATTTATTTTTTGCGAAATGAAATAATTTAATTGGATTTTAAAGCTAATCATAGCAGTTGCGATGGGCTCTAAAGTATTTTAAGAGAGCAAATGAAGAGTCTTATAACATTAGTGCTAAATCTCCTGTTAAATTCAAACATCCCTTTAAAACATACACAAAAGTGAAAACTTGTGTGCCATACCAGGAAAAATAAAAATAAATTGGGTATAAATCTACTTCTACTTTTATTGTGTGGTTTATATTTGTTGTCATCAAAACTTTTACAATCACTCCAAATAAAAGCAAATAAATATAAATCTTTCAAAGGCTAATATAAAAGTACAGCTCAAATATATTTATTTAAATAACGAAGTTAATATTTACTTATATTTACTAAATGTATTTAATTAATCAATAAATTAATTGAGTCGACCCCAATCAAAGCGCATATTGATATACTTTTGTTAAATAGTTGATCAACTTTTTGGCTAACTTTCATACTAACATGCTCGGCCGTCTCCACTTTCGCAACTTTTTCAAGGACATGCTGCGCATTTTCTTCCGCATCCTGCGGCCTCAGCTCTGGCTTCAGCTGACTGCGCTTCGCTGACTCCACGGCAGCCACGCAAACAGCGGAGAAGAACAAATTGCTAGACAGATGCGAGCGTGCGCCAGGAGGAGGGGGCGTGGCAGTACCCAACGCCTTACTGGGTGGAGTTGGCGAAGGGGTTTGAGGATACCAGCGAGTGACATCGCATTGTTGTTGCTGCTGCTGCTGCTGTTGCTGCTGCTGAAGAACAGCGCTGGCGAAGAGGCTCTTGTAGAATTCAGCAGGCATGATGAAGGGAGCGGGTGCAGGCGTGGCGTTATTTAGGGCGTCCATATAGCTGCCCAAGTGATGGGCGCGACGACGCCGCAGCTGATCCTTAAGCATGATGGCGCTCGAATGTAGGCAACACTTTTTTTCCCCCGTCTGCGACAATTTCACTTTCGTTTGTGGTTTGGAATCTACCCAACAATTTGTCTAACTCGTGCGCCGTTTTATTCGATTTACACATGCACACATAAGTGGAGGGCAGCCCGCAGGCGGGAATCAAAAACAACAAGTGGTAGAAAAACAAATAAACACAAAAACTTTGCTTGACGAGTTTTGCGCCGTTTGTTTGTTTGTTTGTTAGTATTTTTTATTTTTTTTTATATTTATTTTTTTCTTTCTTTGGCTCAACTTTTATTTTATTTGAGGGGCTGTATAAAAAAGTTTTCGTTAGCATTTGATATGCTTTATTTGTAGCTGTGACGCGTCGAGTTTTTGCCAGCACTGTTTTGTATTTTTAGATGCAGTTTTGTAAAACAAAAGCAAATCATTTACACCCAACAAAGCTGTCTACAAACGACCTTGGAAAACTTTCAGCGCGTAAATGTGTGAGGCTTTTTCAACTTGTTATTTTTATTTTATACCCTTTTTATTTTGTGTTTTAGTTGTACACTTTGTTTAGTTTACGACTTGTTGAGGATTTGTGTATGATTTATTTGACGCTTCGGTTGATTTGTTGTTGTTTATTTTATGTTTACTGCCGCATTCTGTGGCTGCTTCGGTGTGATGTCCGGCTAAACTTATATTTATTATTTGAATAGTTTTACATTCATAATGTGTCTGTTGCAAACAATAGCATTTTAGATTAGTTAGATAGCTGATTGTTTTATAATAATAAGTCAAAATGGGTGCCAATAAACTAACAGCTAAATTGGTTCGCTAAAACAAGTTGAAAATAAACTGTTTCGATAAATAAATAAATTTGTTAAATGATTAAAGTACAGTAAATAAATGATCTGCTTTAAATATTATTAAACGAATATTTTATTACTAAAAATTTTCTTTTGGAAGTGTTATCTGAACATAATAAATAAAAAGTAAAGCACATTGTCTTGTGTGAAAATATACTGTATATTATATATATAATTGATATGAAAAGCAATAAAAATATATTTACTCCACACTTTTTCAATGGCTATTTTTTTTAATCATCGACATACTTTACAAAGTTTTTTCAAACTTTTAAAATTTATTTTTATTTTGTAATTATTATATAAATATATATTTTATTTAATTCAAACTTGTATTTGTTTAGTAATAAATTATGTTATATAGTAGATTAATTTATAGAATCTTTAATAATTGCATGTATATTATATATTATATTTTGCACTGTGCACGTATTAGGAACTTCTGTTGCAATTATTTTCACTTTTGATTTTATTTAACTTTTATATGATTAACTTTTTCTTTTGCACTTGTTTTAGGAACTTTCGTTGAGGCCAATATTGCGTTTGCTAAGCCCAGAAAACACACGCCGAGCTCATTTAGCACTATATTGTGATTAATTTGCTGGTGGCATCAGCCGCATCACGTATACGCCACCGAATGGGCACTTGAATCGCAGCACACACATATATCTCCGATATATCTAATGTTGGATCTTAGGTATATAAATTTCTTTTTCACACTGTTGTGGAAAGCTGAAGTGTTAGTTGAATGCATATTACGCATACGCCGCGTTGCAGCTGCAGCTAAACGTTGTTGTCTCTCTGTGCCATTCGGTCCATGTGTGTGTGTGTGTGTGTGGTTGTGTTGGGGTGTGTGGGATTTTGTGTCGAGTCCTTGTCTCAGTCCCGTCCGTCTCTGTCGTGCAGTCAGCGAGCGTGGGATAGCTTGCAACAACTGAACAACAGAAACTCAAAGTGCAGCAGCTGAAGCTGAAGCTGCCGCAAAAGAAATTGCGAGCGCGCGCGAAGCAGTCAAATATGTATACAAAGAAATATACACACAAGCACACACACACACACACACATATATATATATACATATAAACTGTGTGTGTGTGTGTAAAAACAGTTTTGTATGTTGTGAATGTTTTTCTTTTCCATTTTTTCTGCGCTCTGCTGCCTGCGTCCCTGCAATGTCAGAGCAATCTCAGAGTTTGCTCCTCTTGTTGTTGTTCATCTATTTTATTTTTTTAAGCTTTGTTTTTTTTTATAATTTTTGCTCCTTGCTCCTTTTTTATGCACGCTGCCGTTATAAAGACATACATTTGCAGCGCACTGCAGCATTTTCTTGCAAGAAAACGTAGCGTATAAAAAAATATAGCTGAATTTGCGCGATGTCCTGCTGCTAGGGGGGGGGGGGCTGGCAGGGTGGATCAGGGGGTGGCAGAGTGAGGTCTAGTAAGATTTGGGGGGGGGAGGGGGGGTTTATATTTTTTGCTTGGGCTTCAGCACGGCAGATTGATTTTCTTTTATATGGTTTGCTCATGTTTGTGATTTTTATTATGTTTTTCTTGCCGCTGCTCTTTCATATTATAAATGTGTGTGTGTGTGAGAGAGACTTTTTGTTTGGGTCGTGTGTTAAAAAGATCTTAAGTACTATTACTATTGTAACTGAAGACGAGTAGGTATTAAGCATTCAATACTCCAGCACAAAGCGTATTGCACAAAACGAAATGTTGAAACATTTGTACACAATTTGAAATACAGAATGTTAAAAAGATCAAATCATTTGTAGTGGCATAGAAATAGTTTGCATAGTAGTATATTAGCTGATATATATATATACATATATATATATATATATATATATTCAGCACTTAGTCCATGTTTGAATCATGTTAATCTCGCATAATTTATCCCAGAATTGTGTGTAAATTGTGTTCGTGCTGCTAATTAATGTATCAAGCGTATTTATCTTAGTCAAAATTGCCACAAAAAAATGTGCGCAAATTAAAGCATCAACAAAATCAATGAGTGAAACGAGTAAAAAACTAAATTTAAAATTGAAATTGAAAAAAAAAACATTATTGGTTAATAGAGAAATTATTAAAGTCTCGAATAGTGCTTGAATTCATTTATAGCTTTAATAATGTAGATTTTAAAAGGTCATCCTTTTCTAAACTTAAATCATATGTCATTATTATTATTGAACAACATTCTTTTAGCTGATTAAATTTCGATGGGAAGTATTATTTTAGCTTGAAGTTTTAACAATGTGTTCAATACAGAAACGTAATTTTTCCAATTCATTGAACAAGAAAGTTTAGAAAATTACACAACACTGTTGATAGTTGATAGACAACACTATTGTCTGTGGCATTAATCTTAATAATCATAACTTTCTAGTATTGCTTTGGACATTTAATATATTGACATTTAATTTAATTTGATTCTTCAATATGTTATGGAATTGCATAATGTTAATATTTATTGACAAAAGAAGTTATAGCTTGCTTCAATAATAATGTTCGCCGCGTCTGCGACTAAAATTGTGTTCGCATTTAGCACGTCATGGCTGCTTTATAACGCTTACAATACTGGAATCATTGCAGTGTTGAGTAGTCGTTTAAATTGAAAGTTTCTTCAGCCCAGCCAAAGCGTTTCAAGTGCTGAACTGTCTCTTAGATAGAAAACAGCTTGCTTACAACACTGGAATCATTGCAGTGTTGAGTAGTCGTTTAAATTTAAAGGTGCTTTAGCACAGCCAAAGTGTTTCAAGTGCTGAACCTGTCTCTTAGATAGGAAACAGCATGCTTACAACACTGGAATCATTGCAGTGTTGAGTAGTCGTTTAAATTGAAAGGTGCTTGAGCACAGCCAAAGCGTTTCAAGTGCTGAACTGGCTCTTAGATAGGAAACAGCATGCTTACAACACTGGAATCATTGCAGTGTTGAGTAGTCGTGCAAATTTAAAGGTGCTTTAGCACAGCCAAAGCGTTTCAAGTGCTGAACTGGCTCTTAGATAGGAAACAGCTTGCTTACAACACTGGAATCATTGCAGTGTTGAGTAGTCGTTTAAATTTAAAGGTGCTTTAGCACAGCCAAAGCGTTTCAAGTGCTGAATCTGTCTCTTAGATAGGAAATAGGAAGCTTAGACCACTATGCCCAAAAAAAAACCACAGTAGCGCCACAAGCAGGGAGTACTGTAGGACTTTTAGTTAGTGTTTGTCAGAGTCCGAGTCGGAGTCAGAGTTGAAGCTGCAACTGCAGAGCGGAGCGTAGCACTTGTAGCTGCTTGATGGTGATTGGATTGATAATTGGTTTATGTTCTTGTTTGATATGCTGCGTGGCGCCACCTGGCGTGCAGTAGTCGTAGTGCTAGTCGCAGCCGGAGTTAAGGCGACGCGGAACGCGGCACGTCGCGCCGTCGACCGATAGATATGGCCAAACGCAGGCGAAGACTGAAGACAACGACGGTTGCAGCGCGCCAAAGGCCACGGACACATGCAACAATCGGCGACTGCGGCAGCGACGCTGGCAGCAGGATAAAAACCGGGCGACTTGTGCCATGTTTGTTGTAAGTAGAAGCAGCAGCGGCAGCGGCAGCAAAAATGGCGCGCGCGAAGAGGAAACTCAAGAAGTAGAATCCAGCAGGCCAGGAGCAGGACACACACACACACACACACACACACAGACAACCATAGCAGCAACATAAAAAAAGAATTCAAGTGAAATTGTATGTTTTTTTCTCACTTTTTTGTTGCCTTCACATGGAGCAAAAAATAGCAGCGACTGAAAGAAAATACATTGCAAAAGGCGGCGACGACGAGCAAAAAGCGAAATAATAACAAAAAGTTGTAAAAGAAAAGCGAAAACCGTGTGATGTCCTGGCACTGGCACACACACACACACACACACACACACACACACACACACACACACACACTGTCGTCCATAGAAGCAGCGCAGCGACGACGACGACACATCGAAGAAAGGATAAAAACATTCAACATTCAAGCGGGCGGCGCTGCCAGCTGCGACGCTGGCGGCGAAGTCGACGTCGACTGCGACTGCGACTGCGACTGCGACGCTGGCGTTGACGTCTAGCGTCAGCACTTGGCCGTTAACATTTCATGAGCGCCAATTTCTTTGCCTTCAGTTTGTTTATTATACTATGTTCTTTTTTTTGTGCTCACCCCACATCTTTGTTTATTTCCTGCTGCAATACTATTTGTTTTTTCGTTTATTTCCAATGTGTCTTATTTTTTTTGCTTTATATATATGAAAATTGATATTTATTAATTCTATTACATATTTTTATAGACTAAAATCGAGCATATAATGCTCAAATATCCCCAATAAATGCTCAATAACATTTTATTGTTCTTGCGTCCGACATCCTTACAGCGCTTTTCCACTTACTCCATCTAAGGCTACAATTTTTGTTGGCATGTTTCTATTTTTGTTTCTTAAGCGCCTTAAAAACAACTTAACAAACGGAACAAGAAAACTTTTTGCCCGCAATTGCACAAGTTGCAAGGCGCTGGCAGCGCTGCCAGCGTCGCTGTCGGCGTCAACGTCAGCGTCGCAAATGCACTGAGCTCAAAAAGGAGAAAAATAGAAGGAAAACAGAAAGTATCCTGAATCGGAACCTGAAGCATATGTTTTTATGTGAGCTGCTTTTTTATGTTCGAGGGTTTCGTTAGCTGCTTGCAACGCGAATATTCCCTTTACGGCATCCGCACACACACACACACACACACACACACACACACACACACACACAGACACACAAGTTATATGGTCCTTCAGCTACAGTCGCTGATAACAGCTAAGGATATGCTGCTGCGACTTTTTGCGCTGCCAGGACGAAGATAAACCTGAACGTGGCCTTTAAGATGCGTTTCTTCCGCCCAGTTGCTTCCGCCTGCCAGCGGATGCGAAAAATTGCCAGCGGAATTACGTTTGTCGATAATTGAAATTGAATGGCAACTGGGAAATCGGGGGACACAGGTGGAGGTAGATATGGAAGTGCCATTGGGAGTGGAGCTGAGGGCACAGACAAAATGTGCAACATAACTCTTGTTCAAGTGTCCCAAAACAGTCAAATTACAAAATTGTTGCTTAATTTCTGCGATAACTAAGTAGATTCAAATGATATTTTAGCATTTGACGTTTTAGCAACAAGCTAAGTATATTACACAGAATTTCTATATGAATATAAGGCATAATTATTTGCCATATCCTTTCACCAAAGTGTAATTTATCCTAGATCGTATTATGTTTATACTCTTTTCGAAGAAAATAGTATATTAAGTTTGTGCTGAAGTTTGGAACGCATAGAAGGAAGCGTCGGAGACCCCAAAAGGTACTGCTTAGAAAAACAAAACAAATTGATCTAGCCATGTTCGTCTGTCTGTCTGTCTGTCTGTCTGTATGTATGCAAACTAGTCCCTTAGTTTTTGAGCTATCGCGATGCAACTTTGCACAGACACTTATTATTCAAGGGGACAGCACATTGGTCGGAGCCGGCCGGATCGGACCACTATATCTTATAGCTGCCATACAACTCTAAGTCGGTTTTGGCCATAAATTCGATGTTTTCAAAGCAATTGCCTTAAATTTCCTTCTACACTTGAATATCCTTATATCAATGGGTAAAATCGATGGAGTCATAAACAGCGAAGATATGCGTCATTAAATATTTGGAAAAACAGGTGCATATGAGCAAACAAACCCAAGCGCAAGTAAGCTTTTGACAGTCTGCTCTTCGAAGGGATTTTGTCATCGATCATCAAAACGGTTTGTGGCGTAAGGGATAAATTGGCGCCCTGTCAAACGAAAGGTACAGGTTCGATCCCTAGCGGTGACCAATAATTATTTTCATTTTTTCTTCCTTTCAAATATAAAATAACTGTAATCAAATTCATTTGCTACCAATATCTTAGAACAAAAACTGTACAACGCGAAAAAAAACGATCAGATAATTGAGTTTGTCAGCGCATTTCAAAACTGCTTGGTGGTATTAGATTAGGTATTAGAGTGCTGCACTGACAAACGGGAGAACACGGTTCAAATCCCAGACGCGACATATTGCTTTTTATTTTTTTTCTAATTATTTTTCTTACTAAAAAAATATCAAATAGCTTGTATTCAATCATTTAAAAGAAAAATTTAAATTCATATGATACCAATTCTTAGAGCAAAAGAATAAATGCCACGCGATAAAACGATTTTTACTACTATTGAAATTTCAGTGGTGCAGTTGGCAGAGTGAAAATTGCGTAAAGGTTCGAAAAGAGTATAAAATCTTCGGCGCGCCGAAGGTAATCCTTCCCACTTGTTTTTTTTTAAAAAAGCTTGGCTTACAATAATCTTAAGATATACTATTTACCAGCCTTTTTTAAAGAAGATTGAATTGGTAAAGTGTTTGCATTCAGTTGGAACTTAAACACACATGTAAACAAATATCGGTGCTGATTATCAACAAGCTTTGCCATACAAAAAAAAAACTCAAAAAATAATACAATTTAAATTTGAAATTATTTCAGGTTCCAGCTTATACTATTGCGTTTGAAGATCATATTTTGCTTAGCTTCTATATATTACCAAGTTTATTATTTGAATAAATGATAAATATGCAAGTCCCAATTGAGTTCAATTGAGTTCAATTGACAAATATTTAGAGGCTGTAAACGTCCTTACAGTATTTTCAGATGCCTAAACTCAGCTTACATTTATGCAAATTGAAAATCGCACCAAAAACTGACCTGCCCCTCGTTATATTTGCGCTGCCTAACCCAAGGCCATGACAAGGCTCCACAAGTTGTTTGCCTTCTCTGCCATAAAGGACATTTGATGTCTATGCTAAGCTCTCGACAGATTCCCACCTGTTGGATCCGCTCGCATTATGCTTTCTTAGGCTTCATGGGCATAACTCAAGCAAATTCAATTCGAAGCTTTTTATTGAAAGCTTTAACGGCGCAACACTTTCGCTGCATAATTATGGTATATCCTGTGCACGAACCAGCGCAACAGCAACTGGCCAAAAAAATGTCCTTGCTCCTGGGCCACAAAAACGAGCTGCAAGCTTTGCGCTCAAGAGCGACAAAAAGCAGCTCAAATTTGAGCGTCGCTCTTTGCTGAATATTAAGAGCATGCACATGCTGTCTCTCTCGCACTAGCTCTTGCTGCGAGGGTGTGTGTGCGTGTGTGTGTGTGTGAATTTGTGGGCGTGTTTGTTGTCATGTTTTTTACTCGCTGTCATTTTTGTGCCTCTTTGCTCATGTTTTCTTTCTTTCGTTTTGTTGTGCCCCCGTTTTTGGTGGCTTTTAAGTGTTATTGGATGATTTGATGGAAATTGATTTGGAGCACGCCCCTTTTGAGGTGGCAAGTGTTGCACTAGTACTACTACACTTTCAAGGCACAACTCACCCGAAACTGATGCTCCACAGGACAGTCGGACAAAGTCAGAGCATAATCCTCGACAGCAGCGTTCAGCGATGTTGCATTCGCCTCGCCAAAGACCTGCTCGATTTTGATCGCTGCGCTCGGCACTATTCCCGTTCCGATTCCGCTTCCGGATACGGATACGGATGCGTTGCCACTAGCCGGATTTGGGCAACCGACGGCGGCAGCTGCAGCGGCTGCAGCAGCGGCGGCCGCTGCGAATGTGCCCTCGACAGTTATTGGCGTCGCCTCGGCTGTGTTGTGCTGTTGCCCAAAGTGGAGTCCATGGCTGCTGCTGCTGCTGCTGCAGGGCGTACAGGGTGTGCACGGCGTGGGCGTACAGGGCGTACAGGGCGTGGCCGCATGTCCCTCGTGATAGGGCGTCACAACGAACGAGGGATACGATCGGAACTGATGATGGTACTCGGTGTGTGGATGATGCGCCAGCTGTGGTCCTTTGTACCAGCTACCATGCATAATCATTTAAATTGATCAACTCGCGCGTTAACCAACACTGCTCCTTATCGCACTTTACACTCAATTGACTGTTGATTATTTTTGTTTTTTTTGTTTTTTTTTTAACTTTTTATGCTCTTTTTGGGGATACGATTTGCATTTTGTAATCCATTTGTTGGTTTTTATTTTTGCTATATCAATTTTGTATATAACTGAATTAGTTTTTTGCTTAGATTTATTTGATAAGTTTATTAAAAACACCAAAAAAGAGTTATTAGTTGCTTTACCAATGGATTGTAAAGGTTCTTTTTTATATGATTATTTTTTTACTTGCCACGAATAGAGTAATATGCAATGGATCTAAGCTAGTTTTTCCAAGGAGCTTGCAAATACTTGCAATATAACAATGCCTTTTCTATTCGAATGCTACATTTTCCTATCTAGACTATTTGTTTACTACTAATTTTGTAATATTATCTTATACACGTCATTGATCATCTTGTGTTTTGTTTTATTTATATATATTTATAGTTGTTTTAATATCGCTTTTGTTTCTACTTAACAGTTTCCGAGTATCTCATTAGTTAAGTTCTCCAATGTTTAATTTTTCTACTTTTTCTATATCTACTTCTTTGCGTTCAAGCCGTATTCTATTATAAACTTAAAACTTATAACTTATTCTGCCGGCGGCACTTCTCAATCATATCTCTTAGCGATCCATTCATAATTTATTGATAACTTTCTTACAATTAATAAAATCTGTATTTTTGGTTACTCAAACAAAACAAATTAAATTTGGATACATTGGACAAATTTGAGCCATTGTTTAAGTTTAATTCAAATTATGTTTTATCAATAGTTTTATTACATTATCTTTTCATAAAAGTCTTTTATGATATAAGCAAAACCCATATTATAATAACTAAAGCTAATATTCTGTTATGACTGAATTTGAGGGACCTGTGATTTTATTGCTGGCATAAAACTATTTGGCCCCCATTGCCATTGTAAGATCAACTATAATAACTGTTATGTCTGAAGCTCGTTTCTGCATATTTGGAAAATTTGACAATTACTAATTAGATATGTGTTCTGATGTTTTGTTAAATACTCATATCATATATGTAAATCAGTGTTTTAACTTTAGCATATGAATCAGAATAAAGAATTAACAGACAGCTACAAGACCATCAAATTCTATTGTTATTATGAAAAACTGAGCTATAGCTTTCAATATGGATGAGAAACATAACAATGAATTTGAAATTTTGAACACTGTCGCATCTAGGAAGTTTCAGATAAAACTGTTTTTAACATTCTGCGCTCTATTCAAGCAATATACATTTTATGATTAAATCAATATTCTATTTACTTGACTTTCACTTTTCAGCACACACACAAACTGAATTCATTGGCAGACTTGAAGCGCACTTTTCTTATAGCGAGTGGAGAACCAAAATGGCGTCACAATATTCATTCACTTGACCGGCGATTCATTCACAATAATTAAACAGCATTTTTTTTTGGTGCTTTCTTTTGTTGTTGCTGCTGTGTTTAACAATATGTTGCACTTGTAACTGCTACGCTTGCTGCTGCTGCTGTTGCTGTTGTTGTTGTTGTTGCACTTTTAGCGCGCTTGTTAATTGTGGATGCAGGAAAGCAGCTGCAACTGCGGTATGGCGAAAATGCGTTGCACTTGGCGACTGCAACAGAATTCTTGGCGTAACGCGCAAAAAAGCTCGAGTCTTCGCGCGCGCTCTCAAGACTGGATATTGGCAACTGGATACTGTATACTGTATACTGGCTACTGGCTACTGGATACGGTACACTAGTACGTACAGTGGCTACTGCATAGTCTGTGGCCAGTCGTCAGTCAGTCAGCTAAATTTGGCGCTCAGCGTGGAGGCACAAAAAACTTTGCTGCCAGCTCGCAAGAATTCCGAACTCGAATGCTGGCTGCGACGACGAAAAAAACATTCAAATGCCCTCGCCGCCAAATCGCAGCCACTGCGACGACGACGGCCCCACGAGCACGCACACTGACACACGAACAGCAGCTCGTTTCGCTCTCTCGGCTCGGCTGCTGTGAGGCGCTTTCGCTCTCGCTCTCGCTTGTCGCTCTGACGGTGCCGTTTTTGGGGTACAGCGCAGGCAGCGCATGCGCAGCTTTTTACTCCTTTTTGGCGCGCGCAACAAAGCAAATAACCAGCTCAACAAAAACCTATAGCGTGCGCTCTCGTTCTCTCTCTCTCTCTCTCTCTCTCGCTGCCACTCTATCTCGCGCTGCTGCTGCTGTAGAAAACAACAAAAGAACTTTGTTTGTGGTTTTTCGTGTTGCTTTGGTTTTTTTTTGTTTTCGCTGCTGCGGCGCACTCTTGAGCAGCTTTGATTTGATTTTAGGCTTTTTCCTTGAGTGCTTTTGCTCTGTACTTCGCTTTGAGCATGAATGAGCATGTTGTTGTTGCCATGCCTTATGCGTGGGCGTTTTACAGCTAAAACGAAAGTTCAAACTTATAAATACATAATTATCACTAGACAATTAAAAATGTAGGAATTAGGAAAAGTGCAGATACTTGAATTTCACAACTACTTTCGGGATTTTATATTAACAATATAGTTTTAAAACCTTATTGAATGGGAAAATAAATAAATAATAAATTGCAAGAGTGTTGCTTATCTTATTTCATTGCATGGAAGCAGTGTGACCAGAATTTATTATCTTCAACATACTTAATTGAATGAATTTATTAAAATATTTAAGATTTACTGAATTGAAATTATGCATTGACGGATTGTTTTACAAAACATACCTTTAATTATATGCTTATAAATAAATCATGATCATTAAACTATATATTATATATTATTCATTCTATTTATCGAGGGTTACCATAAGTTTAGCTGAAAGTAGGCGTAGTTCTTAAACTCAGTTGGTGTGGAAAAAAAATGAGGAGCGCATGATTTCTTTTCGGCAAAACCCCAACTGAAACTTATTTCAAAATTGTTTGTTGTAAGCTTGGGTTTTAATCATGTCGCAATCCAATGCAGGAGATCCTCCACCAGACGATCAGGATGCACCGCCACCAGACGATCAGGATGCACCACCACCGCCAGAGCCGCCACCACCGCCGCCACCAGAGGAGGAGCAAACGAACCAGGATGAGCCACCGCCACCGCCACCAGACAATGGGGAAGATCAACAGGCCAAGGAGGATGAGCCACCCAAGGAAGATCCTCCAGCCGAAAATAACAATGAGGACTCGCAGCCAAAGCGGGCCAGCCGTAAATCATCCGCTTCCGCAAGGAAGAGTGAGAACAAGGGCAATGAGGGGGATGAGGGTGGCGGTGAGGGTGAAGATGGAGATGAAGATGAAGGCAATGGCAATGAGAATATCTTGTACGGCTATCAGATATTCCGTGCAATCGTCGTCTTTGTGATTGGCTGCAGCATCGCCTGCGAAGTAACGGGAGTCGTCCTTTGGCGCTGTCTGGAGAGAAGGGTCTAAGCATCTCAGCAAAACACTTTCAATTGTTCTTTGATCTTGGCTTTCGCTTGCGCTTACTTGTCAACAATTTTCTTTTCTTGCTTAATTTGAAATAAAAAATTGCACTTATCCCGCTAGTTCCGATATATGAATTTAAATAGAAGCTATAGGAAATCAAGATGTGTCAATGGATTATCTTCGAAGTGCCACAAATTGTATGCTATTTTCGAACCTCTGAACACATTTGTTAAAGAAATGCTTACAACTTCTAATTTATCTATATCGTATCCTTACTATTTATGACTAAAACGTTATAAAATTTGAAACTCTGATGAGTAATACGGGTACTTAAGGGTACAGGGCGATTCAAGTCGATAGCTCAAAGCACATGTTAAATATGGCCAAAAGTGACTTTCAGTTGTATAGCAGCTATGAGATATAGTGTTGCGATCTGGCCGGTTCCGACAAATGTGCTGTCACCTTGAATAAAAAGTCTCTGTGCCAAGTTTCATGGCAATAGTTAAAAAACTGAGGGATTAGTTTGGATACAAACAAACAGGCAGACAGACGGATATGGCCAGATTTGTTTTATCATCCTACTGCTTACTGATTGTCACTTTTGGGGGTCTACGACGCTTCCTTCTATACTTATTTCTTCGAATAGCTTAAAAAGTAGTCGCCCTTTAGTTGGATTCTAATTCTGATTTTAAAAATTCCAGGTCTTTAAAAATAATTAAAAAATAAAATTAAATATTACTGGTAGTGTTTAGTTAAATTATTTCTAGAGAGCAATAATTTCGAAAATGTTCAAGATATATATGTAAGAACGGAACAGTGGATGACCAAAACTTGAAGCATTTGAGACATATAACAGCTGGAAATTAAAACATCCAGATCGGCAAAAGATTAGAGCTGAAAGCTCAAATTTCGGAATGTTTTCAATTCTTTTACTCTTACACATCTTCGAAATCGTAATTTAGTATTCTGTTCTAATAAAAGCAAGCCAAAAATACAAAAGTTCTTGTAAATTATGGAAACCATCATGAGTTGATAAAAACACCTCCATCTCCATTATCTATTGCAACTATTTGGAAATTAAAACAACCCCTGAAACCAAGATTAATTATGATTTTCGAGCATCCGTTGTCACAACAAAAATCCATCTTCCATTGTAAACAAAAATAATTATTCGTGGGCTGAAATCTTCCGCAACTTTTATTTATCCGATTTCAAATATTAATATTTATGAAAGTTGTATTTCAAAGACATAAGTTCATTATAAGTTTATATTTCAATCATTCAAGTAGGATGGATGCGAAATATAGTATAGATAGTCTAAATCATCTCTAAAAAGTCAAAAAGAGCATACAAACAAGTAAGAATGCTCTAGTCGGGACTGCCCGACTAGGAGATACCCTGAACCCAGTTCTGACATCCATTCATACTTGCCTAATAGTGTGCATACATACAAACACACCACACATTACTGCAAGCTGTGAAAACGGTTTAAGCAGTTATTTTGCTTTTTCACTGAGCCCCACACAATGGAAAGTAAAATCTTAAATAACTTCTGTGTTTATTGTCCGATCTTTTTAAAATTTGTAGGACATAACATTGGCTATAAAATGTGTGACCAAACCAAATTGCAAGGTCATACCTTCAAAAATGAGTTTTTTGAATTTTTGGGGGGATTGGGGGTGGTATCCAAAAAGTGAAAAATTTGTTACATGTGTATGCTATTCGAGATTATACATGCCAAATTAGGGGCCTCTAGCTCTTATAACTTGTAAGTTATAGCCCAAAAACGATAGTCTGAAATCGAAATTTATCGATAACTTTTGAATGGGTCGAGTTATCGATAAAATGAAACAAACTTGATCTGTCCCGGCACTACGAGAACTTATATTCCAAATATGAAGTCTTTAGCTCTTGCAGTCTCTGATATCCGCGTGTTCATACAGACAGACGGACGGACGGACAGACAGACAGACGGACATGGCTAAATCGACTTGACTGTTGATACTGATCAAGAATATATATACTTTATATGGTCGGAGATGCTTCCTTATGCCTGTTACATACTTTTGCACAAAACCATAATACCCTTTTTACCCATTTTTAATGGGTTCAGGGTATAAAAAGCTGGTGTACATATTTAAAGAAACAAAAATGAAAAATTCAAGAATATTTCTTTTGAATAAAATCAAATTATAATACTCAAAGTCAATTAGACAAACAAAAATGCTTCAAACAATATTTCCTTAATTATTATAGTCGAATATTAGTTTATTTGTAGCACAAAAAATAGCACCTAACTAAATCCAAGCGGGGAAACCTTTCCATTTCAGGGTTAGTTTTCATTAAGAGTGGGCGTAAAGCAAAGCAAAAATATTCTTGTAAAAAAGCAGAAGAAGAAGAAGCAGATGAAAAAACATCAAATGGCATCCGCTGCCGCTGTTGGACGCACATTAGCCCATTGACCAACTTTTGCGGATCGGGCAACAATAATGAGTTTTTAATACATGTAATATTCAAATTAAAATTTCTGCAACAAAAAAGCACAGCGCAAAAGCCGTTAGTAAAAACAAAAATCAAATACATAAACGTATAAAAAGGTGTCTTTTTTTTGTTGTTGTTGTTGTTGTTGTTGCTGTGGCAATAATCGCACATATTCATTTCAAGTGCACATAAAAACACTCAAAGCGAAAGCTCAAGAGCAGGCGACGCAAAAAGCACAGAAGCGCGCTCTTAAAAAAACGTCCGAGCGAGACAACAGGCAGGCAGGCGCACATAGCGCTGAGGTGCGAGCAGTGCAGCGTGTCAAAGGCGGCGGAATTTTTATTGGAGCACTTGACGTTGCTGTTTGTTGTTGTTGCTGCTGCTTGTTGTTGCCTCTCCTCTCGACTGCTCGCCTTTGGATTGGCATTTTTTTGTAGCGGCTGCAACGTCGGCATTTTTTTCAATCTCTCTCTCTCTCTCTCTCTCTCTCTCTTTGGCTATGGCTGCCTTTTGTTGTTGGGGCGGAATTGAAGATGATTTTCGGCTCGTTCGCAGCGCCGCTGACAACTGCAACGATTCCGTGGGGGAAAAGTGCCTGCATAAAATTAAAAGAAATACATATATATACATATATATATGTGTATAATAAAATAGCCGGGGAGTCGAGCTGTGGCAGGCATTATGCAATGTGGCAGGTTAGTTAATCAATGCAACTGCAACGTTGCCACCTTGGGGGATTACGCTGCAGTCCAGTTTCGAGTTCGAGTTCTCTACAAATGGAATGCGAATGCGAATACGAATGCGAATCGTGCGCAATGTTGTAATGTTTGCCATTTTTGCATTACTAGGAAATTGCTTTATTTAGCTGCTCGGTTATCCAAGCGTCCCCGACGGCAAACAACAACAACAACAACAACAACAACAAAAACTAAAACTAAAATGAAGCACATTTCATTTAATGCCTGGGGCCTCCAGATGCTTATCAGCTTATCGGCTAATTTGATTATTTCATTCAATCAGCAGCAAGTGCAATTAGTTTACTTTTTTTTTCCTTTCTATTTATGCTCGGTCATTTGTCTCGGCTCAACATTTGTTCCCCATTTCGCCTCCATTCGTGCTAAATTTCCATTTATTTGAACGCAATAGAACATTTGCCTTATCTACAAATGCGGCTGTCATTTCACTTGTTTGCACTGTCATCAGTGCAAGTTTTATCAGCTCTAGGCAAATTATATAGTGAATTATATCATTCCTGATTCTATTTTGATGGAATGTGAGGTTATGTCATCGCTTTGGGGTGTGCAGCGAAATTAAATAAAAGTCTGTTCAGCATATGCATTCAATTTATATGAAATTCCAGCAAAACTGAAAGATTGAGAAGACAATAATAATAATAAATATATTTCCAAAAAATTACTCTAATTTGCATCTTGAAATAAATCCAGCAAAACTGAAAGATTGAGAAGACAATAATAATAATAACAAGTGGAGAAGGATTATCTTCGGCGTGCCGAAGATTAAATACTCTTTTCGAACCTTAAAGCAATTTTTACTATTTTTCCGTGACTGCTTATTTAATTCGCAGATATTAATGTCGCATACATATACCCCTACATATAAAATAAAATATATAAAGGTATTCATGTAAACAGGGACGTTTCACTATCCGCAGCTCGTGGACGCGTCCCTTAGCATTCATAAGTGCTACCGAATTGAACAATATACAAGTTTCAGTTTTTCCAAAAAGTCAAAACTACATTACATATGTATACTACAATATACATACCAAATTTTGTGCCTGTTGCTCTTATACCTTTCAAGGCCGCTGTCGGAAATTGAATTGTCATAAAACTTAATCTGAACATACGAGAGCTTATATTCAGAATTTGAGATCCATATTTTTTTTCGCGTGTCATTGGTTTTGCCAATGAATTTAAATTTTTCTTTTGAATTATTCTATTAAAGCTACTTTATGTATGAAAAAAAAATTAGAAACAATTTAGGAAATTGAAAATAAATGAATTTGACTACAGCTATTATATATTTGAAAAGAAGAATAAGAAAAAATGAAAATAAATGACCAGTCGCCGCTGGTTTCGAACCCGGGTCCTCTCGCTCACCAGTTCGCAACTTTACCCACTACGCCACAAGCCGTTTTGATGATCGCTGACAAAATCCCTTGAAGAGCAGACTGTCAAAAGCTTTCTTGTTTTGCTTTGTACTGCTTACACCAAGCAGTTTTAAGAATCGCTAACAAACTCGATTTATACTGAGCTTTTGTTTTTTCGCGTGGCATTGTTTTTGTTCTAAGCCATTGAAAGCAAATGAATTTGATTACAGTTATTATATATTTGAAAAGAAGAATAAGAAAAAATGAAAATAAATGACCAGTCGCCGCTGGTTTCGAACCCGGGTCCTCTCGCTCACCAGTTCGCAACTTTACCCACTACGCCACAAGCCGTTTCGATGATCGCTGACAAAATTGCTTGAAGAGCCGACTGTTACAAATTTCCTTCTTTTGTTTTCCTGCAACCTGCAACTCGCGTTTGTCAGCATTTGTTTTTTCGCGTGGCATTGTTTTTGTTCTAAGCTATTGGAAGCAAATTAATTTGATTACAGTTATATATTTGGAAGGAAGAAAAAGAAAAAAGTATTAAATTAACAATCAGTCGCCGCCGAGGCTCGAACTTGAACTTGCGAAACATGCGTTCGTTAGCGCGGCTCTTTACGCCATACGCCACAAACCGTTTTGATGATCGGTGGCAAAATACCTTGAAGAGCAGACTATCAAAAGCTTTCTTGCGCTTGACTTTGTTTGCTCAGACTATCAAAAGCTTTCTTGCGCTTGACTTTGTTTGCTCATATGCACCTGTTTTTTCAAAATATTTAATGACGCATATCTTCGCTGTTTATGACTCAATCGATTTGCGATTTTACCCATCGATGAGTTATATGGATGTTCAAGTGTACAAGGAAATTTAAGGCAATTGCTTTGAAAACATCGGATTTATGGCCAAAACCGACTTTGAGGTGTATGGCAGCTATAAGATATAGTGGTCCGATCCGGCCGGCTCCGACCAATGTGCTGTCCCCTTGAATAATAAGTGTCTGTGCAAAGTTGCATCGCGATAGCTCAAAAACTGAGGGACTAGTTTGCATACATACAGACAGACAGACAGACAGACAGACAGACAGACAGACAGACAGACAGACAGACGGACATGGCTAGATCAATTTGTTTTTTTTTATAAGCATATTGGCAGTAACTTTTGGGGGTCTCAGACGCTTCCTTCTATGCGTTACAAACTTCAGGACAAACTTAATATACTATTTTCTTCGAAAAGAGTATAAATATATTTCCAAAATTACTCTAATGTGCATCTTGAAATAGATCTATTGTTCCTAAATTAGATAATGGATGTTGAATACAAAATAAAATGCTTAGCAATAATAATAAAGTCGCTATATAGTGCATTGTTCTCATGTTAAGTAAACATGAAAGAAAAACAATCTTAAGAAAATCAAAAAGTTAAAAGAAACTAAAAATTATTGCCGTTTAGAGTGATCTATGAAAAGTTTTTGTGAACATATGGACAATATAAGCAAATTGTTAAGAACTTATGAGCTTAAGAGACTAAAAACAGATGAGTATAAGAAAAAGAAGAAGACACGCAAATCCATTTTCTTTTTAGTGCTAAGACACTTTTATGCAATCTGAATTTTATCTTGACTATTTAAAGAACTGAAAACAACTGCGGAGTTACAACCCTAAAGGAAAACACATTTTAAAATATTAAAAATCATAAAATGCGGATGTTTGCCAATGAAATTTTATAAATATTAATAAGTCTAAGATATCCAGACTTTATGATGGACAAGCACGAAATTCTTTTGGTACAGACCAACAACAACGTCCAATATTTTTGGAAAGTCGCAAAATATCCTATAAATATATAATGTAGTTGATAGACTAAGTGACAATACAAACAATTCACTCATCTCCAAATATTTCAGCAAAATAATGCTGCATTATCGTTATTTTTTGCAAAGTAAGCTTTTAAAGAAAATCACTGAAACTAGCCAACAAACTCAAGACTTAAAAATGTTTGCACAAAACCATATTAAATGAATATTCCTTTGTTTAAAGCGGTAAATGTAATATTTAGCATACATTTTTTTGTGATTTGTAATAACATTGCAGAAACCAATGCCAAAAAAACCGTTTTTTAGCAATTTTGTTTGAGTAAGCTCACTAAAAAACTCGACACATGCACAACAACTTGAATTAACAGTAGAAACCGCAACGGGATATCTACAAGATGCATTTTGAAGACATTACGCATATTGCCAACCGCAGCAGGATTGGGCGCAGGATAACAGCAGGAGCGAGCGCAGGAACAGCTGTGCGGCGCCATTGAGGATGCGAGCGAAATGTCAAAATGCGAAGCCGCAACATTTGCTAGAGTCAGAGTCGGAGTCGGAGTAGGAATCGGAGCTGGAGCTGGAGTCGTCATGGTTGGTCATGGACGCCAAATTGGTTGACAGACTGGCTGGCAGCTGGCAGCGCGGCAATGGCGCAGAGGGTGAAGGTGCTGCCTAGGGCTGGGGCACCTACATACGTACATACATACGTACATACATACGTACATACATACGTACATACATACGTACATACATACGTACATACATACATACATACATCCATACATACACACATACATACATACATACATATGCAAGCGCAAAACGGGAGCGCGGCAGCTTCGGTGCTCCGCCTTTTTTTATGCGCGCACATGGCGAACAGACAGGTTCCAGTCGCTTTTTGCCGATTGGTGGAAACGGGTTGAAGCCAGCCGGCGAGCGAGATGGCAACGCCGCACACACGGCCGTCGCACGAGTGCGAGCGAGCCGGCAGACGCATGGACTTGAAAACGTTGAAAAAGCAGCACGTCATTGGAGCTGTGTGTGAGCGAGAGCGCGCGCTCGCCAGCTGGCAAGCAGTGCAAGCGGTAGCGCTGCAAGCTTAAGAGCGAGTGCGCTCGCTCTCGGTGCGCTCTTAGTTGACAAGCACCGAACACGTGTTGTTGTTGCTCTTGTTGTTGTTGTTGTTGTTGTTGGCGTACGAAATATTTCAAGTTTTTGTTTTGTTATCGGTCGCGTATTTTGTTAATTTAATTAAACAAAAACGTTTTGTTTGTGTTTTTTTCACAGCCAACGGCGTTTTTTTCGCCTGTTTGTGCTCAACTTGCAATTGGAATCAGCGCATTTTGATTGCCCGTCGCGACTCTCGGACAACTTTGAATATGTTGAGCTCTCTCACACACACATGTATAAACACAGATGCAGCTTTTGTCTGGTTGTTGTTGTTGTTGCTGTTGTATTTGTCATTTAATGACTGTTGCCGTTAAGTTTTAATTGAAATATCACACATTTTGCCATTGCAATTACAACTGCAATCGCATTTGTACTTTAATTTGTGTTTGTCTTCGCCTCTCTTCGCTTTTTCTGTTGCTTCGCTGCAACTGTAAATTGGCATCGCTTTGGGCTTCTATCTCTGATCGAGCTTTTAGCTGTAGCTTCCACTGAGCGGGATTTGAGAGTGAGTATTTTGAATATGTTTAATTAAGAACAGCAAGAAAAATTTTATTTAATTTAGCTTAGAGCATAAGAGGAACAAAAAGCAAGCTTTCATATTGAATCATTCATTTTAAGCCCAATTATTCATAAACTACCGTTTTCTTTATAGTTCCTTTTTTGAGAGCAAAACGGACAGTGTATTCAAACACTTCGCTTGAAAGTATAATGTAATAAATATATTGAATAAGATTGAGATATGTACATACACATTTTATTGCTACATTAAATTTAACATTACTATATAATTATTATTTTGAAAATTTTTATTAAATATAAAACAATTTCTATTTTGCAATTCATTTCAGTTTCCCCGTAGCATCCACAATTATTGTTTATTGAATAATCAACAATTTTCTAACTGAAACCACTGGTGATAATGTCTAGTTATTGATATTTTTCAAGCACTTGATATAATAGTATCGAGTGTAAATGCTTTTTTATATTTTTTTAAGACAACTATAAGACTATAAATATATCCTATAAGATATCATTGGTTAAAATTGAAGTAATAAACAAAAAGATTATCACTGAAGAAAAAGAATTTCAAATAATAATAAGTAGTATCAAAAATTTAGAATGCCGAATTGAGAAAAAAGGTAATACGAATTCTTACAGGAATCTTCTTTTTATCTAAGTTCTTTTTAATGGTGCAGCCTAAACACACACCCTGATATCAATAGATTCATAGTATTGAGTTGGTGCAATGTTCGTCAGGCTGTCCATCTGTCCGTCTGTATAAATGCAAGTTTTTTCGAAGATATTGTGGATATAGACCTGAAACTTTGACTATTATAGTTATTGTTATAGATTTCAGATAAGTGTTAAGATTTTTGATCTACACATACTGGGAGACTGGCAAATCGATAACTTGTCGACACACCTCAAATATCAAATCGATATAACGTGATTATTTTCATAGTTTTAAGGCTAGAATAATCAAATTTGGGAGGTACATATATTGCTAGTGGCCTTCCGAAAAAATGAATCCTAGGTTTTCCGGTCACGCCCACCTGTCCCTCTACAAAAAGGGTAATGCTTGAGTCCCCCATAGTCTTAAAGCCAGATTAAATGGGGATAATCCCCCGCCAGCCTTCCAAATGATGATAATCTATAGATAGAGTCCCATACTTCCTCGAAAAGATTCGGTTCTACTTGTTTTCAGGTGTTTCAAACAATAGTATCAGAGTATTAAGTAGTCGGTTACGTCCGACTGTACTTGTTTTATTTACTTGTTTTAGTTCGCTTGGGGACGGCACAATTTAAAAAGCTTTTATTCTGTTGACTGGAACTGGAAATGGAACTAGAAAAAGGGTGATCACATTTACCAGTTTGTTAACAGTTTAACCTAGTTGGTAAAATGATATCTCAGAATGCTAGTGCAATATCATGTTGAAAAAGTTAAAAAAAAGTTAAATATAAAAATAAAATTTGGGTTAATTTCGACGGAAAATCAAAGTGTGTAAATGTTAAACGGAAGCCAAATTAGCTTTAATATAGAACTTGCATGTTGATGTACAAAAAACTAAATAAAAACCTAGGAAAGTCTTGAAGGTACTTGAAGATAAAGTAAAACTTCCGCACGTGACTTCCGTGGCAGAAGCTGATGAGGGCAAAGCAACAGAAAGCCCAATTGTAACTAACGATGGAGACGGGAATTACTGAAGGTAGCGACTCGACAGATAATTGGGCATCAAAGCAATACAGGTGAGGCGTAGGCGATTAAAAGCCGATTAAATCAATTGCGCCACGACAGCGCTGACAGCGATGGATGGCCAGTTACAGATACAGATACAGATACAAATATAGATACAGATACAAATGCAGCCATAGATACACACTGTTGAAAATTTATGTTTCACTTCAACTGCTTCTGATATTTATATCATAAGATTCTTGCATTGAAATTCTAATATTATTTGAAAGGAATATTATCTACAATATATCAAAATGCATATTTACTTTTTGGATTAATTGCCATTTTAAGTATGATATTATATTGATATTATACTAAGTTCGAACAATATCAAAATTTTGATTGTTCTCTCCCTCAATTTCAGTTAACTAGGAAAATTATCAAAAGAAGAAATAAGTGTGAAATAACCAGTGTTCGATTCCCTAATAAGTTCAACAACATTTAGAACACATAAACATTTAATAAAAAATGGTCTTTTGGTTTTATAAGTTTAGTTGGGCAATGGCTAGATAAGCCCAGTGGCTAGGTGTGAAATAACCTGTGTTCGATTACCTAATACGTTCAATAACATTTGTAGCACCTAAACATTGTATTCATAAGTTTAACAGCAAAAAAAATACTAAACTCAAAACAAAATATGAAATTACATTTTTTAACTAAATTTTTTTCTGATTTTTTTTTTAATTTTGGTTAACTTAGACAAGTCATCAACAGAGGTATGCAATTTGGTTTAAAATGAGACTTAACATTTTTTTACGGTGCAGCTAGCTGCATATACAGATACAGACACCGATATGTCTGCTGCTGCTTTTTCTTGGCGCATCCGTCAGCAGCTGTCAGCTGAATCGGCTTAGCTGCTTCTATGTTAATGCGCCCCAAAAACGTTGACATTTATTGACAGTTATTTATGGTGGGCATGGCTCGTGTTGGTGGTGGTGGTGGTGGTGGTGTTGCCGATGGTGGTGCAGTGGCTCAACACCTATTTGGTGGGGCAGCTGCCAACTCCAAAACGAGGCGGTCGCCGACTATGGAAAACTCTGGTAATTGCAGCGCTGGCCGGCCACGCGGAGGTGCCGCATTTGGCACATGCGCTTTGGCACGCGCTCTTGACGCTCATTAGAACTGGGTCCGAGCTGGATGCCACTTCGATTCGGTGGCTCGGCATGTTCAGGCTCCATAAGGCAGTTTGCAAGTCCATAAATATATTAATAATTATGACAGTTTATGAGTAAAAGTGTTTGCGCTATGGCGCTGCCTTAACCGGTGCATACCCTGGGGAACTTGAACCAGTTCCAGTTCCAGTTCCATCTGTCATATCTGCAGACTTGATTGCCTAATGAGTTCATTAGCATTTCCATGCGTTGCATATTCAAATGTTTTGCATTACTCTCCTGCCTGACGTTTTGATCTGGTTCCTGGAACCATTGGGCTGCATTCATCGCCAGCTTTGCAGACACGTGCCTCCGCTTTAGTTGGTTCTCAATGGCAAGCCATGTCCATATTGGCTGGTGTTCGATTTGTCGCAGCCGCCCATAAACAGGCAGTCAATGCCCAACTAGGCGCAAGCATCCTACAACCCTAGACATAACTCCCCACACACACTTCTACCCAATATTGAATGCCTGCGTATATGGTGAGGAGCTACGAATACGCATATGTATTTATTATATTCAAATATTGAATGTATAAATTAAAACATATATGAAGGAAGCACTACAGATTTCAGATGTGCTATACAACATTCTTTTTAACAAAGTGGTACAGAAAACAAGTAAGAGTGCCAGACTAGGAGATACCCTGAACCCAGTCCTTACATCCATTCATACTTACCTATCAATTCACATTCATACAACCACACACATACTGCAAGCAGTGCAAGCAGTTTAAGCAGGCTAACTTCTTCGCAATGCGCCTCACTTTGGAAAGGTAAATCTTGAATAATTTCTGTGTTTAGTGCCCGATCTTTGTGAAATTTTCGGGACATAGCAATGGCTATAAAATGGGGCATTAAACCAAATTGCAAGATCATACCTATAAAAATTAGTGTTTTTCACCTTTGGGGGTACGGTATCCAAAAAGTATTTTTTACATTTGTATGATATTTGGTGCCTTTAGCTCTTATAATTTTCATGTTATATACTGATACTTTATTTGGTCGGAGATGCTTCCTTATGCCTGTTACATACTTTTGCACAAAACCATTATACGCTTTTTACCCATTTTTAATGGGTTCAAGGTATACAAAATAGAAAGGAATAATAACACATTAATCTGTATTCAAACAAAACAGTTAAGCTGGTTAACATAGTTTGGCAATTCCCAAGAAATTTGCCTCTATGGAAAACTTAGGACCATTGATACGGTATAAACAAGATAAAAGACTACAAGTTGTTGCTTACTTTTTAGCTCTGACTACACTTTTTTGTTGAATAATTCTTTTATGCAAGTACATTTTTGTTTTTTAAACTTGTGGTAGTTCATATTACATTCTATTTGTTTTTAATATGAAAAATATGATCTGATCGCTTAAGAGTTTTGCTTGTGAATTTTTGTATTAAAGATATTTAATTTATTTTTGTTTTTCTTTTTGTAAATTTAATTTTACTTGTAACACATTTGGTTTATTTTTGAAGTATATGTAATTCAAAAACGGGTATAATTATTTTCCAATTAGTTGGCTTATTAAGGAGCTTTATTCATAATTTTGTTTTTATTTTTATTTTAACAACTTTGTATTTAAGAAAGCTAGAGGAAGATACTTATGTTTACATTAGAACGGAATTTTTCGTTTTTGTTGGTTGTATGTCTTCAATCTTGATTCGGTATAGATTCTTTGCTTGTATTAGCGATCCTAACTTTATAGTTCATCTTTGGCAAAAGTATAGCGATGTTTCGATGGCATCAAGTCCTTGAATTTCGAATGGGGTACGTTTGCAATCAAAGCTTGCTCTGCTTGATGCTCTCCTTGTTGCTCTTCTTGTTGCTCTTCGCTTGATTGGGCTGCCTCCTCGCTATCCTGGAAATGATGCGCCCAGTGCAGTTCTCCAGTGTGGAGTTGGGCGACGTACTCCTTGAGTTTGCCCGGCCTATGGATATGCTTGTACTTGGGAAAGAGATACATGTGCACAAAGGAGTCAATGGCTATGAGCGGCAGATCCGCTACCGTTCGATTCAAATGCGAGAGCGGGTGTGCAAAATGTTTGCCATCGGCAGTTAGAAAGTTGACATTAGCCAATTCATGCATTAGCTCCTGATTGATGATTTTTGTGAATTCCTTTGGCGATGTCAGGTCCTCGATTTTGTGGAAGAGTATTACCAAGGGCTTGCCCTCCTCCGTTATCTCCTCCGCATTCTGGAAGGTCAGGACGCGAACCACTGGATCACATTCCTGCTGGAACCAGCTGAGGAGTTCGGTGAAGTTTGACTTGTTGCCCGTATACCTTTCATGAGAATCTGTATGATTTAAATCCTTTCGAAATGTTATTTCATTCTGGACTTGAGTATCATCAAACTTCACATGGAACTGGCAATGATCCTTCAAGTTGCTCGCTGCCTTGCGATAGGTCTCGTATTCAAAGTGATCCTTGCTCTGAAAGTATGCAATCACCATATACTTCTGGCTATTCAGACTGATCATTTCATGCAGTGAGTCATCAAACGCTTGGATGGGATCCTGCAGCTCCTTGAACACAAACTGCAAAAGGGCCTCAATCGAACGCTGTCCTCTGTACTCTTGCCTACTGACGTGCGAATTCCTTACGATCTTAACTGTCGGATATTTGCCAATGTCATATTCATTCTGCATTTCGTATTCCACTTGGCAGTCGACCTTGCCCAGGGTTGCTTTGCCAGAATCGGCCAGCAGAGAGCTTAACTGATCGGCGGCTGCATCGAAAATGGGCAGAAACTGAACGCTGTATTTGCATCTTGTTGCATAGAATAGCAACAGAACCAGTTCACTGGAGTGAACTACATCATGCACGTTATGTCTGTCCACTTGCAGTGATTCACCAGCTGTGGGCTGCCAGAGTTGATTATAGCCAAGAAGTAAAAGCAAACAACAGCTCAGTTTAAGGTGCATCTTCACTGGAATAAAACTATGTAGCGACTGTTTAATAGTTTAACAATTTGAAGTGTTCTTTAGTTGCGGCTGTGATCTAATTCGCTGCGATGGCGTGTCGAAAACTTTTTGGTTCCGGTTCACGCAAGAATTCCACTCAGTGTTTGAAAACAATATATACATATGTAGCTTCAGCATTTCGAAATAACAAACTGGGCTTATCATCTCACAATTTACATTTATAATTTGACTATTTTCGCTTAATTTCTTTGAGAATTAAAAGAGAACACCTTTTAATCATAAAATGATAATACTTGATTGTAATATTTCTTCAATCTTGATCAGAGTTTCAGTAATGTATCAAGCTATTCACATTTCTTATAGTAACTAAATTTTTAAAAATATTTTATTTAATTTTCTTAAGATAAGTTCTGCATTCAAAAGTAACGAGCACAAAGCTCCTAATCGATGCATTAAGAAATCGCATTACAAGAGCCGTATCTAATGAAATAATTGTATGAAGCTATTTACAAGCATTTAATGCCAATACTATTCCAATAACGATTTCCAAATGCAATTAAAATATGCCATAATTACGAGACTTGGAACCGGCTGGGGACTTCGGATGATGCCCCATCTGAAAGAATGAACCCCAGTCTGAGCTGGAGCCTAAGCCGGAGCCAGAGCCGGAGCCAGAAACAGAAACAGATTCAGAACCAGTCCCGGCACAAGTTGCAATGTTAATGACATAATTTTAAAAAGCATTTCATGAATAGCCATCAAGATAGCTTAAAGACTGAGAGAGAGAGAGAGAGACAGAAAGTCTTTGTGATGACATAAATAGTTCTGATTTGAAATTCAAAGTGGAAAACTGGGGTTCAGACTGGTCATCATCTGGTGTTGATGCTAATTAAAAGCAGTTAAAGCTCTGACTATGTTACATATCATTTATTCATTCATTCGACAAGTGTCTTTAGTTGTAGTTATTCCAGAAGAATTTCTTCTTGCAGTTTCTCGCTGTCGATGTCCTCTTAATAAATATAATCTATAAATAAAATAACAGTTTGAAGCTAGTGAAATAGTATATTATACTTGTAGTATTTAATGTAAGAACTCAGCTGTATTCCATTGCTGCACACTCACAAGCTCTTGCCTTTGAAATCTAATCGCAACAATCTGAGACACGCCTCTGTCTATGTAAGCTGTTTGCCCATCAGTGCCAAAAACAATTTTCAATTACAAAACTAAAAACATGGCAACACACCTCCGATATCCGTCCGGATAGTGGATAGTGGATAGTTCCAAAAAAGACGGCATAACAATTTAAGCACAGCATGTGGTCGGAATATCAAATTTTCTGTATCGAAAAGGAATAACTCACAGCTGAAATGGCAAAAGTCAGCAATTACTTAAAACGAAAAGGATAATAGTGCTGAGGCGAACAATTTGCTTCGCTTCGCTTCGGTTGGAATTTCTCATGTTCTCTCCCGACAACTGCGACTTGGCATATTTATTTATAGAGCAGCATTTGGTCACATTGTGTGCAGGCAGAAGACGCACATAAATCACTTGCCAGGACCTGCAAAAGGATGTGAATTATATACAAATAATTTGACATGCCGTTCGCTTGTGGGCGCCAAGGACACACTCGGGGGTGGTGGCATGTCCTCTTCTGTGGCGCGGAGACGATGCCAAAGCACTAGATAAGCATAACTAGCAAATATTTTTGGTGACGTTTGGTTTTGCTATTTTTTTTTTGCTGCGAACTAAGCTAATGCTAATGTTGGAAGGTTTTCGTGAATTTAAACGTGTCACGAGTCTTACACAAATATATATTTATATATCAGAAAAGATCATAAAATCACAAACAAATTTAAAATAAATTATTTTCTCAATTAATCATTATATTCTAATAAACAAACTAATAAACAAAAATATTTAATGAAAAGCTATATAAATTGTTTTTGCAATTGCATTTAATTTTTCTATTCGAAACATATTATTGATAATATAACAGGAAGTTAGAGTATATTTGTATATTTCAAATTTATAGCCTTAATGACAATTTTTTGGGTATAAAATATTGTTTTAATCTGGTATAATTTAGGCTTTAACATATAACTTAAATGTTTATTCATTTAAGAGTTAATTTATATATTTTTCCTCTATGTATATTAGATTTAAATATATCAAACATGTTTAAGCTGAATTTCTTTAAAGTTATTCATTAAATCTATTTTTCAAAATTTACTACGTTTTCAGTTGAATATTTTGAACTATGGTAGTACTTATCTCTCTCTCTTTTGTTTTCTTTCATTAACATTGTCGGATCCGCCCGTTTGGTAATATATCATGTTGCACAACATTTCCAAACTTGTAAGCCCAACACAAAACTATACGCAACACTTTGGAATGCAAATTTTAGTAAATTGAAAATCAGCGCCGCATTGCAAAACCACAAAAGCCATCGACAAATAAGTTGTATTTTAAGGGAGGGAGGAGTTGTGTCCACGTTCAGGTCCAAACTTCAAGACGAGCATGTGCATTTGTCATAAATTAGAAACTGTAACTGTAACTGTAACTGTAACTTGGGGTGTTACCTTTTTGCCTGGGGATCCGAGAGCATAACACTTAAATTTATTACAAATAACTCTGGCCCTGTTTTTTCCGCTTTTGACCATGCTTATATACGGCGTGGGGCAAATTTTTTAGCCAAGCTAAGCAAACTAATCAACGCTCGTAATTTGGAACCCGGCTATGCGGGTTTGGCTTGGAGTTCAGTTTGGGCCAAAAAGGCACGCGGCTAAATGAAGTGTGCACATTGCGAGATCCCCTTTTGAAATGAACTCAGTGTGAGTGTGATTGTGTCTGTGTGTGTGTGTGCAGCCAAAAGTAAACAACAACTTGGCTATTATAAATCTTGGCCTAAGTGTTGTGGTCATTTAGCAAATGTCGAGCGATGTCCGGCAGGAAAAGTTGTGACTGCAAACTGGAAGCTGCAAACAGTTGCCGAAAGGATGAGCTAGAAGTTTGCGTATGATTTATAAAATATATTAATTAAATGTTGCCCAAATGTAGCTTCAGATTGTGCTTAGAAAAACAGAAGGAGAGAAACATAGAAAGGGCCATTTATGACATGAAGAGTAAGAATACAATTTTAAAGTCAAATTTAACGGACATATCTCGACTCTAGCACACACACACATCGGAATACATAAGAGTTAGTGCTGTCAAAGTCGAAAATAAACGCAGCGACGAATAATGATTTATGTGCCATAGCAGAAAAAAGAGAAATTGCCAAAAGAATGCCAAGTAGCAGGACCTTCGCAAAAGCCTTAAGCACTTAAGGAGTGAGGGAAGTGGGTAGCAGGAGCTGGAACTCTAGTAGCACGAAGACATATGAGAGTATTTGTTGATATGCTAAAGTGTGTCGTTTTGAGTATTGGCATTCTAGTAGTCGCTCCCCTCTGATAACCAAGAGCGCGACAAATCTGTGTATAATTCGCAAGGGTGTGGCAATATATTATTAAAATATGCCTAGATTTATTAAACCGGGCCAAGACATCATAAATCTTAGCTAAGCAGTAGCAATTGGAATGAACATATAATTAGCGAGCTGACAGATTCAAGAAATGAACGCATAGACTGTTTCAATTGTTTCAGCTCTTTAAGTTATACATAGCAGAGAGAACATGTAATATGCCAAGAAATTGCCAATAAAAACTTTTCTGCCAGACAATAAAAGTTTTGGTCCTTTGGGCGGCAAATTGTCAATGATGTTGGTCATAAAACGATTTAGATATTGACCCTACTAGTTGTGATATTTATGAAGTGCCAAGAAAAAGGTTTGGAAGCGACGTTTCGCTGAGTGTAAGTGACAACTTTTATATGTAATTATTTGAATACGAGTTAGCTAAGTTCAAATCGTATCGAATTAAAATGCCATTTGTTGTATATGCCAACAATATCTGTTATCTTATATGTGACTTTATCTATTCAGCAGCTTTAAATCTCTCGCCAAACCTTAAGCACAAGGCAACCGATTTAAAGCACTTAATTGATTTTATTGAACAAAACAAAAATGCCAAAAGCCATTACCAAATTTGAATTCCTAGAACAAAACACACACATACACACACTTGCTTTAAGTACTGCGGAGAGATCCAATCAGGTTGGTATTGCCCCAGACCAGAACAGAACAGAACAGACCCCAGATCCCACCCGACCCGGATGGCGTGCCAGCTCATAAGGCACAGAAATGCAAAACCGCCATAATAAAGGATAATGTTGGCGCATATTAAATAAATGACTTCCGTCGTCGTCGTCGTCGTCGTCGTCGTCGTCGTCGTCTAGGTCTAGGTCTGTGTCCCCCACCTCGTAACGTTTACTCAATGAAAACAAGCGAAAGGATATTGAAATGAGTTGGTGAAAATGCAAATTCATGCCAATGGGAAATGACGTGTGCAGAATTTCACAGGCCAATGATGAGGCAAATTATATATATATATATATACATACTCGAAAGTGTTTAATTAAAAACTTGCGAACAACATTTAAAAGTGAATTAAAGGCGCACAGGAAGTGCCCAAATATATCAACTTGTACCGGATTTGTGGGCTCCTTTCTTATTGACCTGTTGCCCCACAGAGAGTGGTTCTCACAGATGCTAGCCCTAGAGGTGGCTAATTACTAAGTGCCCCACAGCAGACTTCAAGTCGGGCTTAATCGCTGTTTAAGTACACGGTCGTGGCTTAAATGCGAATTACGCCCAATGCGCTCACTCGACTCACTCGACTCACTCGCTGCAGACTCATGACCATTTAATGTAAACAATAATTAAAAGCATGAAGTGCTTGACGACCAAGTCCCCAGCTCCAGCTCCAGCTCCAAGTCTGACTCTGAGTCTGAGCCACTCTTCGCTCTTCGCGCAGCTTATGGCTTTAATAGCCGCAAATGTAGACGCTTAGCGTTCAGTTCTTTGCTTGATTATACATATTCACAGGTAGCCATGAGTAGTAGTAGTAGTAGTAGTAGTAGCTACAAGGAGTACTCGTCCATAAACCTCATCGGCTTCGGTGCTTTATTAGTCACTCAGCGGAACGGCTAACTTGTGTAGGGAGAGTTTGGCAGCTCTTAATAGAAATTTACAACTTGCCAATTTGAGGCATAAAATAAGAAATTACCTAATTAAAAAATCAATAAATCAAATAGCTAAATGTATGTATTACTTCGATCAGCACTTGTTGTTGAAAGAAAACAAGTAAGAGTGCTCTAGTCGGGTGTGCTCGACTAGGCGATACCCTGAAACCAGTTCTTATATTACTTTATACTTACCTATCACATATGTATATACAAACATGCATATACTGCAAGCAGGGCAAGCAGTTTAAGCAGTGAGCTTGCTTCTTTACTTAGCTCCACACTAAACAACTTCTGTATTTATTGTCCGATCTTATTAAACATTTGTTGGCATAAAATACCTTAAAAAATCGTTATTTTTTACTTTTGGGGGGATTTGGGGCTGCTATCCAAAAAGTTAAATATTTCTTACATGTGTATGCTATTCAGAATTATATATACCAAATCTTATGCCTCTAGCTCTTATCACCTTTAAGTTATGGCTCAAGAACGCTGATCTGAAATCGAAATTTATCGATAACTTTTAAACAGCAGCTCTTACCTTTGCATGTATTGCTCTTAGATTAAAGCACATAATCAAGCTATGCGTTTCATAACTTTATATCAGAGAGGATGCTGTGCATTATCAATGTCAACTTTGTTGTTTGCCTTATACGTGCTCCAGGGATTTACAAGATATATGTAGATATATAGAAGAACAAATATAGTTTTTGTTGTTGCTGCTGCAGCTGTCGCTGCTACACGTCTAAATTCTAAATTAAATGCACCCCTAAAACAAGGATTTTATTGCACTTTCGGGGCGTGGCCAGACTTGGACTTGGCGCACTGTTTTGTGCGCAGCCAAGTTCTCCTCCAGGAAAAGTAGGCGTCTATGCAGATTTTGCAGACGCTGCAGATACCCCCAAACGCTCTATCGATGGAGCTTTGCTTTGGCAACGCCCACAAAAAGGACACAAATTGCTGTTCTTGCTCCTGCTGCAGTCGTTGGCAATTTCAGTGTGGGGTGAGCTTAGATTGTGGGGAGATTTATATAGAAAATTGCATTTTTGACATTGCAGCTGGCTGGCTGGCTTTTTTCCCCTTTCCTTGTTGTTGTCTTTGAGTCTCGAGCATGTCAGTTTTGTCTACGTGGTTGTGCTTTTTTTCGCTCTATGTCCTTTCAATTAAACTTAGCCACAAATTAGAAGTTCCTATCATGCCTGAAATGCCACATCAGCTTGAATGTAAAGTAGAATGAAATTTATTTTCAAAGCGATAACGATTTTGTTGCATTTCTTAAAACTACCCTTTTTTTGGATTTTTTTTAATAATTTGCGGTAGAATAATACCAAAGTTTCAAATATCAATTTGTTATATTGATATTATTTTGTTAGTTTAATGCTTAATATATTACCTTTTCTTACTACTTAGCTATTTTAATTTAATTTAATTATTACAGATAAGTTTCATGGTAATACGATGATGATGATGATGGGAAAACTTATTAAAACTTTGGGTTTTTTTCCGTTTGAAAAATTGAGTGTACAAACATATGTATATCTTAAAAACAATTTCAAATTTATACTTATTTTGTTGAGCAATACATTTTGAAGAATACAATCTTGTCCATGTTTCGGAGACTTCCCAAGACATTTGTTTTTAAATTAAACGACTTTCATTTCGACTTTAGGAATACTCCAAGGTAGTGAAAAGCTTTCTGCGAGCGAAAAACGACCTGATGAACCCTATGCCAAAGTGGAACAGAAAACGTGTGTTTTATTATCTTTGCATGCCCCATCTACTGAAAATCCGTACCCACTGCCGTACCCACTACCGTACCCACTGCCGTACCCACTACCGTTCCCACAGCCGTACCCACAGCCGTACCCACAGCCGTACCCGCTGTCGTTGTCGTCCAAGGCGAACCCCAACATGCGCTAACCAAGTTAAACATTTATCAAAACTATTCGTACGTGCTGGGCCGAGTACTGAAAACTGGAGACTGAGGTTGCGCTTGTTGCAGATACGCCAGTTAGATCTGGGCAGTGGGATGGGAAAAGAGTGCTGCCCCAAGGAGCTGGTTGGGCTCTGCTCTGGTAATCGTATTTTTCAACGAAAATATTTTTGCATAAATTACAATAGCAGCAGCAGCAGCAGAACAATAAGCAAGATGTCTACCAGGAATAACAACAACAACAACAACAACAACAACAACAGCAACCAGCAAACATTCTTGGCATATAATTTAGTGTCGCTTATGAAATAAACTTATCTAAGCGGAAATAAAAAGAGCTCTACTTGAACATACATATATGATGATATACATATATATATATATATATATTTGTATGTTTGTTTTTGTTGTGGGTGAGTGTATACAAACAGGTTGTTGTTGCCTCAAACACACACAACGCCCCTCACACAGCGCATAAATTTGCCAGCTGTGTGCTAAAAAAGTATCTTAGAGATACTTTGCAAGTATCTGTCGTATCTGAAGGTGGCGCGGGCGTTGAAATTTAAATTCCTAAGAAAGTCGTAAATTATTTTTAGTGGTTTAGCAAGTCAAAGTGTGTGAAAGTCGCAGCGTAAGTCGGTTGGAAAAGTTCGCGTTGGAGCTAGAGCTAGAGCTAGAGCTGGAGTTGGAGTTGGAGTTCGAGTTTAATTGCCATTTGTGAATTGACGCTTTACTTGAATAACTCATTACAGCTTCCGCTGTGACCGCAGGCGCTTATGAGTGCATTCTATGCACTCCTTGACAAATGCATATGAACAGCAATCATCAGGGGCCGCCACTCTGTTCATTCATCACGAGTTACTGCTGTTGCCAATCGCTGTACAAATAGACAGACCTGCCCGGGCCACTAGTAATTAAGGCGACAAAACACTCATAAGTGGGCGTGGCACACACACAGCACACAGTCTGCCATACAGCGATGATGTATGGCCATTGGCCATGAGCATCTGCAGCAGCATCTGCAACGGCTACCGATGGACGACGACCTGGACCGCAACTCCAGGCGCCAAGATTAAAGACATTTTTCTGTGATTTATTTTACTGCAGGCGCTACTGTACCACAGCTCCTCCCCCTCCCCCTCTCCATCACTCCAGCCTCTACTTTCTTGTACAATAACAAAGGCGACTGCAACATGCCAGAGACACTAGAGACACATACTAAACACGTGGTTGGAGTTCAGCTCTTTAAATTTTCTAGAGGTCAACTTACTGTTAGGTTAGTTATGTATTGAGGCTTTTAAATATCACATCATTATAACAAATATTAATTTTTTTAAAATTTTAAAATGTTTAAATTGTCTATCAAATCAAAATTTCTTCATTAGCAATAGTGAACTGTTTTTTGAAATACTTTAAAATCAGTCTTGAAAAAATTTTGGTTAAATTCTGTCAATTACTTTAGATACCTTAAAAATATGAAAAATACATATTCGCTTATTATTTATATATGCCCATACCTTAAGAAAGTCTTTGAACTACAGTTAAAAAATTACTATTTTTACACATCTTAATTTAAAATTCATATTGGATATTCTATTTAAATATATTCTATTATTTATCAAAATATAATCCCTTTTTTATGGAACCAAACTACAGAATATTCCGAAATCCCGAAAATAATCTGGAATTTCCTAATTACAAGTACTTATAATCTTTGTTTTTCCACTCGCAATCTTCGGTAAACTTCAAAGTATTCACACAACAAGAAAAAAAAACCTAATCCCATTTATGAGTCCATGCTTCAGCATTTTTAAACTTTGCCCAGAAATTGATTTAAATTCAATGACACATTAAGTGGCGCTATAAAGCAGCGCATTTAAATCAGTTGCCCAAGTTTGCCCAGGAACACATGCCCGAGCCATGAAAGTCAGCTTGAACCCCAAAGAGCGCCACTCAGCCAGACAACCAGACAAGCGGACGGCCAAGGAGTCAAGCAGTCGAGCAGGCAAGGAGCTCGGTTGTTATATACCCTGTAGCCATTTCAAATGGCTAAAGTCGGGTATTATAAAGGTGTGCACGGCAATGTTTGGTTTTTTCTTTTATAATCAGGCTCAAATTTGTAACTGCATAAATTTTATATTTTTTTCTCATTAAAATGTTTGTTTATTATAAAGTTGTATTAAAGAGCTGATATTAAGACACAATGTGACAAGCAGGCGAATTGCTGTAATATTAAGTTATTTATCGTATATTTATTATGTATTTAAATTATCAAAATTGCCATGTAATAGTTAATTCCCTCTTTAATTAAAATTATATTTTCAACCAATTTTGCTCAGAGATCATAACAAATTGTATTTTATTTCTCGTCTGCTCTACGTTGCTTAAACTTGCTTATTATTTACAATCTGTTTTTTAGACAACAAGTAAATTTTATAAGAAGAAAACTATAATATATTGAGGAACAAATTGGGCGTAACTGAACGTGTTTACTCTACTTAAATGAAACAGATTTTTATTTTTTCCAACGATTCCTGCACATTGCATAAATGATAAATATATAAGGAATTAAAAGTGCAAATTCCAGAGTATCTGCAAGTCATGCGCCTTCAACTGGAGCATTTGGACTTGTTTAACATAATCCTGTGCCGTAAGGCTGACAAAATGCGTCGGCAATTTGTTTATTGGCGCTGTCGTTGTTGTTGTCGGCAAACATGCCACAAACTACGCGTTGCAAATAAATCACCAAAAATATTTCAACTACACTCGCTGCTTGAAGTCGCATTGGAATTGGGATTGGGATTGGGATCGGGAATGTAGCTGTAGATGTACCCACACCAGGGGCATATGTTTTCGCCAGTTCCTTTGGCAGTCGGAAGTTTGCAATGTTTCAACAGGAAGCGTTTGTTTGTTTGTCTCTATATCTCTCTCTCTCTGTGTGTGTGTGTGTGTGTGTGTGTGACTGTCTTTGACTGTGTTGTTGTTTGTCAGTTTGTCATTCTGCACACTGTTATTTCGACTTTGGCCTGACACTTTGACTTGTGCATTGAAAGACACGCATTGTATGCGACATCATTTCCCATTCGATGCTGTTGATGTGCTTCGAGTGAATTGCGCTAATTCATTTGTCAAGTGTCTCGGAAAAGTCGTGAATCATCAATATTTCTATTGCTCTATTGTCTGCCCATAGATTTGAGAAATATGAAGGAGTTGGTTCAATGACTCTCTTAAAGCAGAAATAATATGCGATTTAAGATTTCTTTATTTGATACCAACAGTTCTTAAATATAATTTTACGAAATTTTCCCAGACCACATTTCACATTTCGCTTTTGCAATCTCATAAATCAGCGTGAAATTCTTTGCCAAAAGGTAGCTCTGGAATTTTCATGTGCTGGCCAACATTTTCAAATTTTCCTCGCATTGTTTTTAATACCAAAGCGGTTTTCTCGTTTTTCGCTTTCAACTTCTCGTATGAGTGTTACTTTTGTCAGGTAACATGTGGCACATAAATTATAAGGAACAAGAGCACACGGAAATATGTGTGATTTAAAACAGCGGAAAAGTAAATGAAATGCTAGCTGAGGGTCTCTACCAACCATGCTCCTAAATGGGTTGGGGCTGTGATGCGGAACCATTTTTTGTTTAATTTTAATGAATGTGTGAAATCCTTGGAGTTCTTATACAGTACAGATCCTTGGTGATAAGCTACTGAGACACAAAGCGGATTTGGCTTGAAAGGAGTATGAATTAAATTATTTCTCAAGCATTAAAGTCTTCATTAATTTTAAGCACTTACACGCAGATTTCAGTTCATTTATAAATTAATCTTAAATACACTTTTTTTATTATTTTTAATTCAAATTAGGAAAACATTTTAATTATTAGCTATATTTATTTTCTCTTTTGTGTTTTCTTTAAAAAAAGTTTGAAATTACAATTTAATATAATTTTAAATGCAAATTTATTATCTTATAATTTCGTTTGATTTTTTTTATTGTTTCATCAAAAAATATAAAAACAAGTGTGGAAGGATTATCTTCGGCGTGCCGAAGATTTTATACTCTTTTCGAACCTATAGGCATTTTTCACTCTGCCAACTGCACCAGTGAAATTTCATAAGCTGTAAAACATCGTTTTGTCGCGTAACATTTTTTTTTGTTCTAAAAATATTTAATTCATTGCCAGTTGTATAACAGCTATAAGATATAGTGATCCGATCCAGCCGGCTCCAACCAATGTGATGTCTCTTTGAATAATAAGTATCAGTGCAAAGTTTCATTGCGATAGATTAAAAAACATGGGATATATGGCCAAAACCGACTTCGAGTTGTATGGCAGCTATAAGATATAGTGATCCGATCCGGCCGGCTCCAATTAATGTGATGTCTCTTTAAATAATAAGTATCTGTGCAAAGTTTCATCGCGATAGATTAAAAAACATGGGATATATGGCCAAAACCGACTTCGAGTTGTATGGCAGCTATAAGATATAGTGGTCCGATCTGGCCGGCTCCGACCAATGTTCTGTCCCCTGGAATAATAAGTGTCTGTGCAAAGTTTTATCACGATAGCTCAAAAACTGAGGGACTAGTTTGCATACATACAGACAGACAGACAGACAGACAGACAGACAGACAGACAGACAGACAGACAGACAGACAGACAGACGGACATGGCTAGATCAATTTGTATTGTCATTCTAAGCATACTGGCAGTAACTTTTGGGGGTCTCCGACGCTTCCTTCTATGCGTTACAAACTTCAGGACAAACTTAATATACTATTTTCTTCGAAAAGAGTATAAATATACCTTTATTTAGTTAAGAACATGTTATCTTAATAAATATTAATAAAAATCATCTCAAATATGGGTAAATAAAAAAATATATATTTTCTCTGTTGTGTTTTCTTTAAAGAAATTTAGAAATGACAATTTAATATAATTTTAAATGCAAATTTATTATCTTATAATTTGTTTGATTTTTTTTATTGTTACACTAAAAAATATACCTTTATTTAGTTAAGACCATGTTATCTTAATAAATGTTAGTGAAAATTATCTCAAAAATGGGTAAATAAATAGTGAACATTATTTAAAGTAGCATTTAAGTCTGTTCTAATCCACCAGCGCCCCAAAAAGTTGTTCCCCCTGAGGTCGCCGTGGCAAACAAAAGCTGCCAGGACAGCCGCAGGCATGTCAAGTGCCACACACACATGCCAAGCTACCTGCGTATGTGTGTGTGTGCGAGTGTGTGTGTGTAACCTGCCCCTTTTTAAACCGCTTAATAAAGTCACTTAAGCCCGACCTTTTGACTACCTTACAATTGACACGAGCAGAGTGTTTGGGTTTGCATGGGTGCGTGTGTTGTGTGTGTTGACAAAGGCTGTCCTGTCGCGCTGCCATTGTAGTTGCTGTTACAAGACACACACACACACATGCACACACACACACACATACACATACACATGTATAAATATATATGTATAGCCGCAGGCAGCGTGACATCATGTCTTTTGTTGCGGTCAACCGGAAAACTGCAAAACATGTCGCCCGAAAACAGGCCGCGTTCCCTGCCCTTTTGTCAGGCGTCTGTCCTTGCTGCACGTTTGTCATAACAACAACAGCAACAACAACAACAACAATATAAAAAAGGATCACAAACAAGTCTGTCAAGTTTTCAACTTACAAAATACCTGTCGCCGTCGTTTATGCGAGTGTGTTATATGTTGTGTGTGTGTGTGTGTCGCACACTCGCACACTCAAATGTGATAAATACGCGCTACATAAAATTGTGAATCATTAATAAAAGCTGCCCACGGCAAAGGGGGTTGCCAGAAAGCAAGCAACCCTCCCAGCTGCCTGTTTGTTGAGTCCTGCACAATGATCCTATATAAACAACAGAAGTTGTGTCCGAAATGATTTCATTTTTGTGGGCAGACATTCGTTGGCTGGACTCAAGTAATTTGTACAATTTTTCAGCAGCATCATGTGTTTGCCCGTATCATGAGCATTATCAGCATATACCGTATCCTCAACGATGTCCTTGTTGTTGTTGTTACAGTTGGTCATTACGGTCATTAAGCTGTGGCTCTTTCTGTGGCTATGCCGGCGGCTAACGCTACACGCGTCTTAATCCTTGGCCCATTTGATGGGTTTCTCTGAGCGAGCTGAGCGCTCGTTAGACAGCTGCACTCCTGGACCAGGGGGCCAGACCAGGAGCCACTTTGTAGCTGCTAAGCCCACGTCTAACATTATGACGGATTGCTCATTGTGTGCTACCTTTAATTTGATCAGATTTTGAACGCTTGAAAAATTGCCCATTAAGCGAAGGCATTTGCAGAACATCAACTTTAACCTAAATAGCTAAAATCTTGTATGTCTGCCTAACCTAAGCTGACTTAGATAAGCATAGTTTTGAAAATATATAACATAAATATGATATGAGGTAGCAAAGACTTGAAAATATTTAACAACTATTAGAAGGATTTGGTTGAGTCGAATATGACAGAAGGCAGAGGCAGATGTTTAAAAACATTGATAATTTATTATAAATCATACAAAAATGTAAGTTACGGGAAGTATTAAATATTATAAAAGTTTTTACGCTTTTTGTTGGCTAAAATTCATACACTGAAACTATGGATTTTGAAAACTAAAATGTTTTTCAAACTTGCACTTGAGTTTCAAAGCACAGCATATCTTCTAAGGATGGAACTTCTTGATAGCGAAATATTTTAATGTTAGCATCTTAATTTAAACTTAATCTCTAATATATTTTTGAATCGAACTAACATATACTTTAGAGGCAATTTTCACACACTGATCGATTTGTTTCATTATTTTCCTTAAGCTCAAAGCTTAACAGACTATAACCTTGTTTTTATTCATTTGCTCATTTATCCATCTCTCATCGCACTGTTCTCTGATATAAAGTGCCACTTATCTGATTAGCTATCTGCACATACTATTTGTGATATGATGGGGCATTTCTCTGCACAATCATTACTCAACTCTCACTCTCACTCTTACTCACCCTCTCTCTCTCTGTCTCTCACTTTCACTAAGAATTTCTTTCGAGCCAATTTGGACATTTGGGCAGCGTCTGGATGTCTTGTGGCTAAAGCTAACAATAAATGTGTGTCGTGCGTGTCGCAGAACATCAAAGTGAAGTCGAATCGAGTGCAGAACTCTGGCTGACTCAACTGTTTCTGATCATAATCGTGGGCATCATGGACAACGGGGCTGCAAAATGCTTTTGTGAGTGCCGCCAAGCTGCTGCTGCTGCTGCTGCTGATGCCGAGCAGAGAAGATCAGAGCGGAGTAGCTGCCGTCCAGAGTGGGCAGCAGCTAATGTCGATGTGGATGTGGATGTGGATGCAGCAATAGACTCGTCTCGCGATCGGTTGGTAGCCCAGTTTGGTCTACGCATAATTAGTGCTATGCTGCTGCTCATGATTAATTCGGTTTAATTAGAAATGCAGACGAATAATGAAATTAATTCAATAAAAATTCCAACTTCTTTTCTCAGCCCTCAAAACGTTGTGTTTTTTTGTGGCTTCTGTTGAGCCTAAAGATCGCAATCTAATAAATTATCATTTGCACTGCAATCGTCAATGTCCTCAGCCTTCAATCAAGCAGCGGCCTTTGATCAGCTGCCGTGCCCCAAGCTCTGGTCCTCAGCCACTCAGCTACACAGCTCCTCCTTTTTTGGCCTGATCAAAATTCTGACCAGATCGAGTCCGAGTCCGAGTCCGAGTGACAGACGTTTACTTAGTTGTTATAATTCTGGTCGTGTTGATGTTTTATTGGATCTCGTTTGCTGGTAGCCTTAGCTACCTGAGATAGGTAGCTAAGGGTTTTTCTTCCCATTTTCTGGGTAGACGCTGTGCATTCCTGTATCAGTTAGCAGTCTGCCTGCTGAGCCCAAACGCAATACGTCACTGCAAAATTTGATGATCCTTTGATGGATCTCTGTTGCGTTCCAAAGCGCCGTTAGCTGCGGCAAAAGTTGTGCTAATCTAAAGCAAAATATTTCAAATATTTTTGCGGTCCAGCAAAAAAAAAACAGTAGCGAAAACAAAAACAACTGAAAAATAAAAATAAATAAAGCAAAATGTGTGGCATCCATGTGAAGGGCAAATAAACGAGTATTGTGACGGTCACTCTTACTTTCCGCACTATTTGCTTCTAATTTTCAAAAAGGTTGGCAGCTCTTTAGTTCGAGCAGGGCGAATAAATTGCAGCCGCACTCATTTGAACAAATCAACAGCTCTTCTCTGTCATTGAGCGGGTGTTGTTATTGTTATTGTTGTTGTTGTTGTTGGAGGGAGTACGAATATAACAATAATTCCAACACCCCACGCTGTGTTGAGCGCTGCTGTTGCTGCATCGCTGGGCTTGTCTCCTTGTCTCCCCTGCCCCCATCTCACACATTTAATTGCCACACTTCCTACTTCCGTTTTTAAAGCGTTTGCTGTTACGCGGATTTTCTTTTTTCTTCTTTTTTTTCGCTGGGTTTTGCCTATCGAAAGTGGTCGAGCACGTTGATAATACTCGTATTTATGTGGAGTACTCGTATGTGTGACACTTTCATTTTCATTGAGTTTTGATCTATTAAATTCAAGCTTGGCACCGCAATTTGCATTTAATTGATGTTATTAGTCAAAATATTGTTATTTTTCCCATAGAAAAACATATTTATATATATATATATACTTATGTTCATACTAATAATAAAATTTGTATTTAAAATAGTGTTTTTATAATTAATATTGCTACTATATTTCCAAGCACCCAAAAATATATACAAATAGAGTTAGTGTTAATTAGTAAAAAATGGTCTGTTAATTAAATGCCATATTAAAAAGCAAATTAATTCCACAATTAATTTATTTATTAGCACATAACAATCAATAGCAAACTGCACTGCTTCACACAGTCCTTTTATAAGCATTTTCACATGTCAATCGACAATTTAAACTCAATAATTTACCATGTGCCACTCGACTTTGCGGCGAGTAAGTCGTAGTACTCATACTCATACTCATACTCAAACTCATACTCATACTTGTACTCGTACTTGTCTAGGTAAAAGTTTTTTGCCAAGCTCTTGATGGCTGGCTCTAGCTGTGGTAAATATAGCGCCGACTCATATTAAGCTATGAATTTTCATGTTATTGCAGCTAATTTTCATTTAATGCTTGTGCCACAAAGAAAAAGACAAAGTCGTAGTCAAAGCGGTTTAATAAAAGCTAAAACAATTAATTCATGGAAAATATGAAAAAATTTAAGTATTTTGAGTGTAACTATATTTATTGGCGATCGACTTTTATTTTATTTAGGGGGACCCCTTTTCGGGGGTACGCCCCCTACGCCACTGGAGCCACCGTTGTCGCCGGCCGACAAACGCGCAATTTTAATTGTGTACCATAAACTATCGAACGTATCGGCTGCGTATCGCCGCAGTATCTAATGCCGGTCGAAACCCGTTCGCAAAGGAAACCGTTCAGACATTGAACGTTAGATTTGCTGGCCACTGGCCAACAGATTCTCACAGTCAGCAGCAGTAGCAGTAGCAGCAGCAGCAGACGTAATCCTGAACCACGTCCAATGTCCAATGTCCAATGTCCGATGTCCAACGGACGTCGTTGGCAGCCGAACGAAAGTGGCAGCACCTGATTTGAGCGGCAGTCGTCCGCCGTCTGTCACTCAGCCACTCAGGCGACCATTCAGTCAGTCATTCAGTCATTCAGGCGCTCATTCATGCATGCTTAGATACTTATTGGAGTTCCATCGGAGTTGGAGTCGGAGTTGGAGTTGGAGTCGGAGCTGAGAGTGCTTCAACTGGGGGCATAATTCAATTTCCGCTGCAGTTGGATTGTTGGCTTGCTGGATCTCTAGTGTATCAGTTTCCCATATTGACACATTGATTTAGTGCTTACATGGACCGTTGGCCATTTGTTTTCATATTGATTTATATTTTTCAGTTATTGATACGTTTGGTTTTTTTTTATTTTTTATTTTTTTTTGTTTACCTCGCTGATTGAGCGATTAACGTTGCATTCACTCGTAAAGTTTGTCAATTTATGTCAATCGCTTGAAAGCCTTCAGTCGAAATATAAAATACCAATAGTTGCGAATATCTAAGAAATATCTAATCAGTAACTTTGATTGTACTAATTACCCGGACATTTTAAGAATAAATTCGCTTAAAACTCTTTGAGTTAATTTCTCAGATTAGAATTGCAAAATGGTGTATTCACAAAAGCTCTTAGAACCGATAAAGTACAGACACACAATATAAAAGAGACTATTTTGACAATTTTCACATCTAAAATATATTCCTTATCAGTTTAAGAGCTTCACATTGTGTTTTTTATTTCTTTATTTATTTGTCTTTATGTTCCTTATTTGAAATTTTTGAAATATGTAGGTTCTATAACAATTTTTTACTAAACCTTTCAGTTTTAATAAACTTTATTACCTGTAGTAATTTAGAAATATAATTAGGCTTTGTCCAATGCAATTCGCAAAATGCAAACTTCATCTAGAATAAAGTTTAATTTTAATGCGAATTCTGGGGAACCATTACAAGAATTCATTTTCTAGTAAATATTATAATATTATAGAATCCATAAATCGAATGTGATTTCTATTATTCATATATGTATTTCAATATGTTCATATATGTATCAATTCCTCTTTGTATCTATGAGATGCACTGACTCAGCTAGCATGTTGCCCAGAGCTAATGATTAGGCTTCACTTAACAAAGCAACACCTCTGAACAACTATGATTGCTAGCCCCAACGTCCGATTATTGTATGCGTGTGTATCTAACAGAACGTTAAAAACAACAACAACAACAACAGCAGCAGCAACAACAACAGCAACAACCTGTAACAAACAGCCAACAACTTTATCGCGTGCAAAGTGCGAGACTCGTGCTGTCTAGTTTGGTCAGCAGTTTGGGGTTTGGTAATGATGATGATAGCTTTTTGATGGTAATGATAGACGAGGGAGCTAACACACACACACACACACACACACACTGCAGGCACTATTTATCTATGTGCGCCATGTGTGTGTAATTGTGGGCAACGCAATCGGAAGTGACTGAGAGAACATTGATTGAAAGTGAAATTTTGCATAGCCAAAGCGAATGATAATCGTTCAATCAATTAAGGTTAATTACAATTTAATGCAATTGGCCAAGAGCAACAAAATTCGCAACAAATTGTTAGCGCATGTGAAAAAAGCATTTGACGTCGATTATGCAAAAGTCTCAGCGAAGAACAGTTAGTTTTTCAGCTAAAAACGCGATGATCAGCGGCAATTTATGTTCGTTTCTTATAAAGACAGCCAGCCCTTTCGTGCCGGAGCATAATTTTAGGCTAAAGCCCATTTCAAAATTGCAGTAGCCAAAATGTTGGCAAGAAAGAAAAAAAAGCGTTGTTCAAGTCAGAATTCTTATAAGCGAAATATATTCTAATTTTTGCGTTTTTATGATTTATAATTTGAAATTATTGGGCTACTGGCTTTTTGCCCGGAGGGCAATTCTGGCTGCGGCACATGCAAATTTTTGTATGCCCTGACTTTTGGGGAGCTCTGATTTTACTGTGGAATATGTTACGGATTGAAAGAAACGTCTTTTGTACCCATATATTATGCTGAATACGCAAGTTTCGATACAAATCGAAATTAAGCATACACAATCGATCAAAATAATATAGTTTTTCAATAAATACTTTTTAGTTTGAGGTTTCATTATGTAAAAACTTTATCAGTATGGAGAGTTTATACAAATTGCCAAGAATCTTTAAAGTCATATACAAACAATTGGCCACAGTCACAACTTGTTATATTTACAAACTCCCAGAATAGCATTTATAATAATAATAATATGATTGGCAGAGTATTTTATGTTCGGTTAACCGAATTATGAAACTTTTCATGCCAATTTTGATTAGCTCTTTGGCGCTTCTAACGGTAATGCGTTTTGGGCCAAGTCGCTGATTGGTCGCCGCGTAACGTTTAAAGTATGGCCAATGTATGTTTATCTGTCTGGGCCATTTGCATATTCTAAATGATGATTGAGATGAGCTTAGTTAGATGTGTGTGTGTGTGTGTGTGTGTTTCAAGGTTATCAATGCACTCAGCAGCTTACTAAGGCATCAGGCCTTAAGTGCTTACCACTGTTGGCAATCAATGTGGCTTTATGTGAAAGCCTCCTTCGATTATGCACTCAAGCCTCAACCACTTCCCAGCTAAATTCACAATCTGTAAACAGAAGAAACAAACATATTCGAACCGCAAAACAAATTTAGTTACAACCATGAATGCAGAAACCGTTCCTCGACCAACTCGCTGGGGCAATGCTGCAATGCAGAATCTTTCAGGTTTTCGTATCGCTTGATGATTGTCAATCAGAGAGCCGAGATTTAAACGAAGGTTAAGAGTTGCATACGTTTAATCTGGCACAACGAGGCCGCAACCGAATCATTGAAGCGCGTAAAACGTAGCAGCGGATGCTGCAACTGCCCCCAGCACCCCAGTCCCCTCCCCCTTCGCTTGCCCCCTGCTCCTCGGCAATCCTCTGCTGCATGGTAATGATGCAGGCTGTGATAGAGATGCGGCGCCCGTTGATTGCAATCGCTGCTGTTTGCATTTGTGTTGCAAATTTACAGCTGCAAGCTACAAGCAGCAAGCAGCAAGCAGCAAGGTCATACCATTTGCAACAAATTAACCAAAGTGATGATGCGTTAAGTGGCAAAAATGGCGCAACCACCAAGCAACCACTGAGCGTCGCAACCACCAACAATACGGAAATTAGTTTTAGCGGTTTTAAGACGGGGGGTCGGGGGCTACTTGAGCTGGCAGCCATGTCGCATTTGTGTGACAGCTGCTTTGTGGACACGCCCACATATTTTTGGCACTTTGTCTCTGCCCAATTAAAATCAAATTTCATAAATTTTAGACAATTTTCGTGTTTGCAACTTTTGGCCCTGATGACAGTTTAATTGCCCTGCCTCAAACTCCTCAATATAGTAGAGTCTGACAGCTGCTTTCACTTAGTCCAGGACACACACTCATCACTCGCTTATACTAATATCATGAGCCATTGATGCCCCCGTTGATAAGGACCTCAATAGAGCGGCAGCAGCATACATTTTTGACATTAATTAGTTCTCATTTTGTGGCCACTCTAAATAATCGCAATTACATTCCGTTTTTTTTTTGGTTTCTGCCAACGTCATTGCCATTATAGCGAGGGAAGTTTTTATGGCTGATCTGGGATGTATTTTCATAAGGGGGAACAGTTTTTGCCTGCTCAATATTTTAGAGTGCAAATATTTTGCATTATAAGGCAGGATAAATGAAATTGATAGACGCTTATTAAGTTTTTAAATTAAAAACAAGTGGAGAAGGATTATCTTCGGCGTGCCGAAGATTAAATACTCTTTTCGAACCTTAAAAGCAATTTTTACTATTTTTCCGTGACTGCTTATTTAATTCGCAGATATTAATGTCGCATACATATACCCCTACATATAAAATAAAATATATAAAGGTATTCATGTAAACAGGGACGTTTCACTATCCGCAGCTCGTGGACGCGTCCCTTAGCATTCATAAGTGCTACCGAATTGAACAATATACAAGTTTCAGTTTTTCCAAAAGTCAAAACTACATTACATATGTATACTACAATATACATACCAAATTTTGTGCCTGTTGCTCTTATACCTTTCAAGGCCGCTGTCGGAAATTGAATTGTCATAAAACTTAATCTGAACATACGAGAGCTTATATTCAGAATTTGAGATCCATATTTTTTTTCGCGTGTCATTGGTTTTGCCAATGAATTTAAATTTTTCTTTTGAATTATTCTATTAAAGCTACTTTATGTATGAAAAAAAAAATTAGAAACAATTTAGGAAATTGAAAATAAATGAATTTGACTACAGCTATTATATATTTGAAAAGAAGAATAAGAAAAAATGAAAATAAATGACCAGTCGCCGCTGGTTTCGAACCCGGTCCTCTCGCTCACCAGTTCGCAACTTTACCCACTACGCCACAAGCCGTTTTGATGATCGCTGACAAAATCCCTTGAAGAGCAGACTGTCAAAAGCTTTCTTGTTTTGCTTTGTACTGCTTACACCAAGCAGTTTTAAGAATCGCTAACAAACTCGATTTATACTGAGCTTTTGTTTTTTCGCGTGGCATTGTTTTTGTTCTAAGCCATTGAAAGCAAATGAATTTGATTACAGTTATTATATATTTGAAAAGAAGAATAAGAAAAAATGAAAATAAATGACCAGTCGCCGCTGGTTTCGAACCCGGGTCCTCTCGCTCACCAGTTCGCAACTTTACCCACTACGCCACAAGCCGTTTCGATGATCGCTGACAAAATTGCTTGAAGAGCCGACTGTTACAAATTTCCTTCTTTTGTTTTCCTGCAACCTGCAACTCGCGTTTGTCAGCATTTGTTTTTTCGCGTGGCATTGTTTTTGTTCTAAGCTATTGGAAGCAAATTAATTTGATTACAGTTATATATTTGGAAGGAAGAAAAAGAAAAAAGTATTAAATTAACAATCAGTCGCCGCCGAGGCTCGAACTTGAACTTGCGAAACATGCGTTCGTTAGCGCGGCTCTTTACGCCATACGCCACAAACCGTTTTGATGATCGGTGGCAAAATACCTTGAAGAGCAGACTATCAAAAGCTTTCTTGCGCTTGACTTTGTTTGCTCAGACTATCAAAAGCTTTCTTGCGCTTGACTTTGTTTGCTCATATGCACCTGTTTTTTCAAAATATTTAATGACGCATATCTTCGCTGTTTATGACTCAATCGATTTGCGATTTTACCCATCGATGAGTTATATGGATGTTCAAGTGTACAAGGAAATTTAAGGCAATTGCTTTGAAAACATCGGATTTATGGCCAAAACCGACTTTGAGGTGTATGGCAGCTATAAGATATAGTGGTCCGATCCGGCCGGCTCCGACCAATGTGCTGTCCCCTTGAATAATAAGTGTCTGTGCAAAGTTGCATCGCGATAGCTCAAAAACTGAGGGACTAGTTTGCATACATACAGACAGACAGACAGACAGACAGACAGACAGACAGACAGACAGACAGACAGACGGACATGGCTAGATCAATTTGTTTTTTTTTTATAAGCATATTGGCAGTAACTTTTGGGGGTCTCAGACGCTTCCTTCTATGCGTTACAAACTTCAGGACAAACTTAATATACTATTTTCTTCGAAAAGAGTATAATGAAACAATGGAAGCAGTGGATGTGGAAGTGCGATTAGGATATGTCAACTATCAGTTTATTTTACCTGATGGCATTTAATATATATACATATATATATATGATATTTTCCTCTGCTGAAAAGACTTTAATAACAAATATATCTAAAGTACTCAAAACAATGCTCACTGAATTATTTATCGATGGCTCTTTGTTCTAATTTTTTTAGACCAATTATGTGTTTAAAATCTGTCTCATAGACACAATTATTAAATGTTCTGATTTTCCTTGGCAGTATAATTCTTGTATTGCATAATGAGTAGTTGTAGCTAAGGTTTGTTTAAGCTTATGCTTCTCTAGATGTCCTTAGGGTGTTGCAGGGTGGGGATAGTGATTGAAGTCGAGTGGGTTAAGTACTTTGATACCGGGAAAGGTATAGCGGATGCACTCTGTGGAGCCATCATGTCGTTGTTATAATGTTGTTGTTGTTTAGTTAAGTTAAGAATCTAACAACATATTATGCAATTAACAACAAAATACCTAATAATTCAAGCCAATCGTTCTATGTTTGTTCCCATTTTATATCTGCTCTAATCCATTATTTCCTTTTAATGCTCTCATTAATAGCACAATTCTTTTGTATTCGACTCTCTCTCTCTCTCTCTCTAAACTTTCCACTTTCTTCATTATACAACTAGCAGCTACAATCACAGGCCAATAATTAGGTTTATTTGTCTTGTCATTAGCATCAAATAACCGTTAAGCTACAATAAATTTTCTGCAATTGCCAAAAATAGATGAGAATTAGCAATAACAATTTGATTTAACTCTGTCAGGAAATACAAAAAAAGAACAACTGAAGTGCCGTCACTCTAACAATGGGGCACACGTAATCCCAGCTGTAAAAAACAACAGGAGTTCGCTCATTATGAGTGGAGCTGCGAAGTCGAAGTCGAAGTCCATTAGCATGAGCCAGACATGTGAGACAGAGACTTTCAGCACGTTTAGCTCAACTTAATTAGCCAAGTTGAGATCAAAGAGGCGAAGCCACCCAGAAGCCCAACAGCCACTTAAACGGTAGTAGCTACCGTCCATGCTTGACACAAATTACCAAGTTTAATACGACAGCCAACCCACCAAGCAGTCAGTCAGTCAGCCAGCCAGCCAGGAGCCTGGCACTGAGTACAAAATTAACATGACAACGGCAATACTTCAATAGCCCAAAAGCCAAACGCCAAAGCCCAAACCCCAAAGTCAAAAGCCCCAAGCCCCAAACAGAAAGACCGCGAGGAAGACACTCATATTTTTGGTGTTAAAATGTGTATAGCTGCATTTTATTATGATTATTATGATTCTCAACTGGCAAACGGCGAAAAATTACAAATCATCGTACAGCGAGCGGCACTAAAGTCATCAGACGAGAGCCAGTCAGGCAGACAGACTGACCATCAGCAGAACCATCAACAGACCCATCAGCAGCACCAACAGCAGCACCAACAGCACCACCACCACCACCAGCACCACCAGCAGCACCCGCTTTTGCGGTAGCAACGGTAGCCGATCGAGTGCAAGCCAAACGGCTTTAATGGCCAACCTTTTGCCTTGTTCACTGAAAAAAATTAAAATATATATATCTATATATTGAAATATATATTAAAATGTGTAAAATGTTTTTAGCGCACTTTTCATACTAACTAGACCAATAAAATGTCGTTGCAAAATTCATAGAAATGTTATTTATTACAAAAAAAAAATATATGTATACACCTAAGTCTCTTTTATCACGGTTTTGCTTTTACACGGTTTGAAAATGCCATTTTTTTTATAACATTTTTTATTTTATTTTTATTTATTTATTATTTATTTATTTATTTTTATTTTTGCGAAATTTATTCAATGTTTTTTTACACGGTTTTTTCACAGTTTTACCGTGTAAATAGAGAATTGGGCGTACAGTATATAATGGAAAGAAGATGGAAATATGTTGCTTGAAAAATAATACGTTTCTTAGAATTATTGCTTTCAATAGTTAAAACTATTAAAATATTTTTTTTTGTTCTTTTAGTTGAAATATATATGACGTTTTTCTTTATTTTATTACTCTTATCTCCCTTGTTGTGGTATATTAAATATCATTCATTGATTTCCAGAGGATTTAGTTTCAGATTTAGTCTTAGTCATTAGTTTTCCACAACATTTGGCTTGTGGAGTAAAATAATTTGTAGAATTATTATGAAAACTTTTAAGTAAACTATTATGAACATATAATTGTATTGAAATTTATTACAAATTTCTAAAGATTATAAAATATATATATAAATAAGTTTTCGAATTCCTTAACTTTTAAAATGTTTTTTTATTCGAATATTTTTCAAAAATCCTTTTATTATGACCACTTTTCTGCACGCTATTATAAGCATATCATTTTATTGAAATTTTATACATATTTCTATAGATAATAAAATCAATATTTGTATTTATCAAACTTAAACTTTTGTATTGTATTTTGTTTTTCATTTTCCTTCAAAGAATATTATGTATTTATTTTGAAAGAATCACAGTTTTCTTCTGGTGTATCGGGTACTGGTGAAGGTAATGCGGGCTACAGCAGGCTCGAATGTGAATTCCGTGCATTTGCAATCGCACTTGACTGCAAGCAGTACGTCCGGTCGTTGGGTCAGTTGCTGTTGCTGCTGCTGTTGCTGCTGCTGCAGTAGCTGTTGCTGTTGCAGTCAGGGGGCCTCGGGGAGTTGCAGGTTGCTGGCTGCAGTCGCTGATGACGACGTTGCAAAGTTTAACGCGTTTTTCGCTTTTGTCTGATCATTATCGCAGTTTGCGCTTTACGCAACTTCTTCTTCAGCTCATTTGGCATTTGTTGCTCGATGCTGTTGTTGTTGCCGTTGTTGCTGTAGCAGTGTTGCCCCGTTGCTTTTTGGTGATCCATCAATAGCAACTGTTGCTCTTGCTCCAATGATGTACGCTCATTGCATTCGCTTTTGGCTTGAGCAGTTCAGTTAGCATTTGGGCCCTCTGGCAGTTGATTGCATTGGCTTTGGTGCCACCAAAAGCAAATAAAAGCTTAAATTGTTTTCAGATCATAAAGCAAAAAGGGTTTAACCCCTTTGATTGTCTGCCTGATTGCCATTTATTGCCCAGCCCCTAAACCCCAACCGCAATTGCCTGATTTTGGTGGTTTTACAGCTTCACAGTTATTGGGCTAATGAGGGGCAGACTGGTGATTTTTGCGCTGCATTAACAAGCGGAAAATATCAACGCTGCCACGCCCACCAAATATTATACAAGCACATATTACGTATACGCCGTGTATACGTATGTAATTAAAAACGCCAACCAGATGAAAATGTACCAGTCCAGACATTTACGAGCCATAAACTCATGCCACAGCTACATTGTTAGCAGCACTAAAAACAGCAACAAGCAAATGGCAACAACAACAACAACTAATTGGGTCAGTGCATAGGGCAGGCGGGTGCTTTCAAGCTGCGCACCTGTTTTTGGCAGCTGAGCGCGAAAAGGTGACCGCCAGTGACGTTTCACTTAAGGGCCGCGCACTCTTCGGAGCGGAGCTGTCATAAATAAATAAATATAATTTTTGACATGACAGCAAATGGGTGACAATAGAAATGATGACATGACGCAGCACCTTCTGCAGTAGTTGTTGTATATTGCACCTTTAGCCTTTACACATAACCAGTTGCCTAATTGCGTCCTGCGACTGTATGTATTTTGGGGCTCGGCTATACGCAGCAGCAGCAGCAAACAACAGCAAATGGCATAAATTTAAATTTTAATTTACTGCGCTGCGCTCGTCAATTGAAAGTCGTGTGGAGGCACTTGGGAACCCCAGATGCAGTCGCAGTCGCAGTAGCACTCGCAGTCGCAGTTCCAGTTCCAGTTCCATGTGCTGACGCTGCCGGCCTGCAACTTTTATTTCATTTCATTTATTTATTTTGAGCTACTTGCAAAATAATTGCATAAATAAATATTTTAAGCAAAAGGTACGTACGATAGCATGGCTTTCCACTGCCGATGTCTGTCTGTGCGTCTCGCAGTCTCCTGCCTCCTTAATTTGTTGCATTTTGATTACAATCGCTCCGCAGGCTGTCCACTGCTGTCTCTCTTCTGTCCCGGGCAGATGTGGCCCAGACGCCAGACGCTTGTATTCCACTCTCCTACTGCCTGATTGAAGTGTAGTGATTATTTGTGTGTGTAACTGACGTTTGCTACCTGTCCACCTATCATTGCTACTCCGCTGCTTATTGCTGCTGCTGTTCTCTCTTCTCTAGACAATTTATCAATGAAACGATGGATTCGCGGATTCGCGGATGTTCTCTGCTAGCTGTCATTGGCTGCATGTAAATTTTGGCATAGATATGCTAAATCTGGCTACAAATTTATCCAAACTCTTTGGGTCAAGTTAGGCTAATGACGTAAAAGCTATTAAGTGGAATTGTCAAGTCAATTGGCTTGGGAAACTTTTAAAAGTCAAATATGAACAACAGAAAGAAGCTATAATAAATATTCTTATTATTATCTTATTGATAGTTAAACTTAAAAGCTTAAAGCGACAAGCGTGGCCTTCTTCTATTAATATAACTATAAATTGCTAATATAATACGTATTTTATTTAATTTCTTACCACATATTGGATTGATAGCAATTGTATTCAATTAATAATTTTCTATCACACAATTTGTATAAATTTAAAATAAATTTTTGTGAGTTTGTAAGTTTGCTCTATTTTATAAAAACCAAAATCAAATGACTTAAAACGTGTGCTTATTTAATTTAATTTAAAACAAAACATACTATATTTTGTCCTACACTTTTATTGCAATCTACTTGACACTCCATAACTCCTGCTTCAAGGCAAATTGACAGTCATAAGCAGGAGCCGAAGACAACTTAATCCAGTAGCTGCAGAAAAAAAAAACCAACAACAAATCTTGTCCACACACGCACACACACACACACAAGGACTGGCAATTGACATATGCACACACGATTAACAAGTGTTTAAATCACAATAAAACTTTAAATCCCACAGATGAAGCCATAAAAACTTATGAAAACAAAACAAGCGAAAAGAAAACGAAACGAAACGAAAACCAAATAAACTGCCAATGGCCCCGGGGGCAAGGAGCAGCATGCAAAAACTCACCGCAATAAGCGGGAGTAAAAAACAAACAAAAAAAAAAGCGAAAATATATAAAAACAAACTTACGCATCCAAAAATTGGTCAATAAAATCAACGACAAAACTTTTGTTTAGCGGAGTACAAAGGACACCCAGCCAGGCCCAGTACAGCCAAACAGGACAGGGCACACACATACACACACACACACACACACACACACACACACATATAGAAACATGCGAGTGAAGGCAAAGAAAAAATAAGTTTTGGCGGGGCGTGTGCGTCTCTCACAATGGTGGACAAAAAACATTCCCAGGGCAATAAAAATGACAACAGTTACAAAGTGGCGGCGGGAGATACATATTACAAAGGCAAACAGACAGACAGACAGACGAACAGACGAACAGAGGGGGCAGACAGACATTCACACACTTGTGCAGATTAAGCCAATTTAACAGATGCTTTAAGTCAACCGTCCCATAATCTCATGTAGGATTAACGCGTGGAAGTGCGAGCTGCAAGTGACTTGTCGGAGGATGCGGCGAATACGAGGAATATGAGGAGCATTTAAACGGATTCGTGTGTAGGGCAAGAAGGTGACTCACGTGAATTAAGATTGGGCCTGGCCTGCCTAGAGATACCCTGTACAGGGTATGCATAGTACTTAAGTTGTGTACCTAAGATATATATTTTCATTTATTGACAATAATACTTGCATATATATATTTAAGTAATTTGGAAAACTTTTGACACTACCAATTCCATAAATTACTTAAATATAAAGTAAACAATGCGCATTAAAATATCAAAAAAAAACTCAAAACCAATTTTATTAATTTTGAATAAATAATATTATAAAATAATTATACTCTTTTTCTATTAAAGGTACATTTTATAGTTTTTTTAAGTAAATGGTCCGACACATCATTGTTTTTATAGAAAATTTAATAATATAATATTTAAACACAACTATTTAGCTTAAGTTAAAATAAATATCAAATACATCCAAATAAAACTCAAAATCAATTTTAATAATTCAGGAAAAATAATTAAATAATCATACGCTTTTCTATTAAAAGTACATTTTATAGTTTTCGTAAGTAAATGGTCCGACACATAATTGGTTTTATATATAATTTAATAATATAATATTTAAACACAACTATTTAGTTTCAGTTAAAATGAATATCAAATAAAACAAAATAGTACTAAAAATTAAATAATCATACGCTTTTCTATTAAGTAAATGGTCCGACACATAATTGTTTTTATATATAATTTAATAATATAATATTTAAACACAACTATTTAGCTTAAGTTAAAATAAATATCAAATACAACCAAATAAAACTCAAAATCAATTTTAATAAATAATTAAATAATCATACGCTTTTCTATTAAAAGTACATTTTATAGTTTTGTTAAGTAAATGGTCCGACACATTATTGTTTTTATATATAATTTAATAATATAATATTTAAACACAACTTTATGGTCCTTCCTGAATATTATTGAATATGTACAAAAGCTGTGAGTTCACTTTCAAAGGAAGTGTGGACTCCAAACAATTCTTACTTAATCTTAACTAGCTATATCCGAATATAGTGTCCAATTCTTTCAGTCTCTCTCTGTATATACTATACCAATCTAATGGCCTACCTTCGATTTTGTCATCACATTCAAGCGGCTACCGAATACGCAATTCTCTGACTTTTGCCGCCAGAGCTGCTTGCATTTTTTATTTCACTTTTCATTTGTGTGCTGTATTTTTTTTACTTATTTCCAAATCGCAGCATAAATTCCCAAAACATGCACACACACACACACACACCCACATACACACACACATACATACACACACTCTCACAGCAGCAGACAAAGAGACCTCAGCATTTACTTTCTGTCTTTGCCTTCGCATGTGCCCGCGAGCTTTACAGATACTTTTCTTCTGCAGATACTTTGTCTTTGCTGCAAAGTCTGCGTTGGCAAATCCTTTAGACGACGTCGCATGTTTGCCTTTTTTTGGCACTCTCTTTTTTTATACGATTTCGTTTCAAATTTTTTTTTTGTGGTGTTTTTTTTTGTATTTGCTTGAGTTGCCCATTTGCGGCGTTTTGATATGTTACCCGGTAGCGGCCCTTTTTTTGTGTGTTTTGTTTTTGTTGGTGTTGGTGTTGGTGTTGCCTGCCCCCTTTGGCTTTCTGGTGTTGCTTGGTGCCGGCAGCAATATGGCCCCAACCCTTTTAGTCCCAGCTCCACAAAAATGAGCCACTTAAAGCGATGAGATTTTTGGCGTCTGGCGACGTCGGCGTTTATCAAATAAATATCTTTGAAATATATAACAAATAATGAAATGCAGTCGCCGAAATTGGTGTTATTAATTGTGGTCAATTGATTTGATTTGTTTATGGCTGGGAGTGAGCAGGCACGCATTCATCTCCTGGCTGCCAAAACAGATATATTCAATAGATACATCATCTAGTCCTTATATGCGGCGCATCATTAGCGGCTAACCCCAAACGCTAAGGCCAGCTCTAGAAATAAATTAATTGAAACATTACCTAAGCAAACGTTGAGTCGCCCCACAGCTCGGATCTCGGCTCGAGGACCGAGAGCCCAGTATCATTGGGTTGGCTAATTGAATTTCCTCCACAAAAAGGTCGAGCCACTGTCCACGTGTCCTTCGCGTTCGCATTCGTCCTCTTTTCCCCGCTACTTGATGTTTGTTCACTTGTAGAAAAATGAATGTCTCGCATTTTAAGTGTTCCTCGCATTGTCTGCTTTTATTTTTTTTGTTTGGTTTGTTTCATGGGCATTGTTGCTATGTGTTTTCACGCATAAAAATTAAAGTCCCCGAGCTTTTGTTTGTGTTGTGTTCCTGTGGGTTCTCTGTTGCCCTTTTTGGTCCCCTGTGCCTCTCTTCCGTCTACATCAGCTTGCTGCAACAATTGGCCATTGTTGTAACTGTGGCTATCATTAGTTTGCTGGCTACTTAGCACGACATTGATGTAGCTTAATTATGCCTCTGCTCAAGGCAAAGATGATCTCGCTGAGCAGGGCTGCTGGCTATGGGGGTGCAAATAATAGAGATAATATGTAAATGATTGGATGATTATATAAAAAATGTTTAGGTTGTCAATCCTTAAATCGTACACAAATGTTGTGGCTTTAGAAATTAAATATAAACATACAACTGAGATTTTGTTGGTAATTACTCGCTTACTTTATTTTCAAATGTATCCTCTATTCAAAATAATTTGAAAAAATACAGAACATTAGAAATTGATAGAAAAACATATTGCTTAAAGCTAAAATACTGTTTTTATAAGTTTTTATACAAATAATAGGTATCTCCTTTCTGATGACTGTTTATAAATCTCACATTACAATACAAATTTCAATTCCTGAGTTACTATTTTTAAAAAGTATCAAATTTTTTTGTGTTTTCTTTAACAATTCTGTTAGTAATTCTAACATCACATAAATATTTTAATGGAAAATAGTTCCACTCAAAAATTGGATTTAAATATCTTAAATATTATAAATTATTTTTAATTTGATAATAGGTTTTTTCCCATTCCCTAATTATCTAATCAAGTCGAGTGAAGTTTAGATATCTATTTATCCCCTTTTTTCTAATTTGAACGCCGTCTCTGTGCAGTTTTCACCCGCCATGAGCACAGCGCAGGTTCAGTTCCCGAAAAGTTCCCAACATGGCAAACTTCCGCCTGTAGACCCCTCAATGACTTTAATTACATTCAGGCCAAAAACTTTGGATGGCAACGAAACAATTCATTAAAGCTAAACTGGGCAAGTGGCAAGTGGTAGGTTCATAACAATTTGCCTGGACTAACAGCTAGATGAGCTCAACTGTCCAGTCCAGTCCGGAACAGAGCAGAACAGAACAGAAGACGCTGAGAGAAGGTGGAGCCGGGCCACACCCCGTAGAACCATTAATGATGTGCACCATGCTAGATGATTGCGGTTGTGCGAATCGCTTGAAGTTGACTGAAATGAGATGGATGAATGGCTGGCTAGAATGGAATGGCTGGCTAGAATGGAATGTCTTGCTGAAAAGAAGTCTGGCCCCGGTTGACATCGAGTTCAAGTAGCGGGCTGCATCTCAAGATTGACTAATGGCAATGGAAGCGGCGATGACGACGACGACGACGATGGCGACGACTACCGTTGATTGATTGTTTTTCCATGTAAATTGTGCGACAAATTAATCAATGCTAATGACACTTTCAGACCGACCAAACAAGTTGCCATCTTCAGGTTTCCCAAAAAGCAGCCAACACCGCCGAATGGACACCGAACTGTGCAATGGCAAATGGCAAATGGAAAATGGAAAACTAAACAAATTGCATTTTAAGCGTTGTCCTGTCGCAGGATCTGCTGGTACGTGTGTGTGCAATTTTTCAAAAAGGCTTAAGATAAAACTGATTTACACTAGCGCAATTGTTAATTACCCTGTAAGATGTTTGAGATACTTAAGCATCTCTCAGTTACTTTTACTCATTTAAGGCCAACGCATTTGCCCAGCATAAATTTCATTTATCTTAACTCTGATTTTATGCTAATGTGTCGCAACGTCTTGTGCGCTGCAAGATTCAACGATAAAATGCGCCAAAAGCTGCGAGACAAGCCAAAACTCGTGTAAACTGGCCAAAACCAACCTACAAAAGGATTATCTTCGGGGTGCCGAAGATTTTATACCCTTTTCGAACCTTTAGGCAATTTTCACTCTGCCAACTGCACCACTGAAATGCTGTATGTTGTAATAGATAGTTTTATAGCGTAACATTTATTGTTTTTGTTCTAAGAATTGGTGTCATTTGAATTTGAATTTTTCTTTTGAAATATTTAATTTATTGCCAGTTGTATGGCAGCTTTAAGTTATAGTGATCCGATCCGGCTGGATCCAACCAATGTGCTGTCTCTTTAGTAATAAGTATTTGTGCAAAGTTTCATCGCGATAGCTTTAAAAACATGGGATATATGGCCAAAATCGACTTAGAGTTGAATGGCAGCTATAAGCATATACTGATCCGATCCAGCTGATTCCGACCAATGTGCTGTACATTTGAATAATAAGTGTCTGTGCAAAGTTGCATCGCGATAGCTCAAAAACTGAGGAACTAGATCCCATACATACAGACAGACAGACAGACAGACGTACGGACATGGCTATATCAATTTGTTTTGTCATTCTAGCATACTGGCAGTAAGTTTTGGTAACTTTCAGCTCAAACTTAATATACTATTTTCTTCGAAAAGAGTATAACAATACAAAAGACAACAAGCATTACACGTTCTGTGCGTCTGGTTGACGCCCACTGGTTGATGTCCTGCAGCGCACAGTCAACCCTTTCAGCTCGCAGTTCCAGTTCGCAACTTTAGTTCCAGTTCGCACCCCGAACTCCGCTATTTTGTCATGCTAAACTGCAAGGGTTGCTTCGCCTGGCGTGCATTGCACTTTTGTGGGCTGACTGTTAGCCGACTCCTGCTCACAAGTGCTCGCAGTACATCTATAATTACGTCACCTTGGCGGCACAAGGCGACACAACGTGGCACAAACAACTCGACTGCTCTTTCAGATGCAACGCAATGACAGTGGTCAGTAAATGCCAGTTAATCATCAAATTAATACAGCGTGTGAGCTGAGATTGTAAATAAGTGTAGGGTAGCCATAAGAAATAATATATCAATAAGCGTTGTTCCCATTAGTAGTCTTGCTTAAGATTCAACTATTTTAAGAAAATGCTTTGAATAAACAACACACAATATCTTGAGACTTTTCATAGCATTTTAAAAAGCTCTAGGAATCGTTAAACCAACTTAAAAGTACAGTAAATTTGACCATATTTTTCCCTTTCTTAATTATTACAAACTGATTGCTTAAACTTTATTTATTCCTAATAATATATATTGACAATCCCATAGTTTAATTATGATTTAGAGTTGAGCCCGTCCAATAGAGATTTCTCTAAGTTTCACTCTACTCAAGTAACTACTATATCATTGCAGAATACGATAAATAACATGAAAGCCTTAAGTGCACTTAAACTTTACTAAATGTTAGTAAGCAATTAGATTATTTTCAATTTACTGCTTATGACTATATCAGATAGTTTTCTTTAGCTTTTCTTTAGTCGTAAATACTATACAAAAACATTGACAGAATACAATATATTTAATAAATAATTAAACAGTTGACAAACTTCTTCGATCGCTCTATTCAGCAAGATTAATCCAATCGCTTACCAGCTGAAGCTAGTGTCATTGTTAGTAGTGTTAAGATGTAAACGTTTCGTATTAAGCCGAAAGAATCCTGATGACCACAACTAAGCAAAGATCCTGCCAGACTCAGACAACATCTTGACCGCAACGCACATAGAGAAGATTGCAAGGGTGAATTTGGGCAGTTAGTTACCTATACGTTGGGTCAATAAGCCGCTTGGAATATATTACTATACAATTTTATAAGCCGCTTGCCAAAAAGAAGTATCTATTTTGTGGATGCAAGTCAACTTATGCGGCACGCTGTCCGCAACAGCAGCAGCAGCCCAAAAACTTATTCTGGCCCATGATTTATATATGCTCGAGATGCATACATATGTGTGTGTGTGTCAGTTGTGCTGCTGGGGCTAACGTCGCGTATACGCAACGTCCTGAGTCGCGTTGACACGTCTTGTGGTCAGGCAGAAAAGATAATAACATCCCTGGAGCTGGGGCCAGGACATGGGTGCGCCGGCCTAGTTTCTCCAGCAGACGAGCACTCATAAGTCGACACTCACTTGTATTCAAAGTGGCGCCTGCGAGTGGCCCGAATGTTCTCACAGTTATCACAGTTTTTCGCCAGCGCCTGGTTCTTGCTGATTCTTCACACTTGTGCCCGGTCCCGGCCAGCTGTTGTCCAGCGTCCTTGCCAGCCAGCTGGCACGCCCCTTGCCTGGCTGCTTTTTTATTAACTTTTTCGCCATTTTGGTCACGTTTGATAAGCTGCTAACAAATAATTCATGCATGCCTTGTGGACAGCTGTTGCTATTGCTGCTGCTGCTGCTGCTGCTGCTCGATGATTTTTAAATATGACTTGAATGAGTTTATAAGTTTTGTTTATTTGTTTAAGCAGCAGCAGCCAAGTGCCGTCAATTCCATTCCTCTTGCCCCACCAAGCTTTCAGTTTGCCAAGTTGCCTTGTGGGGTTGATTCAATTCAAATTGATTGATGTCTTTGCTCGCTAGCCGTTTGTAGACAGTCATTAGCTGCGCATTTTCTCAACTGCCGTTGTCTGTGTTCTATTCCAGCTCAGCCACGCCCCTACCCCCTGCCCCCTCCAGCCGCCAGCCTCCTCCTCTTTGCAGTGAGTGCCGCTGACAGCTTGCCAAATTGTCTGCTCAAATTTAAGCTCACACTAGCTGACAATCTACTCTGAAGAACGACTGAACGCATCATTAGCATCTACATACGTAGACCTATGAATCTGTGCAGAAGCATCTTCAATTAAATTTACATTTTTAATTTTGTTAGTGTAATGCATCAATATATATAAGATAAGCAATACTGATTCGAAAAATGTACCTATTATGAACATTGATTGCTTAAAATACTTATTTTTTTTTAGGCATCAGCATGGTAACCATTTAATTAAAATCTGTCTACCTAAGACAAAATACATGATAAATAAATACAAAAGCTAAAAAGAATAATGATATAATAATTTACATATTACATAGGAAGAAAGATAATAAAATAAGTTGAGAAACTGATAATAAACCGGAAATTGAAAAGGGTTTTAAAATAACATCAACTATATCACAATTAAAGCAAAGTACAATTTTACGAATATGTTTAAGTACAAATTGAATCTAAATTATGTAAAATAATTTTAAAATATTTATAATCGGTCAAATATGTAGCTATAGAAAAATCGATTTCTGGAAGTTCAAGAATCAAGAACCAATCAGCAGGTTTTTCCTTTACAGCATTTAAGTTTTGTAAAATAGATACCTAGTAGTTGAAATTGAGACTGTTAGTTTCATTAATAATAGAGTACTCAAATCCTTGATTATTGCCCAGAAAATTGAATACTAATTTTCAATTTATTAAAAACCTGATTTTAATCATTTTTTGTTAGCAAAAACCTCCAAACTTATTTTCTCAACATTTTAAATAAAGGATTAATTTTGTATAATCGGCATTATTTATTTATTCGAGCGTTCACTGTACTGAGGTGAGAGGAGTTTTAAAAATGGTATTCCACCAAATATTTCGCACTTTCCTTAGCAGCTGCTTGAGCTATTCTTATATTGCGTGTTACTTTTCGGATGGACATTGGACAACTTTCACCCCTCAAATTGAGTTTCTTTGTGCAATTGAACTCATTGTATGGATGTCACAAGAAATTTGCTGTTTCAAAATGATAACAATAAAACGGGTCGAATGGCTAAGGAAATGTGGAAATTAAAGCCATATGCATGCTACGTGCTACGAGACCAGCTTAAAGTGGTGTGATTTAAGCCCCGAAAATTACTAAAAAAAACTTAAAAGAGACAAAAAACCATAATTGTTTAATGAGCTCAAGTCTCGCTACTGCTATCCCTCTCGCTCCCTCTAACTACACATACGCTTCGCCCTTTTTAATGTTTACCATTTTTTCTGTATTCTTTTTTAATTTGCTGCGGTTTTGTTGCTGTTTTGGCAATATGGCAGCCGACAGGCGGCAGAAGACAGTAGCAGTAGCAGTAGCAGCTGCCACATTGCATATGGCACGTGAGGCATTCCATTTAATTTTGATAATTTTGTGGACTAAGAAACAAGACAGAAAAAGAAAAAAAAAAGGACACGCAATTTGGTTTATGTTAACAACCAACAACTGGCAAGAGCCAAGTGTTTTCTTAGCCATGGCTGAAATTGGGCTTAAAGCATTGACTAATGACGATTTGGGGATTGCGATTGGAATGGGGATGGGGATAGGGGATTGGGATTGGGCGCGTTAGAGCGCATAATTCGACTAGCCGAAGGGTAGAGAAAGCGCCAAATCATCTTGAAGGTCTTGCTCTTGCCATTATCCAATGAATAACTCAAGTCATTTGTTTCGTGGGATTTGGCAAGCGCGTCTTTAATGTTCTTACTAAATATTGGTTTAGCCATCGAGTAGGTAGCTGGCCAGGACTCCAAGTCCTGGCCCTGGACAATTGTCAATTGCAGAGCTACTATTTGGCGGGCGGGTTGCGGGGTGGGTTGTCGGTTTTTGGGCGGCTCTTCAGCTTTACTGGCTGGCCATAAATCATTCGAGTAACGCCGAACGATGACGACGAAAATGTCAGGCGCAGGATGCGACAAGGACAACAACGGGCGCCTAGGCGCAAGGCGTTGCAGCGTCTCAACTTGTGATGGACATTCAGGCCTGGCGGCTAAAGGACACTCGCACACACACACACACCCGCACCCACACACCCGCACACATACACACAGCAGCCACTCAGCTGCCTGCAAGGATAATGACGCGCAAATCGAGCCCCATCAGCAGTCCTCGCTGTCACTGTCGCTGTCGCTGTCTCTGCTTTGTTTCATGTTGCCGCTCCTGTTGTTGGCTTTGCTTTTAGTTGCCTCGATTATCCTTAATGCGACTCACTTTGTTAGAAACGTCAGTCGGCCTGCAAGCGCCATTATCATCACGTTGTGCCCGGCCAAAAATACAAAAAAAAGAAAAATACAATAAACACAACATGGAAAATGTGCAGACACGCCGGCAGCGGCAGCAGCAGCCAACCCCGCCCACTGCCCCCCGCCCCCACTTTCTACAGCGCCTGTGAAATGTGTCCAGAAATGCACGAAAATAAAGATAAAACATGACAGGCAGTTCACATTCAGTCATTTATAATAAGCCAAATATGACCGCGACCGCATGTGGCTGAGAGACTTCCTTTATTCCATTGCAGGCTCCTTTCTCTCTCTCTCTCTCTCTCTCTGTCACTCTCTGTCTCGCTTGCTCCCGGCTGATCTGGCCCGGCGTGCCATTGACTCCACAGTTTATCATGCGCGCGGGCTCATGAAAAAGTCTAGCACATGGTATATGGCCTCAGTAGAAGTTGCTCTCAAGTGCCAAGAATTAACTTCAGGGCGCTTTGGAAAACAAAGCTTATGGATACTTCTTGCGTATGTAGAAAAATAAGACAACAAATTTAATGTAGATCTAACTCAATTGTTTTAAGGTATATAATATAATTAGTTAATGATATTGGTTAAATATTGGTCAATCCAATTCAGCACAGTAAAGGAACATTGATACAGTAATACATGTTATAGACATTAGCTAACTCTTTATAAATTAAAAATGGGTAAAAAGTTTATAATAGTTTTGTGCAAAAGTATGTAATAGGCATAAGGAAGCATCTCCGACCATATAAAGTATATATATTATTGATCCGTATTAGCAGCCGAGTCGATCTAGACATGTCCGTCTATCTGTCCGTCTGTCTGTCTGTATGAACACGCGGATAACAGAGACTACAAGAGCTAGGGTAGAGAATAAAAGATATCGTAGTCCCGGTACATATCAAGTTTATTTCATTTTATCGATAACTCGTCCCGTTCAAAAGTTATCGATAAATTTAATTTTCAGACCAGCGTTTTTGGGCCATAGCTTAAAAGTTAAAAGAGCTAGAGGCCACAAATTTTGTATGTATAATCTCGAATAGCATACACGTTTAACAAATATGTAGCTTTTTGGATACTACCCGCCATTCCCCCCAAAAGTGCATTTTTTAAGGTATGACATTGCAATTTGCTATGATAACACATTGTATGCCCAAAAAGTTTCAACAAGATCGGACATTAAACGTAGACGTTATTAATGATTTTCCATAGTGTGGGGCTCAGTGAAGAAGCAAGCAACTGCTTAAACTGCTTGCACTGCTTGCAGTATATGTATGTTTGTATGGATGTGCATTGATAGGTAAGTATGAATGGATATAAGGACTGGGTTCAGGGTATCTCCAAGTCGGGCACTCCCGACTGAGCACTCTTACTTGTTTAATTTGTATATAATACAAATTGTTATTACATAGCGTTAAATAGATGATAAGTAAGATGAGTAGGTGTATAATTTTAGATAGTACAGCAACCAGCTGATAATTGTAAAATGCGAAAGATGCCACTAATTGGCTAACCAGATTTTGATAAGTATCCCTGACCATATCGAGACATTGAACGAATAAGCACTAATGCCTAATGTGCATATACAAATTTCTAAATTCTCTCATGCTACTTTACTGCGTATATTATAGTTTCGTAAAGTAAGCAACAAATATGCATGTGCAAAAAAAACAATACTATTAAAGTGTGAATAATTTAAAAATTGTTTCACTCTGCAGCATAAAATGCTACTCTCCCAAAATGCTAATGAGCGTGACATCTGGAACTAAACGCACTTGGGAAAAGCAACTGTACAAATATGTACCAGCAGAAAGCAACATTTCGACTGTGCTCAGGTGATTCATGGCGATCTTAATTCAGATGCCAACCGTCGCTCGCCTCGTGCAATCGAAAGAATTTCACAATGTCAAGAACTCAGTTGGCCAAAGTTATATTTGTGGCAGCGCTGCTAATTGTTGGCAGTGAGGCGAAACCCGTGCGTGGGCGGAAGCGCGCCTTTGGTAAGCGATTCCAACCTCACTAAAGCCGAACTCTTAAGACTCTTTTGTTCGCCCCCCACAGGAATGGGTATGCTGGGCGGGGTTCTGGCGGGTGCTGCCGTTGGCAATGTGATGGCCAAGGCATCGGCTCCGTCCGCGGCTAAGACTGCGGCGGCCGCGGCGCCGCCAGTAGCCCAGGTGGTGGTGACGGGTGTGCCCGATGCCAATGGTTGCTACAGGCAGACGATCAAGGAGCCCGTTGCTGGCAATCCGAAGCTCTATACGGAAACGGTTCATCTCGTTTGTCCCCATGGCCAGCCGGCAGTTAATCCAGCTGTGCTGGTGCCTGCACAGATGCTTCCGGCTGTCCATGCGCCTGCAGCTGCATATCCTGCGGCAGCTGCTCCTGCTCTTGTTCCAGCTGCTACTTCTAATCACACGCAAACCATCAGCTCCACTCAAGCAAATGCTACGCACACACAAACCATCCTGGTGCCCACTAACCCAGCTCCAGCACCAATTCCCATCTCTATTCCAGCTGCAGCACCTGCTCCGCATTCGGGTCTGACTATTGTGTACGCATCCGCTCCGAATACACAGCAGGTCGCCCGGGCTCCACAGGCACCCCAGCTCGGAACGGCACACGTAATATTGCTGTCCAAAACAGTTAGGAAGCAGAAATCTTCGGCACCCACTTTAAATGTCTCGCATGGTCTTCTTATTTTGGTTATTCTTTACTGCCTCATAAGCAAATAACTTTGCTTGCAAATAAAATATAAATTTTCATCAAACGCTGCAAAAGGTGCTTAAGAATTATTATACTTTCGTTTAATATTTGCTTTTGCAAGAATAATTCATTAGAGTACATTTTAAAATATGCGCGAAATTATCTAAAGGTGAATTGACTAATTTAAGCGCAGCATACTTCAAGTGAGTCGAAAGTTAACTCACAGCTGACTTCAAGTGTATTAACACATTCACACGCAGCCAACTTCACGTGCACTCTCAAAACTTTTCATTACCACATGTTTTGTACGAGAGTTAGCAGCAGCATGTGTTTTTGAAATATAGATGGCGGCAGCCTAGAGTTTCATTAAGTGTTGCCATCTGTTAACAAATCAAAAAGTGCCTGTTAACTCAAATGGCAAAATTTCAAGCAGTAAACATAGCGTTACTCCGAAATGTTAAGTGTCCACTGTTCTTGAGATACAGATGGCGCTTTTGCACAAATGTATTAAGTGTCGCCATCTGTTAACAAATTAATAAACTACATTTGAACTCAGAATGCACTGTTATGATACATAGGGACGCACTTTAAAATTTAACAGACCACTGTACCAAGAACAACACCAATTTGAGTACAACAGCACGGGATGGTATATTTTGGTATATTTGACAATTCGGTCACACACTTTAAGCCGGCGTCATTGCATTGTTTTCGTTGTGAAATTCGCGCACAAAACTAAAGAATAAATAGCAATTTAAAATGAGCACATGGAATCCCGAGCACGATGTGAAGCTAACCGATTCCGAGGATGAGATAGAAATGAAACGCGATTTTCATGGGCGAGAGGCGATCCTCTTTGTCGTGGATGCCAATTTGGAGGTAGGTGCAAATCTGGAATTAAAACAAGAATACTTCAGTCGAGAATGCCTGGCTACAGAAATACCCTGTACCTAGACTTAGTAAGCAATACAGTTTTCTAGACAAGAAGTCATCTTTCGACTGGTAGTTCGTGTCCAAGCCAAATTTTATTAAATTCGCTTTACAAATTAGAGCTTAGTTTGCATATCAAATTTATTATCAATGCTAACGAAATATATTCGTAAATATTTAACTGGGTCGAAGATAAGTGTGTCAAAATGATAAATGATCCGATCGTCATGTAGTTTGTGGGGAATATAGATGACATTAAAATCTGCGATCACCACACTTAAATAAAACACGCATTCACTTAATGAGATTCTTCATGATATCCTTAGAACATATTTTGAAGGTGTATAAGCTAGAAATAACTGATATAAATATGCACTTTTTTTAGACAGAGCGTTTAATGGATGCACTGAAACTAATCCGCGGCGCCTTTATCTCAGGTATGATGGTCAATGGCAAGGATCTGATGGGTCTGGTGTTTGCCAACACTAAACACAGTCCGCCGCCTCAGGAGAAACAGTGCTTAGAGAATATTGTTGTACCAGCGCATTGTGCCGTCTTCTTGCCGCTGCGCCAGCTGACCAAAGCCATTGTGGAGCACTTCCTGGACTTTATGGGCAGCGCCGAGGATCTCTTTGCCAGCGACTATGGGTTGGCATCGCCCGCTGGGCGTGGCAGCTTTGCGTATTTGATACGGCTGTGCATTGAGCTGCTGGAGAAGTGTGGCAAGAAACTGAACAATGCAAAGATTGTCTACATCACGGACGTGGAGGAGCCGCATCCGCCGTCCAGCAGAGAGTTCCAAGCGGCTCTGCAAAAGGCCAGCGATCTGGAGGGCAAGGAGTTCGAATTTCAGGTGATTCCCATGATCGATGACTTCGATTACGAGCCCTTCTACAAGGAGTTCATAACGCTGTCCAGAGGTAGGTGCCTTTATTTGGGATTGGGTATGTTTATACATATGTGGAATCTGTTCCCCTTGCTGGCGTTGAGTTGTAGCCAAAAAGGTTTTAAGATTTCGCAGAGCAAACTAAGCAAATGTTTCACTCGCAACCAACTTAAGTTGTATTGCGTTGCGCTTTTGAATTGGCTTACAATATATATGTTTTTAGTTTATATATTTTTACAGATTTTGATATAGAGTGGTCGCTCAGATATTAGCAATGTTTTGTTGATGCACATTTCAAATTTACGAGCGACCACTTATTTCTTACAAATGCATTTGTTTTGAACGACTGACTTCTTGAAAATCATAAATATAAATATTTCCATTCACAATTTGAACAAGTAAGAGTGCTTTAGTCGGGAGTGCCCGACTAGGAAATAGCCTGAACCCAGTCCTTACATCCATTCATACTTACCAATCAATGCAAGCAGTGCAAGCAGTTTAAGCATACCAACTTCTTCGCAAGGCCCCACACTATGGAAAGGTAAATCTTAAATAAGTTCTATGTTTAGTGCCCGATCTTTGTGAAGGATATAACATTGGATATAAAAGGGGTCATCAAACCAAATTGCAAGGTCATACATTGAAAAACGAGTGTTTTTCACTTTTGGGGAGATGGGGGTACGATATCCAAAAAGTTAAATATTTGTTAGATGTGTATGCTATTCGAGACTATACATACCAAATGTGGGGCCCTAGCTCTTATAACTTTCATGTTATGGCAAAACAACACTGGTCTGAAATCGAGATTTATCGATAACTTTGGAACGGGACGAATTATCGATGAAATGAAATAAACTTGATCCGTCCCGGCACTACAAGAACTTATATTCCAAATATGAAGTCTCTAGCTCTTGTAGTCTCTGATATCCGCGTGTTCATACAGACAGACGGACGGACAGACAGACAGACGGACATAGATCGACTCGTCTGTTGATACTGATCAAGAATATATGCACTTTATGTAGTCGGAGATGCTTCCCTATGCCTGTTACATGCTTTTGCACAAAATCATAATACCCTTTTTACCCATTTTTAATGGGTTCGGGGTATAAAAATAATGAAGTGAAGAATAATCGTTCAAATATGTGAAAAGTTGAGTCTTTCCGTCGAAGCAGCTATTACTTTTCTACTATTCACAGATTTTGAAGCATGTACAAATTAGATGAAAAACTGAAATATTTATAACCATAATTAAGAATAAATCTTATTCCGAATCCTACTTCCTAAACATACCTGTGAATATGTTTAATATTCATATTGTTTAATATTCCGGCCATTAATTTCAAATATGTTTTTTTTAGCCATTGATATAGATTCATTTCGCGTGCCCGATGCCCAGTTGCAGCGTGAAATATTGGAGGATCGTAAGCTGAGGCAGGACTTCCTGCGCCGCTGTTTAGGCCACTTTAGTCTATCGCTCGGCCCCAATCTGGCTATATCCGTGCAGTACTACAACTACTTCAAGCGTCGCGCCTATCCCAACAAGGTGCACATTCTTCGGCGCGACAACAGCGTTGTGCGCAAGAAGCGTTTGATTATGGTGCGACAGCAGGACGAGGATACACAGCAGATAAAGCACGAGTATCAGATCAAGACGACAGGCGGCTGGTACGAGTGTAAGGTGGGCGATCAAGTGCTGCGTGTGTCCACAGAGCAGTTGAATCGCGTGCGCAATCTGCATCCGCCCGGCATGATGCTGCTCGGCTTCAAGCATCGGTCCGCGCTGCCTGGGATCATCTATAGCAAGCCATGTAGCTTCATGTATCCGGACGATCAGAACATCATTGGCTCCAAGCGACTCTTTCGTGCGCTGTGGCAGCGCTGTCTGGAGCGCGACAAGATCGCCATTTGCTTATTCATGTGCAAGCGCAAGTCCGTGCCACGCTATGTGGCACTGTTGCCTGTGGAGGCGGCGCAAACGGATGACAAGAATTATCGCTCGCTGCTCTCGGGAGATGGCTTCAAAATTGTCTACTTGCCGGAGGCGAAACACATTCGCCAAATCGACATGTGCGACTGGAATAGCATTGGCAACACATCATCGGATGAGGGCGTTGAACTATTTCAGAAGGTCATCAAGAAGCTGAGCGTTGATTATCAGCCCAATCTCATCAATGATCCTAATCTGGAGGTGCTGCAGTCCAATCTGCTCGCACTCGCCTTGAACATTAAAACCGAACAGGACGGTCTCAGTCAGCTGCCCGATCCTGCTGTGCAGAACAAGCGTATTGAGAAGTTTCTGCCCAGCTATGAGACCATCTTTGGGCCCGAAATCGAAGCTGCCAAAAAGCGAGCCGCTAAGTCCAGCTGCGATGAGGCCAGCGTCGCTAAAATACCTAAAATTGATGAGGGGCAACTCAAGAGCTACGACTTTGTCGAGCAGCTGTCCAAGGATCAACGTCTGGGCAACTGCACTGCTCAGCAGCTGCGATATATACTGGATGAACATTTTGGCGTAAAGTCTGTCAAGTCTGCTACCAAGGCGGCGCTTATAGAACGCATCGATGCATGTTTAAGATTGAAAATTGAAGAAATTAGTTAGTTCATATGCTTAAAAAAATATGTTAAATGTTATAGATGTTAAGGATTGTTAAATTCATCATGGAATTGTTATAAGCAAAAAAATCTGTATTTTCAAACTGCGTTATAAATGCTATACACAAAATAACTTTATTTATTTCTTTAACCAACAATTTAAGTAATAGATTATAAAACGCACATACCAGAGTCTATGTCCCGCTTTATGGGCGCGTGCTCTTTATACACTTTCGAAGCGCTGGACACCCCATAAAGTTACCTCCTCTATGCTTTGGATGGCAAATCAAATTGATCTGGCCATGTCCGTCTGTCTGTCTGTATGTGTGTATGGGATCTAGTCCCTCAGTTTTTGAGCTATCGCGATGAAACTTTGCACAGTGATTTATTATTCAAAGGGACAGCACATTTGTCGGTATCGGCCGGATCGGTCCACTATATCTTATAGCCGCCATACAAATGGAAGTCGGTTTTGGCCATATATCCCATGTTTTTAAAGCTATAGACTTCAATTCCCTTGTATGCTTGAACATCTTTATGACTCATCAATGCTTAAAAGTGCAAAACGATTCTGATTATCATCAATAATTTTATATATCGCTATCGGCAAAGCACCTATTTCTTAAAAACAGATAAATGTCGAGATAGACTTCGAAAGTGTCGAAAAGTGTTCTGGTTGATTTGGCTCAGATTCTTTATATGTATGTAGAGAGATCTGTCCAAGCTGTCTGTGTTTGTTGCTGCACCCGAGCCTGACCTGGCTTAATTCTTCAGTCAGCGTAAATTGCATAATTTGGCTCTTAACCCGAATAAAACCGAATGCGATGTCCTTACGGAATGAAAGAGCGTAACTTTTCGCCGACTTTTAGGCCAAAAAACTTTGCACTCGCCTTTGTCCGATTCGGGTAACAAGAGCCAAAAGGTGAAACGTTAGCGGCAGTTGTGTTCCTCAAGTGCAAAATGAGTTAAAAAATTATTAAAAACCTGCGCAAAGCGAGAGGGCGGCCAGGTGGACATACGCACACAGTGGCAACAGTTTGCAGCAAAAGGCAAAAAAGTTCTTGCACGGAAGTTGCCGTTGCTTTTGCTTTGGACTGGCTTTGGCCAACTTCAAGACTTCAAGATGGCCAGCATGAATGTGGCCTAGCACTCGCCCAGCTCGCCTTTTACTTTCTTGGCACTTTATTTTAATTTCTACGGCACCGCTGCTCGTTCTAAAGTTTCTACTTCAACCTTTCTTTTTTCGTGGCTATCACTTTTCTATGCTGCTTACAGTTACTTGTGGTTAAGTAGAAATTACTTTAGCATGCGGTTGCCTATACCCATTATGAATTGGTGAAATAGGGTATAATAAAGCTGTGCAGTGGGCGAAAGGTGACATCTTCGATTATATATGTATCATCTTAAGAAGCGAGTCGATTAAGCTTCATTGGCATATCTGTCTAATCTTGGAGACTGTACAACTCTAAGGTTGGTTCGTTGTTTACTTGAGTAATTTCATAACAAAAACTTCAGAAATAAATAAATCTCAATGAAATTCCATAAGAAAATTCCAGGAACCTAAATATATCATAGAAAAATGCTCTGGTTAGCCTAGATATACAAATTGATGTGCGCACATATAGATCTTTTTTACCTTGAACAGACCTGCATACATAAATACGATATTGTCTGTATAACACAGAGATTCAGGGTGTATCCCAATCGAGCACCAAAGTATTAGCTGTAAAGACTCTGATCAACATATTTAGAAGAATTCTAAACATAATATGCTGATGCTCTTACTAAGACTTATACAACATAAGATATAAAATAATCTCTCTGTACTACGATTACCTAAATTCTACAAACTGCATCTGAAACGAGAGATACCGTCCCTGCACAGCGTAGAATAGAAAATTATAGTTCTCGTTGCTAGTTTATATTCTTACATATACCACTAATTAGGGCGTCTTTATTTAGTTGTTCTTTAGTTTTGAAAACTTGTTTAACTTAATGTACAATTTGGTTGCTTTCGCTGCGTTTACAACTTGCTCACTTTATTTTGGTTCAGTTAGTTCGAGTGCGGAGAGCGAATCCTTTAAGACACATCCAGCCTGCTGATATAGCTCACTCTCCTTCAGATCGGGATTCAAGTCAAGATACTTCTGTAGCTTTTGCTGCTGCTTTTGCAATTGCCAGTTGCTGTCCGTCAGCAGCAGCTGATATTCACTTATGAGACTCATGTGCTCCAGTTTCCTGTGGTTAGATGCAGATCGGTGGATAGATTTTGTGAGGCGCTCCTCCTCAACGCTAATCTGATGCATATGAAACTCCTGGCGATTCAGCAGGAAGAGCAAAGTGTTAATCAATTCTTTTAAGTTGCGATCGAGTAGTTGATCCATGTCGTAGAAAGTAAAAGAAAATCTAAATTTCTTATTTTTGTTTAGATATTTTGGTTGTTTGAGTTAATTTATTGTTTGAACAATGTTTGGAAAAGACTGTTTATATAAAATTGACATGAAAGGCAATGTAATTTGTGGTTTGCTTAAATTGCAATAAAAACTTTGGTATACAGAAAATTATAGTAACAAAAATATATATGTACTGAAAATCAGAGAAGTGAAACTAACTTTTATCAAACTGCTTGGTTGACCAAGAAGTCGTGGCGAAAATAAAGTTTAACCTTAATCAAGGAGGAAAGAAGCCAAATGACATTGCAACAAATGCATGACGATAAAACCGAAAGCACTTAAGTCCAACGGACAAAACTAAACTGCATTGAGCTATAGATGAAATCGCAATGAGCCAAGTTTCAATTCGAATAAAAAGACTTTTGCACAGAGCGCAACTTCACTTGGACATTGCCAAAGTGGACAACTGAAATAAGCAGAAGTTAAATCATATGCAAGCATTCGAAATCATATTCATAAATGCATTAGCATCTAAGGACAAACCTGTTTAGCTGCTGCAGCTGCAAAAGTTTGGAAAATTGGATAAGAGCTATGACAATTTACTATACATGCATATCATCTATTCGAATGTTCTGGAAAACTGAAAGACACAAACTACATACTGTACATGGTTTTGTTAATCACTTCTGCTTACTAAACGTTCTATTATTTGTAATATGAATATTACGGTCTCAATATGGAGTCGTCAACCGTGTCGCATGTAAAATCCAATATTTGTTATAAATAAAACATTTGCCCACACACATACACACCTAAGTTCCAATTGAGTGCACGTTGAATTTATCAGCGAGGCTTAAATACGAAAATATCCGTTCGCTAACTGTTTTAACGACAGGTCCTATGAGTTGGCAGGCAATAGGGAGATTTGTCACCTTGCCACAGAAAACTGCAAAACGCGCACTCTTAAAGCTACAAAAGTTAAATAAATACAAGACATAAACACAAAGCCGCAAAATATACAATGAATTTAGATATTATGCCACATATACATGCGTAACTTTACATAGATGTGTGACTGTGTTTGTGGGCTGCAATTGGGTCAAGCGGAAGTACCGCTAAAATTCATTTCCGCTGTAGTCACACATATGGCAAAGTTTGAGTTGGAAAAGGGAAAGAGAGTGAACAGAGTGCGAATAAAAATATTAAAATAAATAAATGTGAGAAGAATAATGATGATACTTATATGTTATTTGCTAGCATACGATAAAGTGTAAGTCTTTAGAAATTTGACAAGCAACCAATATTTTAATTGACCTCTAAAGGTATTTATTAAAGGTTAAAGCTTAAATGGCTCAGCAGCCAAAGGCGTAATATTTTGGTAATTGTTAGGCAGAGCCAAATAGATTTAGCCATTAATCATCATTTCATTTATCTTTCGAATTTAGTTTAACATTCATTTCAATGAAAATAACAACATACTCGTAGGCCGGATCCACACAGTTGCCTTAGATAATAATTTTGTGTCAATTAATTACAATTACCCTGCAGGTCTCCAACAATTATGCAACTTTGTCAATTTAACAGGCAGCGCACAGGTAAAACTACAAGCAGTTGCCTGAGGATAGCACACACTAGTGTATATGTATATGTATATGTGTGCATGTGTTTTGGTATGTCACACAGTGTGTGGTTGCTGGAGGTAACTACATTTGTAGGGCGTACTTGAGTACATACTTCCGTAGATGCAACAAAGGGCTGAAATATTTGCCAAAAAGTAGTTGTCAAAGCTATTTACTGAGAAGAGCCACAATTGCAGCTGAAATAAAGTCAAAACGTCCACAGAGAACGTATAAAATTTCAATTAAATCAACTATGTTCGGGTCCGGTGGCGTATGCGTAACAAATTGTGCCAACCATATATTTTTGAAAGCAGATCAAAGCACGAACAACGTTGAACTCAGCTGAACCAACTGTCCGCAATACAAGCTCAACATCAAAAGTGACAACAAAAGATTTGCCAAGTGCTCTTGATGGTGTGTGTGTGTGTGTGTGTGTGTGTGTGTGTATGCGTACGAGTGAGTGCGTAAATTGATAGTTAAATGGCGAAAAAGCATACATGTATCGTTGTTGAAGTATAGAATTTATAAACTGGCCTTAAATTGGGCTTCTTCATACGTTTGTATACATTTTGTCATTTTGTTATTTAGTCTTATTGGAATGAGATTTTTTCAAAATTTTAATTTGTTTATAAAAAAATGTAGCTTGCTCTGCCGTTGAGCTGCTTTTCGATTAGGGATTATTTTAAATACGTATTTTCGGCTTTACCATACAAATACGAACACAAATGCAGTGTCTAAGCTGCCTATAGACATGCCAGATTATATGCGTATTAAACACACACAGGCATAAAAGCTTACAGCATGGTCTTATGTGCGCCTCATGGAAAAATATGCTGCCTACTTATGGGAGCAATTTTTACATGCACATTAAATTAACAAACTGATAAAAGAAGATGGAAAGCAAATTAAGCAAATTGCATCTAACTGTGATCTGAATTAAGAAGAATACACTTATTTTTAATCTTTTAGTTGCTGAACTATATTTACATATTTTCTTTACAATTTTTCCCACTTATCATATATTTTTAGATTTATAAATCTATTGCATTTTTTTAGACCTGGCTTTAACTTCATCCAGAATGTGCTCATCAGAGATTTGCCAACTGCTGTTGCTGAATCATCTGCATTTACATAGCCCTTAATTTATGTGGTTCGAATGAGAGCCAGCCCACAATTATCCACGCACCACCCACCTTCCATCAAATGCGGCTGTCAACGCAACGCCGCCTGCCTAGCAACTGCAAATGAGTGATACATGTGTGTGTGCGCGTGTGTGTGTGTGTGTGTGTGTGTGTATGGTGTGTGTAACGAAGAAAACATGGATAGCATAAGAAAAAAGCGCAGCAAAGCGTTAAACCGTCGGCGGTTGCGTTGAGCAACAGCTGCTGGCGACACCTTGCAAGAGTTGCCAGTGTGAAGTGTTCGAGAGGGAGAAAGAGATAGAGATAGTGATAGAGAAAGAGAAAGAGAGAAAGCGTCAGAAGGCTGACGTTGCTAATGCCACAATATGCGATTGCATGTTACTGTATATGTGGGTGTGTGTGTGTGTGTGTGTGTGTGTGTGTGTGTATGTGCGTGTGTGGTGCCGCTTTGCATACACTCACACACACTCATGCAGTGTGGTTAAGCAATTTACGCCAAGCGAAATGTGAGTGCTAAGCGCATGGCCCGTCATATTGTATATCTGCCAGGCACCCCATGGAATCAGAAGAGCAAGCAATCAGAGAAATTCCTGCAAAATTTGTATTCGTTCCTATTTTCTGCTTTATTTTGGGCCTAACCACAGCTAGTCATAAGAAAGTCCCTGATATAATCTGTGTATATTGTGCTCACAAGTAATAAATCAAACAATCATATAACAACAATAAACCCCATGCGGAATACATCTCGCAAAACATTACGCTTAAAAAACCAAACTGCCGGTAGCCCAACTTGTATGCAATCAAGTCCGATTGGGTACTATCGGTTTGTGTGCTGCAGGTGCGATATGGCAAAGCTGTCATGTCTCCCTGTGTGTTGCTGTTCTCTGGTTTCATTTTTTGTTGCTGCAGTTCTGCGGCATGCGCTAAATTTCATAATTTTTACGAGCGACTGCTGCTCCCGCTGCTGCTGCTGCTGCTGTTGCTGTTGCTCCTGTTCCCGTTCCTAGTTGTCTCGCAGTCACGTGTCATTCATTCATATCGCGCCATAAACAAGAAAGGCAGCAATGTCCATCCAGCCAGCTATCCCGCCACATCCTGCTGCTCCTCCCTTGGGCTCCTGAAGTTTGGCCGCGTTGGCATGGCGCATCGTTTGTTACTCCGTTCGCCTTATTTCGATTTATTTTTATGTGCATTTCCTACTGCACTTTGCATTGCGATTTTTCCCACCGCTTTTTTTCACTCGTTTTTTTTCTGTAGCTCACCCCTCGGACTTGTTAGCTGAAATTATTTTCTCATGCGTAAAATGCATGACAAGCGATGCAGACAGAGACGTTGACGCATTGAAATCCCAGCTGGGTGGCACAACGCGGACAGCGGAGTGGGTGCGAAGTGGGTGCGGAGCTTAGGTTGCCGGCTTTGGCTGCCAAATTGTCTGGCTTTGCAAAGGGGTGGAGTGAGGATGCTGTGGGTTTAGCTCGCAGGTGTATCGATTTGTTAGATGCATGAACTTGATGAAGTGTCGGGCAATCGGGCAAATATCTCACATGAGGTTGCGGCTAACCATTTGTAAGGTGTTATATCTAAGGGTTATGAGTAGCTGGAAGAGTGAGCGCAAAATATTGTAAAATAAAATATATTAGTATATGCAAAAGTAAATCAAACAACTGCCCGATTGGTATTTACCCTAATCCTATTCCTTACATTCATTTGTAGCAAACACACAATATTTTTTACATTTGTATGCTATTTGAGATTATACATACTAAGTTTAGTACCTGTATCTATTATTACTTGGAAGCTAACTGATATAAACTTGATCTGAACAGCGAATATGAGAGCTTTTATTCCAGATAGTTCTTATAGTTGCTGAGATCAGCGTGTTCATACAGACGGATAGACAGTCGGACGGACATGGCTAGATCGACTCGGCTCTTAATGCGGATCAGAAATATATATACTTCATAGGTTTAGAGATGCTTCCTTATCTTATTTCACAACTTCATTGTATACTCTTTACCCATTTTGAATGGGATCAGTGTTTATGGCTAGAAGCAAATATTTGGGGCCGTTCCCAAATTGAATTCCGTTCGAAATTAGCGAAATGTTTCAAATTCCACAAAACAATACCTTTTTAAAACATAAACACTATGAAGATTACAAGTAAGCTTCAACTATTTTAGAATTATAATTAAACATCCTAAATTTCTTCTTTTCTTGTATTTGCTTTTTAGCACGGTCCAAACGATTCTTCCAGTATATACACATATTTTTCACATTTATTTCTGCATCAAATTGCAGGTCAGAGCAAGTGAAGTCAGGCAAAGCTTTTGGTGAAACCCCCTTTTACAGTAATTGATCGGAAATAAAAACAAATAACAAAAATAAAAGCATTTAATTAAATATGCAATGTGAATTAGCCTATAAAAAGAAAAGCAAAACGCCAAACGGAAAATCAACAGTCAATTGCCAGCACAATATCAATGGGTAAAATATGCAACAACAACAAAAACAACAACCACAGCAACAACAATGGCAAACACAATTGAAACTTTGCTACGCTTGGAATATTTAAACGGAGCAGGGCAAGCGAAAAAAAAGTTGCATCGGACAGATATAAACAATTATTAAAAGCAACCCTTGGCCGAAAGGGTGGGCAATATACATAACAATGGCGCTGTGTCTGCTGATTGTGGGTTGCCCCACTTCCACACCCCCCCCCCTCGAGACTCCTTGCCGACACACGAGTCCCCTTTGGCCAAATAATTAAGCCTGCCATTCATTAACCAAACTTGGGCCGGGGCGTTACAAAAGAACACAGAGCAAAGTTGCGGCCACTTTTGTTGCATTGTGTAATGCAAAAAACAAAAGTTTTTATGGAGGTGTGGGCTGTGAGTGTGTGTGTGTGTGGAGGAATCAGCAAATCAGGCAAAACGGCACCATCGACAGTTCAGGCAACACCAATGCTTTCAGTTAAGGTTAAACATTGCATATTCACATTGACAAGGCCGAATTAATGTTTGCCCTTGGCTCCATCGTAGCTTTTGGGCCAACTCTGAGGCAAATTGCAAGCTGGCGCTAAACTTGGCCCATAGAGCCACTCGAATCAGCCGTCAAATAAAACACAAATATGCCAATATGTGTGTGCGGCTGAATATAACAAATAAAATGTGGCGCATTTAATGAATCTGTGTGTATGTTATATACATATATATATAACTTATGTCTTTATTGTGTGAGTTTGTGGTTGTGCGGCAAATTCACATTTGTATACAATTCTCGTAGGACTTGGGATTGTTGAGGAAAGTGTTTTAATTATCTACGTTTTTTTTCAAGGAATAACAAGTCGAACGCTTAAATTAATCATGGAAAATGTAATTGGGAGCGCACATTTTTGTTTCCATTTTTAAATATTACTTATTTATTGTCGACTATTGACAGTCGACACAAAAGTATATATATTATATGTGTCATTTATTTGTCGAACAGCAAGGCTAACTAAATAGCATTGTGAATTGTGTGAAACACTATTAACCTTTCTATAAAAGCAAAGGCAAACTATCAATTTATTTCGCCCACAAATTATAATTTTAGAAACTGCTTGTAAAATGTTGTTTATTGACATTTATGATTTATTTTAGATTTTTATACTCTTTTCGAAGAAAATAGTATATTAAGTTTGTGCTGAAGTTTGTAACGCATAGAAGGAAGCTAGCTTGATCTAGCCATGTCCGTCTGTCTGTCTGTATGTTTGTGATCTAGTCCCTCAGTTTTTAAGCAATCGCTATGAAACTTTGCACACACACTTATTATTTAGATGTACAGCAGATTGGTCGGAACCAGCCAGATCGGACCAGTATATCTTATAGCTACCATTCAACTCGAAGTCGGTTTTGGCCATATATCCGATATTTTCAAAGCTATCGCCTAAAATTTCCTTGTACACTTGAACATCCTTATAGCTCGTCAATGTTTAAAGTTTCAAATCGGTGGTGCAGAGTAAAAATTGCCTAAAGGCTCGAAAAGAGTATAAGATCTTCGGCACGCCGAAGATAATCCTTCCCGATTTGTTTATTATTTATTTTTGAATACATGCTTTTCTTTGTTGTTTTTCTCGCTTTAGACAAATTTACAACTACTCCCTTGTATTGCTACACACTGAAATGCTCTCCTTTACGCCAGTTGACAACAAATATTGTTATGAAAAAGAAAAAAGAAAACAAATACAAAAGAAAGAAGGGGAAACACAGAAAATAAATGCAACACTCGGTCGGTACTTTAAGTAGCCTCTGGAGAGTTGACCAGCAGAAGTTGTGAAATCTGCAAAAGCACTGCGAACAAAGCATTGAATATGCAATTGAAGTGCCCCAAATAAGAGAAAAACACACGACAGAACTAAAGCTGGCCGTGCCTAGTGGCTGCACATATGTGACCGCATTGTCCGAGGCGGTCAAGAGTTTATCAGGAGCACAAGGTTTATGTAAAGGGCTGCAGCTGCAAACAGCAAACAGCTTGACACTTTGCTTGGCTCCCAAATGAGCAACAAATAAGAGGGGGTCCAAGCTCAGTGGAGCCTCGTGTAGGTGGCTAAAGAGATAGTCAGTAAATGTTGTTGTTGCGAAATGCTCAATCATCAAGGATGCGCCCAAGCGGCTGCTGTTATTAATGCCATGTTATCAGCAGCGCGTCTCCAAATGTTGCCCATTATGCCCCATCTCCCATTGCTTATAAATTTCAATGTCCTTCAGCTTCAGCAAGAACAAGAACAACAACAAGAACAACAACAACAGCGGCTGAAGCCGCTGCAGCAGCTGGAAAATTCTGCCTGCATAAAAAGCCAAAAAATTAGCATAATTTCAGGCAGCACTTGCGACCACAGATAAGGCGCAAAATGAACGCGACTCATGTGAGTGCTCTTCTCTATCTCTCTGTCTCTGTCTCTCCCTCTCTCTCTCTCTTTTTGTGTGTGTGTTGGGTTTTTCGCTTGACATTTCGGCTGCATCGTGTAAAAGTTGCGACATGTGTGTATGTGTTCCACTGACTGCATTTGAGTTTTTTGCGCTTGGCCATGAAGTTGCGCCATGTGGCACAGATACTAACAAGCAGCCCACTAACACTAACACACACTCTCAGGCATAAGATATTTGCATAAATGCACAACAGCGACACATTGCGTGGCTCCAAGATTCTGGACAATGCATCCTTTGGGGCACCAAGCTGACTCACATTGAAATTTAACTTGTAGCTGATTTGGAAGAGTGCGTGACATATAGAGGCCGATAGCACGATCAGGATCAGGAGCAGGAGGATGAGAATGAGAAAGTTGACATGGTGTGTGCTCGAGTCTTTACAAATAGACTTCTAAGATTGGGAACCTCCAAAACGTTAATAGATTTTCAAACTCGAGAACATTTTGTTCAAGATTTTTCCATGTTCAAATATTTCTTTGCATAATGGAATAAAAATGGCCTATAATGGGTATTATGAAGCTCAGCAGATGTACATATGTAGCAGGCATAATTTATAAGTATTTTCTTTATATTAATATTTCTTTCTTATATTTAAGGAAATATTAATTTCTTATCTTTTTACAAAATAATATTCGAAATACCGATGTCCGGTCTTCTTTACTGCGCGTTTTATTAGACAAGATTATGTATACATAAATATGGCAAAGAGTCAGATGCATTTTGCACATTGGAAGAAAGCGAAATCAGGCATCACTGTAATATAAAATTTAAGTCACCTTAAATCACCTTGCCATCCCTGCCTTTAATTAAATAATCTATAAAGTTTTTTTATCAAATCATTCTAGAATATACCCTGTTTAAGTGATATTTTTTAGCAATGAAGTTGGCCTACCGTAAAATAAGAGTTTTACTGAGTGCAGCTTGAAAAAAGCCAAATATTTTGTATATCTGAGAGATTATACATTTCTAATTTGGTTCCCTTAAGCTCTTATAACTTTAAAGTGATGACGCTTGTCGGAAATCGAAATTTATCGATAGCTTTTTTACGGGACGAGCTATCGATAAAATAAAGCAAACGTGTTCTGGCAACGGACTACGAGAACTTACATATACTCCAATTATGAAGTCTCTAGCTCTTGTAGTCTTTGATATCCGCTTGTTCATACAGATGGACATACGGGCAAACTGAAAGACATACTGACGGATACGACTTGATCAAGTAACTTAGCAGCCCTATACAAGCCATTCAATTGATTTTCGAAAAACATTTCAATGATTTCGGAATAAATCTTTTCGTGTTTTAAAAATTTTAACTATACTGCCATGACCTCGTTGGAAGAAGCGACCATAGGCAATCCGCATCGTTTTCCCATACGCACCGAGCCTTTGTCCACTCCCTTTATGGCCAACATACTGATGAGCACAACGCCACGCATTGTGAGCAGCATGCTGCCACCTGTGCTGACGCCCGTGGCAGTGGCACCGGGCTCAATAAGGGAGTACAGCCAGATAGGCGACGGCCCGCATTGGAGGCAACAGCGTCTGTCCTACCTGCCGCTGATGGAGCGGGCCCGTCCACGTGCACACACGCTGGTGCGCAAGGTCACAGTGGTCGGCAGTCACGTGCTGCGCTACGTGGGCCGCCACAGCAGCTTGTCCGTGAGGCGCCAACAGCTGCGTGGTATTCATCGGGTGCGCATGTCTCGCGTTGATCAGCACATGAATGCCTACAACTACAACTACAGCGATCGAGTGGAGGATGCCAACTGGTTGGCTGCCAACGATGATGAACAGATGTCGCCCAGCTCAGGGCTGTTGCGGCTGCATCCAATGTCCTATGCGATTCGCCTAATGCTGTCTTCCGGTTCTGAAGACACCTTCGCACTGGGCATATTCAATTGGAAAATCTATGTGGGCATGCTCTGCATCATTGCAATGCAGGCTCTGGTGAAACTTGCATACTGTGAGATGTGCAACTTGAGCTGATTTCTATATTCTCAAACTGGCATAATTCATGAGGCGAAATAACTTGGTACATTTAGGCAACTAGTCAAATCCCAACAATTTATACAAATTTTTAAATTGTTTAAGAAAATCAATAAACCCAAACCAATCAAAATTTGAAATGGTGTTTCTATTTAGCTGTTGTGAACTTGAAATTATGATATTGATATTTATATATACATATTTGTATTAAATGCAGGAAAAACAAGTAAGAGTGCTCTAGTCGGGAGTGCCCGACTAGGAGATACCCTGAACCCAGCTCTGACTTCCATTAATACTTGCCTAATAGTGTGCATACATACAAGCACACACATACTGCAAGCAGTGCATGCGGTTTAAGCAGTTAGCTTGCTTTTCGCTGAGCCCCATACAATGGAAAGTTAAGTCTTAAATAACTTCTGTGTTTATTGTCCGATCTTTTTTTGGGACATACAACTGTCAATAATATGTGTGACCAAAACAAATTGCAGGGTCGTACCTTCAACAATGCGTTTTTTCAACTTTTGGGAGGATTGGGGGTTGTATCCAAAAGTGAAATATTTGTTACATGTGTATGCTATTCGAGATTATGCATGCCAAATTTGGGGTCTCTAGCTCTTATATCTTTGAAGCTATGTCCCAAAAACGATATCGATAACTTTTGAATGCGACGAGTTATCGATCAAATGAAATAAACTTGATCTGTCCCGGGATTAGGAGAACGTATATTCAAAATACGAAGTCTCTAGCTCTTGTAGTCTCTGATATCTGTGTGTTCATATAGACAGACGGACAGACAGACGGACAGACAGACGGACATGGCTAGATCGACTCGGCTGTTGATACTGATCAATAATATATATACTTTATATGGTCGGAGATGCTTCCTTATGCCTGTTACATACTTTTGCACAAAACTATAATACCTTTTTACCCATTTTTAATGGGTTCAGGGTATAAAAACGTATTATTTATGTGATCTGCGTTATTAGTATAACCTGTTCCCATTGAAAACGGGTATTGCATACACAGGACTTGCCCAAATCGACTTGACTATTGGAGATGGTTCCTTATGCATCTAACATACGATTGCGTACAAAATATGCTTAAGCATATTGTAGGAATAATGAAAAATATTCGCAACTGAAAACATGACTTGGAAAATGAAAAGAAAGAGAGTTTTGAATAATTTATTGAAAAGCAAAAGTGCTCCAGTCGAAAGTGACGGGCTAGTAGATACACTGTACCTATGTACTAACTTATACACAGAAACAAATCGATCAATTAGCCCATGCAAATATATCTACAAACAGGTTGTATTGGTTGTTGCAAAAATACAATTTACATTACTAAGTATCGCAACAATTTAAGAAATGTAAATTGTATTTCAATTTAGATAATGGATGACGTGCCAAAAGTCTTAAAGAATATATGACATATGTATTATATTTTGAGAATATCTAAGGCTGCAAGTGAAATCTGCTGAATAATGCCTCATCCTTAGCGCCATTTGGCTTATGATATCAGCTTTCTGCCGGCTCGCTTTCATCCAATTAACTTGTTGGCATGAGCATATGTGAATATTCATATTACTTATTCATATCGATGTACGGTGCGCTTATTAAACGCTTCGACTTGCCTGCCAGGAGCTGCAGGGGAGTCAGTGGAACGAAAGGAGGACGAGTCAAGTTCAGTTAACATGAGAGGGAATCGTGCGAGTAGAAACAATTCATTTGCCTGCCACTCAGATTCTCAGCTGCTTATTCCCCAAGCTGCGTCATCGTGTTTGTGTGTGTGTGTGTGTGTGTGTGTGTGTGTGTTTGTGTGTGTATATATAGAGGAGCCAATGATGTTGCCAACGTGCACACACTTGCTTCATAATTCAAAGTGGCAACACTTTTGCTGGCACTGAAAACTCAGCTCGACAGACGCCAGCCGCGCTGGAGAAAATGAATGATGGAAATCATCTCCCCAGGCATTTGGCCCCGACAATCTAATACGTGATATACAAAACAGACACCACTGCGATCCGAAATGAATTGAAATGTCAGCAGGAGGCGATGTTGCGGGCAGGGCTGCCAGCCACCAGCTACCAGCTGGGTTGGCTTTTTGTGTGTGTTGCAGCAGCACTTGCAGCAGTCATTAATAATTGCATGGGCCACATGGGGCGTATGAGCAGCTTGGCGAGCAATTTACTTTGATCAAGCCAATTGCTGACGTCAACACAACTACTGCTCACTGCACACTTAGTTTGGGCAGCAGCAGCACTGCCGGCACTTGACACTAATTAAAATCGCTCGTTAGTTAATTTCAATGCCACTTCTTGTGTGACTGCTTTCATTTTTCAGTTGCCACAATTACTTGCAGTATGCTGTGCATAAATTAAGCGCTACCTTTGCTCGCTCAAGTGGGCCAACCACTCTCTGGCATGTAATCCAGTTGTTGCCATTCACCTGACCCTTGCAGGCATTGTTGCTTCGGCTTGGTTTGACTTTGCGTTCTTTATATGTATATTGTTTGGCATTTGCCATTAACTCGTCGGACTCGTTAACAAGAATCCAAGTACATGCATTAGCTAGTACTTCGAAGAGCCATAAGAAGCGACCAGGTTGGGGCTGCTATGTACAAATACTCGCATTTGAGGCATGTATCACAGAATTGATGCATTGACATTTGCCCGGTTTGCTAATGAGTTACATTGCAGCTGCAGCTTGCCCTCACATGTCTCACATTTTCTTTTGTCAGGGACCCTAAATCATTTTTTCCCATATGGTACAATGTGGCGCTTAAGCTACTGTCAGTAGGGTGACTATCTGCTTAAATAGAGATGAACAAGTGCCGATCGATAAGCTATAGAAAGCGAATTTAAGAAAAAAAGAGCAAGAGGATAGAAATGCAAAAGCGACAAAGACGATGAAGCTAGTTTTAAAACATACAAACACATCTGAATATATTTACGTTCAATATTTATTAATCAATTAACTAAAATACATAAAGCACACCATATATACAAAACATTCGAGCCTTACTTCATACTCTTTATTTTACATACATTTGATTTACTAAGCCTAAAATATTAAGTTGTTCTCCCAAATCGGTTTTCAGTAAATCGTCGTATCTGTTTGTATGTCTTGATCCAAACTCAAGTGTATTAAGGTACGTTTAGCATCCTCTGCTGGTGTTGCAACAGCCAGTCAATGATCCACAAGGCCAACCGCAACCCAGGATCATATCGTGCAAATGCTCTACATTTAAATGCATAAAGTTTTATTATAATACTTTTATTAGAATTTTTTTATTTACTTACCTTTTTGAACCGGACCAAAAAACATTTTGAAGATCGAAATTTACAAACAAAATTTGTTGATGCTTTGTTCAGGCTCTGGCGATAGACTGGATTCAAAAAATAAAGTTGGGACTCGGATACAAAAATGTGATTGAGCATTCAAAGGTGTTTTGATACACAATTTATTTCTTCGCTTTTTTTACTACTTTAAATTATAATTCAGTCTTCGGTAAGTGACCCAATCACCTACCGAGCAACTGAATAACGAGGATTCCAGTTTGAGGCAATGTCTCAGCCGAAGGCCATTGTAGCCAGTAGTTTCTGCATTTGTGGTTGATAGCTTAAAGCTATAGCTGATATAACAATAATTTACTTATTATAAATTAATGCTTGTTTCATTTTGTAATCGCAGCTATCATTATAATTTATTCTTGCAGAGTGCCATCGATATTTTCATAAGATATGTATATATTTATATAGAACTCAGGACTGTCTGCTCAGTAACTAATCTAATACCATAATTAAAAATTAACCTAAAGGTTATCAATGTTTCCATTATATTTTTTGTCCTTGATTATTTATTACTTTATATAATCCAAAGGTCACTTCAAATATTTTTTGGTTTAGGTGCTACAAGATATAAAATGCAATTCAATACGTAACTAGAGACCCACTCAAACAAAATTATTTTATAAAGGCCTCACTTCATGCAGTTTATTATACATATCTACAAATATTACAATGCCGAGAAATCGCCTCTGACTGTAGATGTAATCGTGGTTCTATTGCTTTATAGGCATCCTGGCATTGTCTGTACATTGGTCCAGGTCCACAGGTCCGAGATTAGCTACCAACAACCACCGTAACAGCCACCGCAACAACCACTTCCACAGCAGCTTCCGCAGCAAGGTCCACTCAATGATCCACAGGGCCAACCACAACCCAGGATCATATTGTGAAGATGTTCTTTAAAACAATAAATACAAAATTATAAATTATTTGAATAATTAGGTTAGCTTAGTTACATTTTAAAATATTTTTCTTACCTTTCTGGACCGGACCAATGAACATTTTGAAGATATTATTTGTAAGAAGATTTAGATGTTGTAATTTAGAGCAATGGCCAAAGACTGAAGCTGGTGACTTGTTATTCAAAACTACTTTGATTAATGTTTGTTTCACGCAATATATTTCACACATTTTTAAGGGATTTATGTATTTAAATTTACAGTCCAAATATCAAATCACAGGATATGCCAGGCTAAACCCTGGTGATAACTTATTGAAGTCCTGGGTATACCTCAGCGGATGACACCACTTGAGTCGGCAGGTGGGGAGGCGGTTGTCTGGAATTTCTAGCGAATTTAAAGTACTGGTCGGTCCATATGAATTCCGGATATCAGGACATTCACAATCCTCTGCAAGCTTTCTTTAAGAATTTGTGTAAAATCTCTACCTTAAATATGATGGCGTGCCAAAAGATCATTCAACATTGGGTTGAGTGTGGCCTTACAAAGCAATAGCTCGTTGCGTAGGTTAAATATACTAAAATCTCTCATATTTGTATATATTTGTATTTCTATATATTACTAATAATATCGGAATGAATCTACAATTATTTAACGTTGTGCATAAATGTAATATAGATGAATTATGTGCATTGTATATCAATTTTAGAAATGTTCTCCATTATTTGCTGTATTTATACTAGATAAATCAATCTATTTCATAAAAACTCATTTAAATATAGGATAAAATGCATGCAAATTTGAGAAACTTCCTTTAAAAGGTTTTCCCAAAATTGGCTTTGCTTAAAAGAGCAAGCTTTGTCGACATTATTTTAACTATGGTGTGTATGAATTGAAAAAAGTGTCCAGACAAAATATTAAATAAAACCAAAAACTGTTTAAAGCCTCACTTCATAATTTTATTATACAGATACATGCTGACCAACAATGCCGGGCCATTCATTTTTGCTGTGGTTGTTAAGTGTGGTTTTAATTATATAGAAGTCCTGGCATATGCTGATGTGTTGGTCCAGGTCCAATCGTTTAAATCAGGTGTTAAGCTTAGCAACAGCCTCCGCAACCGCCGCAGCCACCGCAGCCACCACAGCAGCTTCCACAGCAGGGCCCACTCAACGATCCACAGGGCCAACCACAACCCAGGATCATCATGTGCAAATGTTCTAAGGGGATACCAAAGTAAATATAATAAAATACAAAATATTTAATTTGCTTTCTTACCTTTTTGAACCGGACCAATGAACATTTTGAAGATTATATTTGAGAGAAAATTTAGGTGTTGTACTTTTGAGTTAAGGCGTAAGACTGAAGCTATGGAATAGAGAGATATTATAGGTCGAAAAAATGGGTGACTTGATTTTCAAAGCTACTTTGATTTATTTTAATAATAATTGATATTAATAAAGAAATGTGGGCCTAGCACAACCATTTATTTTTTTAAGCTTTATCTGTAATACTAATACTGTTCAGAAATATATTGCATGCTTTATATGGTCAGAGATACTTCCTTATGTTATTACACAACTTCATTAAACTCGTTTAATCATTATTAATGGATTAAAATCCTTGTTATACTTACTGAAACCGTAATTTGCTTAATTTTTGTTAACTTGCAACTTCTAGTCAATGTACAGATAACTGTATTGGCGGATGGCGGCCAGCCTCCATACAATCATACGTCATCTTTAGACCTAGCTGAATTGTCAATGATTCTTTGAATTTGCCCTGTGCTTATAACGATAAGTAGTTTGTCTACCAGTAGGCTAGAAAGTACAGCACTGCCCGTTGAGGGCACCCATTTCTGGTTGTGACTGTAATAGTACCTATGGTGGTTGTGGTCGATACCTATACTCTTTGGCTTCTATTATATTTATATATAAATGCATATAAAAATACATCACTATAAAATGTAGTTCATATATCTTAAAATAATATATATAATATAAGCCAAAGAGTATCGGTATCGAAATAGTATATATTATCTAAATAATAATTGCAACTGATGGAAAATAAGTATGACAAATGTTGAATAATAATTTTTAAAGCCCGACTCCATGCTATTTATTATACAGATACTTCATGTGGATCAGCAATACCAAGACTGCATGTTTTTGTGGTTGTTCAACGTTGTTTCTCTTGTTGTATGGGTGTCCTGGCATCTGCTGACCATTGGTCCTGGTTCCAGTGTCGCAAATTATGTGCTAGCAACAGCCTCCACAACCGCCGCAGCCACCGCAGCCACCGCAGCCACTTCCACAGCAGGGCCCACTTAACGATCCACAGGGCCAACCACAACCCAAGATCATCATGTGTAAATGTTCTAAGGAAGTAAACAAAATAATACATTTGTATCAACGCAAAATATTTTTTTCTTACCTTTTTGAACCGGACCAATAAACATTTTGGAGATTATATTTTGGAGAAAATTTAGGTGTTGTAACTTAGAACAAACGCGTAAGACTGAAAGAATTAAATCAGCAACGAGAACTGGTCGAAAAAACGGTGTGACATGTTTTTCAAAACTACTTTGATGAATACTTATCTCTTTATTGAAATTAAGTTAGCTTATCGTTATTTATGCATTTTTAAAATATTTGATTGGTCTGTATATACATACCATATTTGGTGCGTATAAGTTTCATGCTAGGGCATAAAAGCTACATCGCTGTTAATACTGCTGTTAATACTGAGCTACAATATATGTACATTATGGAGTCGGATATATGTCCTTGTACCTCTTACATACTATTGCACAACTTGGCTTTGAACACATAACCCATTTTCAACAAGTTCAGAGTAAAACAAGTAAGAGTGCTCTAGTCGGGAGTGCCGGACTAGGAGATACCCCGAACCCAGTCCTTGCACTCATTCATGCTTACCCATCAATGAACATTCATACAAACACACACATACTGCAATCAGTTTAAGTAGGCTAACGTCTTCCCAAGGCCTTTGACTTTGATCTCTGTCCGATCTTTAGCTTTTAGCCTTTAGCTTATATCGAGTTATCGATAAAATTACTGTCCCGCGACTATGAGAACTTATATTCCAAATATGAAGTCTCCAGCTCATGTCTGTGATATCCGCGTGTTCATACAGGCGGACAGACAGGCAGACGGACGGACAGACGGACATGGCTAGATCGCCTCAGCTGTTGATACTGATCAAGAATATATATATATATATATGGTCGGTGATGCTAGCTTATGCCTGTTACATACTTTTGCACAAAACCATTTTACCCTTTTTACACATTTCTTATAAGTTCAGGGTATAAAAAGCAATCACGACAAAAGGTAGTTCGTTCTAGAACAAGGATTTAAATATTATTTTGCACCGTTCGCCTTTGAAAAGTTTCGTTATTCCTAAGAATATACAAATAAAATAAAATAAGTGGATAGGAGTGATGGAGTAGAGTAGATAACTTGTTCTTTTCGATTGAAGAGAAAGGGAAAAGTAGCCACTTTCTACAACTCATTCAAAACATCGATATATATATATTAAAATATATATATATATAACATACAAACATACAATATTGTTTTTGAATAAAAATGAATTCACTGGTCCACTATATTTTTATTTGGCTTAAGCGCTTCCATTTATTAAATGTAATTCAATATGTAACTAGAGACCCAATCAAACAAAATTATTTTATAAAGGCCTCACTTCATGCAGTTTATTATACATATTCTACAAATATTACAAAGCCGGGAAATTGTCTCTGACTGTAGATGTTAATAGTGGTTTCTATTGCTTTAGAGGCATCCTGGCATTGTCTGTGCATTGGTCCAGGTCCACAGGCCCGAGATTAGCTACCAACAACCACCGTAACAGCCACCGCAACAACCACTTCCACAGCAGCTTCCGCAGCAAGGTCCACTCAATGATCCACAGGGCCAACCACAACCCAGGATCATATTGTGAAGATGTTCTTTAAAACAATACAAAATTATAAATTATTTGAATAATTAGGTTAGCTAATTTACATTCGAAAATATTTTTCTTACCTTTCTGGACCGGACCAATGAACATTTTGAAGATATTATTTGTAAGAAGATTTAGATGTTGTACTTTAGAGCAATGGCCAAAGACTGAAGCTATATAACAGGGAGCAAACATAGCTCGGAATATTGGTGACTTGTTATTCAAAACTACTTTGATTAATGTTTGTTTCATGCAAAACAAATAAATGAGCGATATATTTCACACATATTTAACGGATTTATATATTGAAGTTCACAGTCCAAATATCAAATCACAGGATATGCCAGGCTTAAACCTGGTGATAACTTATTGAAGTCCTGGGTATACTTTAAAGGCATTATCAGCGGATGACACCACTTGAGTCGGCAGGTGGGGATACCGTTGTCTGGAATTTCTAGCGAATTAAAAGTACGGTCCATATGAATTACGGATATCAGAACATTGACAATCCTCTGCAAGCTTTCTTTAAGAATTCGTGCAAAATCTCTACCTTAAATATCAACATTGGCTTGAGTATGGCCTTATAAAGCAATAGCTTGTTGCGTAGGTTAAATATACTAAAATCTCTCATATTTGTAAATATTTGTATTTCAATATATTACTAATAATATCGGAATATATTATCAGATGAATTATTTGCATTGTATATAAATTTTAGAAATTTTCTTCATTATTTGCTGTATTTATACTATATAAATCAATCTATTTCATAAAAACTCACTTAAATAGAGGGTAAAATGCATACAAATTTGAGAAACTTCTTAAACAAGTTTTTCTAAAAATTTGCTATGCTTTAGGCTAGCTTTCTCCAATTTGTCGACTTTATTTTAATTATATTGTATATGAATTAAAGTGTCCGCACGAAATATTAGATAAAACCCAGAAAATTGTTTAAAGTCTCACTTCATATTTTTATTATACAGATACTCCATGCTGACCAACATTGCCGGGCCATTCATTTTTGCTGTGGTTGTTAAGTGTGGTTTTAATTATATAGAAGTCCTGGCATATGCTGATGTGTTGGTCCAGGTCCAATCGTTTAAATCAGGTGTTAAGCTTAGCAACAGCCTCCGCAACCGCCGCAGCCACCGCAGCCACCGCAGCCACCGCAGCCACCACAGCAGCTTCCACAGCAGGGCCCACTCAACGATCCACAGGGCCAACCACAACCCAGGATCATCATGTGCAAATGTTCTAAGGGGATACCAAAGTATATACAATAAAATACAAAATATTTAATTTGCCCTATTACCTTTTTGAACCGGACCAATGAACATTTTGAAGATTATATTTGAGAGAAAATTTAGGTGTTGTACTTTTGAGTTAAGGCGTAAGACTGAAGCTATGGAATAGAGAGATATTATAGGTCGAAAAATTGGGTGCCTTTATTTTCAAAGCTACTTTGATTTATATTAATAATAATTGATATTAATAAAGAAATGTGGGCTTAGCACAACCATTTTTATTTTTTTTTTCAGCTGTATCTGTAATACTAATACTGTTCAGAAATATATTGCATACTTTATATGTCAGAGATACTTCCTTCTGTTATTACACAACTTCATTAAACTCGTTTAATCATTATTAATGGATTCAAATCCTTGTTATACTTATTGAAACCGTAATTTGCTTAATTTTTGTTAACTTGCAACTTCTAGTCAATGTACAATGTAACTGTATTGGCGGATGGCGGCCAACCTCCATACAACCATACGTCATCTTTAGACCTAGCTGAATTGTCAATGATTCTTTGAATTTGCGCTGTGCTTATAACGATAAGTAGTTTGTCTACCAGTAGGCTAGAAAGTACAGCACTGCCCGTTGAGGGCACCCATTTCTGGTGCCCAGTCACTGTAATAGTACCTATGGTGGTTGTGGTCGATACCTATACTCTTTGGCTTCTATTATATTTATATATAAATGCATATAAAAATACATCACTATAAAATGTAGTTCATATATCTTAAAATAATATATATAATATAATCCAAAGAGTATCGGTATCGAAATAGTATATATTATCTAAATAATAATTGCAACTGATGGAAAATAAGTATGACAAATGTTGAATAATAATTTTTAAAGCCCGACTCCATGCTATTTATTATACATGTGGATCAGCAATACCAAGACTGCATGTTTTTGTGGTTGTTCAACGTTGTTTCTCTTGTTGTATGAGTGTCCTGGCATCTGCTGACCATTGGTCATGGTTCCAGTGTCGCAAATTATGTGCTAGCAACAGCCTCCACAACCGCCGCAGCCACCGCAGCCACTTCCACAGCAGGGCCCACTTAACGATCCACAGGGCCAACCACAACCCAAGATCATCATGTGTAAATGTTCTAAGGAAGTAAACAAAATAATACATTTGTATCAACGCAAAATATTTTCTTCTTACCTTTTTGAACCGGACCAATAAACATTTTGGAGATTATATTTTGGAGAAAATTTAGGTGTTGTAACTTAGAACAAACGCGTAAGACTGAAAGAATTAAATCAGCAACGAGAACTGGTCGAAAAAACGGTGTGACATGTTTTTCCAAACTACTTTGATGAATTGTGTTTTTTGATTTAAGAGTTCTAGATCTATTTTGGTTCTTGCCGATTATTTTTATATCCTGGGTTATTATTTAGCACGGCAGTACGTCTTGTAAATGCTTAATCTAGAAATAATTGAAATATCCATTGAGTATATATCAATTTTGGAAAATACTTACAAAATACTGTAAGCTTACTTTTGATTTTAAATAGTATACATATTATTTCATAAATTCTCTTCATCAGCTTCATAGCCCAATTCCATTTTCAATGGATTAGTTAGTTGCGGCTTTTTTGGTGCTACTATTTCTTTGACGTACTTTCTACGCTTGCCTGTAATCGCGCTATAAATATCCACGCATCTCTTACGCTTCTTGTTAAAGCAGCTAGCTTCTTCATAGGTCCAGCTAACGGTTGGCCTTGAGGCGCACATATTGCTTTTGTTCCGGATCGAACTCAGTTCTGGTGCCGATTGTACGCCCTCCGAGTCTCTTGATAAGTCAAATTCTAATGGAGCTGAACTCACAGTGCGCCTATTGGATGCATCTGCTTGGGTGCTTTTTAATGCTTCTTCTATAGCCAGTTGCGACATTTTGTGCTGACATTCACTTAAAGTTGAGTTCATTTCGTTAAATATATATATCCGAAATATATGTTCAAGACAAGTCAGTCAAGTTCAAAAAGATTTTGTAAAGACCTGAAATACTAACTAGATCTGACACCTACGGAAAAGTAGGCATTGAGGCTTATGTTGGGGCAATTTGTCAAATTATGTTTCTTGTAATCGTAATAACTTATTATTTGTATATATTATTACTTGGAGAACAGCTGAAAGCTGGTAGGAAATAATCTGATTAGTGGGTGTGGGCGTGGCTTGACCTTTGAGGAAGCTTCGAAGTAATCTAACTTCCACGTTTTGAGACAGTAGCTCTTTGATTTCTTTTTCTTTACTTATGAAATTTGATAAACATGAACTTTAAAATTGTGGAGTATATTCACGTTTTATCGAATTTACATTAATGGTGTTTCGACATGTTATCGATTTGAAAAATACAAATAAACGCTTTAAAGTCAGAGACAGACCAACTGACAATAAAAGAAAAGCTACCCTTTGCAAATTTAAAAGTGTTTGATTTATCTAGTGATTTCCAATTCATGGAAACTATATTAAGTCTCTGAAACATACGTTTTTGTTTCTGCTGCTTAAGTATTTGTCAACTGTGATTTTTAAATGTTACTAAATACATTTGCAAGTCTACAGATTGAAATGAAATAAGCATTTTCAAATGCTTATTAAACTTTAAGAGCAAGTCTAGCTATGCTTAACCTTCGGACAATGACAAAAAGCAATCAGTTTCAGTTGGTCAGGGTGTGGATGAGGGTGTGAAGGATGTGCCAGGAGCGTGGCTGCGAGCTAGGGTGCAAAGTTCACACAAACAAATGAAATAAAGTGTAGGAGCTATGTGGCATCTTTTTGTGGACTTTCAATACGCTGGCGTTGCAATTTAAATAATGCACCAAATGAATTAAGTCGCCCAAGCAAATGGTTCTCAAAGCATTTCCAGTTTGTCGGCACTGATGGGGCCGTGGTCATGTGACCGAGCTAAGCTAAAATAAGTATTTAAGCCAAATGGAGTAAATCCTTTCACAGCTACCATAAAAAACGAATCATGTTAACAAAGAAATGAAATGAAGCGCAGACAGAAAGCCAACCAACTAAAGATGGCAACTGATTGTGAGTTCTATGTCAAAAAAAAAAATAAGAACCACTGCATAGTTAAATATGTCATGCCGACTATTAAACACACTTACTCAACACCTACAAATTTAGGTATGTACATCCAATATTTGAATAAAAGAAAATGTATATTTTAGGCAATATAGCTCAATCAACAGCAAAACCTATTAGAATAAAATGTTTACTATAATATAAAAAAAGTTAGCATCATTACTAAGAATGCGTTACATGCTTAGTAAAACAGCTATATTACCCACAGAAAGAGCGTAAGCAGAAGTATTAAACTCTCTTTAGCAATAGTTGTAAGAAGGATTTTATAGAAAAGTCGGTAGACAAAATGGTAAAGCAACGGGGCATGTGACGAGAAAAAGACGGAGTAAAATGGAGGACGGCAACATGCGAGTAGAGGTATCCATATACGTATACAAACATATACTTTTTGTAAAGTATATACGTTTAGATATGTAGTATGTGTGTGTGTGTGTGTGTGTCATTGATATATCGCTTGAGCACGACTCGGGTGAGTCGTCGATACAGGAAACTCACGCAGACACTGAAGACGGCAATAAAAGTGGTAATGATGCAGACGAGGTTGAGGACAGCAATGTTAGAAAGTGTGGCAAAAAACATAGTCAAATGGGAATCTTATCAAAAATGAAGCGCTAGCACGCAAAAAGGCAAGAAAGCAGCGTTTACGTAGAAAAACTAAATAGACCAGTTTAAAAAAAACATTGGTTTTTTTTCTGACCACAAATATGATTATTACATATGGTATGCCACATTAAAATGTGATAGCCTAATTTTCACCTCGGCGGATGTGCCACGTGCGCAAATCACGTGTGGTCAAGGATATGCAGAGGGAAAGGGAACGGCAGATATGCGACATGTGTAGCCAAATTAGCGTGACTGCCAGCAAACGTGCCCCTAAATAAAGCATACTGTCTGTATGCGGTCTAATTAAATATATCCGCGTAGTTTTGCAGTTTAATTTGCGCAGAAAGTGGGCAAAACTAAAACACAAACTACACACACACATAGCCGGCATAGGGCTGTAACCACAGTGCTGGGCAAAAGTACGCTGACTGTTTAGGGCTTGGTGCACGTTGTCGTTCCTAGCGACTGCAATTTTGCATGTACCACTGTATACACACACGGTAGCCAGGGCATGTTAAGGGCACACCTTCACAAGGATACACACTCACACACACACACACACACACACACATAACCACGTATGCACATTTGGAGCGCAGCTTCCGGGAAAATATTTCAGTTGAAAATTTTTAATGAGCTCAAAATTGTGTGCAGGAGAAAATAAAAATAATGCACAACAACATATAAACCTTGTCGTATGGATTTTAATTGCAAAATACTTCCAAAACATGCTTTCCAATCAATAAGGACGTGCTTTGTTCCATAGCAGGTTGACGAGCAATTCAACAAACACAATATATGTACATGTACACAAATATATTTATATGTTCGAGCTGTTTGCAAACAATGCAAGGTAATAGTTCTATACATTTGCTTATCAAGCTCGACGGCTTGTGCAATGCACTGGGAGAAAACTTAATGAAAGTAAGAAGGGTCTAATATTTGCCCATTTCATATATTTACCCAATTCGATATTAATTTATATGTATAGAATATATACATGCTTTGAATATAAATTGTATTATACTGTTAAGCATTACATATGCAAATAATACATGTATGTTATACATATTAAACTTAGCTTACATATTGATTATTATAAATGTAATGTAAGCTGTGCATGGTTGCGTTTATTCAAATTTAATTATGAAGTGCTTCTGGGAACTGTTTTCTTGATTGCCTTTTGTAGCTACAACTAAATGCAGATAAAAGTTAGTTTTTATCCATGCAATAGTTGCTTCTATTTATTCTTTACTGTGAAATGTATCGTGCTCCTTTGGGCTGTTTTTTTGTGTCAATGCAATGCACGCATAAATATGGCACTTACATTTGCCCCCTTCTTGGTGTATATCTGTGTGGGTGAGTGTGTAAGTGTGTGGTTGTGTGGTTGTGCGCTTATAAATCTCGAAAGTATAACATGGCAGCAGTCAGCAGCAGCAACAGGACATGCAGCATATAAATATAAGAGCAGACATACATATGTATGTTTATATATGTATATATTTGCAGCGAGTGCTGACGAATCTGCCTCGACGTGCGAGTTGTTTTTTTCTTCTATCTTTTTTCCTCTGACTGGCACTGTCATCAGCACCAGCAACAAATATAGTACGGTCGTCTGTCTGACAGTGTGTTTTAATTTTACAGATTTACTTGTTTCGTTTCGCTCAGTTCGGTGACGACTGAAGCACTGAAACCCTCAGGCAGCCATCAATGCTGCATGTTTTCAAAAGTTGTTAACTGTTTTTCAAGCGAACCATTCATATATTCATAAGTTGCACACACATGCTGACATATGTAAAATACCTTGTCTCCGAGGGTGCGACACCAACAAATTCTCCCTCACCTACCCCTTGTCCTGATCTTTCTACACACTCAATAAATACAAAACGAACACTTTTCTAAATAAAATAAAGAAACATTTCATTTTTATGACACACCTATTAAAGTGTGCATAGAATTTTAGATTAACCGAAGGAAACGAAAAAGACACACACAAACATTAGGTGGCTGGCCACTGCGGTCATTGACATAGGTTGAAAGGAGAAATGGGTACTCATAAAAAATATGTCAGTCCAACGATTAGCAATAGATGTTATAATAATGCAAATATTATAAAAACTTCTGCATACAATAACAGCATAAAATAGGAGTTAAAATGTCTTAGTAACTTTTTGTAGATTCAAAATATGTTTATTCCCATTCTTTGCTGATGTAAATTAAAAAATAAACAAACATATTTACACTTCAAACACATTTGTCCCATTCCTTAGCTAACGAGTATTATTGATCTATTCCATTGGCATGTGTTGTGCTATCTAAGTACACTTTTAACGAACAATTTCCCGTTTCCTGACTTGCACGGTTCAAAGCCGCTTGAAAGTCGAAGGGTGCAAAAGCTTCGGATCCGTTTTACGCATCCGCCTCAACAGCGTATCCTCAGTCCCCCAGATCCCCAGTGCCCCACACTGCAACCCAATTAGTGTCCGTTTAATGTTTTGCTTGACGTTTTGAAACGGAAATGAATTTGTCAAATTGTCGTCGCAGTTGTCAACATAATTAGCAAATAAATGTTTGTTATAACAAATTGTTAAACGCTTCAACAGACTAATGAAAACACAATTAGATGAACTTTTCCTTCAACGATCCCATTAAGGAGACACAGAGATAATCCATATCTATATTACGGTTGCCACTCTGGTTTATGTGTATTGTTGGTTGCTTTTCGAGTGTTGCTCTTGGTCAACCATTGTGGCTCCGCTCACAAAAACTTTACGCATGTGGTTTTTACTTACAGCTGCAGCTTTGATCATCAATCTATGGCTACAGGCTGTAGGCTTTAGACTTTGCTGTGCATTGCGTATACGCAGCGTTCGAAATTAAATCCATAACGCCCGCTGGTTATTAAATGGTTCCAACTGTATGCTGTCTGGCAGGCAGGGCTTTCAACCGCAGCTGCCACCCCCTGTTGCTCCAAGTTGCACATCAAACACCCAACCAAACGTATATTTCTAACGCGAGTTGACAATGCGCTGCACTCGCTTTATCATCTATTCACAGGCATCGCTCTTCATTTCGCCACAGCGATTGCTTTGTTGTTTTGTGGTTTGTTTTTTTTTCCCCTCGATCCTTGTATGGCGTTACGTTGTAGGCCTTATTGCGCTGCATTGTTTCCAGTTAACCGTGGGGCAAAGGTGCAGAGGGCATCGATTGCGACTGTAACATATGCGATTTTATTTACGGCCCTTGCTCTATTGAAGCGCTTTTTATTGTTCCGCTGGGCAGTTGCAATGGTGTCTTTTGGCGATTGATGTGGTTCTTTTTCAATATGGCTCTGAGTTAGAATTGGACAGCGTATTTGAACTGACTGAAGGAGCAGATTGTTTATACTAGAATAATACTTGAAGTTTTCATTAAGAGTCGATTTGCCTTAATGTTTCAAACTTCAAATGTTATTGTTATCATTACCAGCGAATATTACATTTTATTTATTGGATTTCCTTTACCAATTTGTTTACTTTCTCTACAGAAGAAAGTGAATTTATCCCACAAAAGATTTGCCCGATGCGATGCTTGACAACCAACTCGACTTTTTAATTATTGCATTATTGTTCCATTTGTTTGGCAATTACCTTTGCTTCTAGTACATTAATTTCCAATTACTGCGAGAATATGTCACAGCACTGCAGAAACTATAAACTGGCAAAACAAAAAGCAGATGGAAGACCTCTATAAGAACTACGTGCCACACCTTAACACCTTCGGGTTAAGCCGAGTAGCAGAAAACCATCAGCAGGCTAAGTGCGGCAGGTAGACAAACGCATGGCCAACACATGCAATTTAACCTCAGACACGCAACGCACAACGGGGGAGTGCCGCAGGTGGGTGGCGGGACCCTGACAAAAGATACTAAAGCGCAAAGCAACAAAAACTATTACTGGGCCAAGGCGGGGGCAAAGGTAAGCAATGGCAGAGCGAAACAGTTTCAGCAGCACTTAGCCATTTAAACCCTAACTGAACCGAGAGCGCACGTTTGACCCTGGTCCATACCAGCATGAGAAACTCTGAAACGATGAGACAAAAAAAACAGAGACAAAAACAAAACATTGCAACCCCGAGACAAAGCGTGCAACGTGTGAGAATTGAACGGGATGTTGGCTCAAGATTTGGCTGGGACTTGTTTTCACACCCGAAAAAGGGAGAGAACAAAAATTGGAAACCGCAACGGGGTTTAATTTATAACCATCGCGAGGGGGGCGGTGGCGGCAGTGGGGGCGTGGCTAACAAGCAGCAAAATGAAAGCCACGGTGAAATGCATTTTCAAAGTTGTTGCGCAGCGCAAAAAAAAGTGTGTCGCCCCGCTTGTGTGACGGCGACGATTTGAGGTCCTGCCCCGCGAGGCAAGCGATGGTATTTTGCTTGGTTTTTTTGCGCCCTGGTCAGCTGGCGCCCAGTTTGATATAGCAACTGCAAAAATGGCAGCTCACCTTAACGGGCAACTCAACTCAACTCAACTGAACTGAACTCAACTGAACACTTTTTGTCGCTTGCAACAAAAACTTGTCACATGTGCAACGCAACATTTCCTCTGTGTGTTTAGGTCTGCCTTTGTGTGAGTGGGTGAGTGTCTATGTGTGTCTATGTGTGGCTTTCTTCCTTTTTCCCTCTTTTTTTTTTGTGGCCTCTAGTCGAATTTCAAATGTTGCTTACTCTGCTGAATAGTTGGACATTTGGACATTGCATGTGCCAGCGCTGTTTGGGCTGCTTTCTTTTTTAGTTTGTATGCACAGCAAGTGGGTGGGCTCAATTTGTCATGGAATGTGCAACGAATTGAAGTTGAAGTCCAAATTGATTTTAAAAACTTTAAATATTATTTCGTAGAGCAAACAACAAAAAAGTGTTTGATAAATTAAAAATTGTGAGAACTAGTTTGATTTCATTTAAGATAATATTAATTTAGTTATTTTTGTATCTTTCGTTAGATCACATTTACTTAGCTAACTCAGCAAGTGTAACAAACATTCGGTCACCCAAACAGATTTCAGCAGCAGCAGTGTCAGCCATTGTATTTTTAAATTTTATTTCTTTTTTCAACGATTTTTTTCGGTTGGCAATCTGAGCTAACAATGACACAGAGTGATGCTGCAACATACTTACATCTCTTTGCCCCACTATTATTAAACCTATAAATTTAGACAACACCTGCACAGCACACATGTCGCATTAGCAACAACAACAGCAACAACAACAGCAGCAACAACAACCAAATAGAGCGACGAGTATTTTAATGGCAACAACACGCAACTCTCGCATATTTCTCGCTGTTTATGCAGCTGGTTTTCCACTTGACAACCATTTCTGCATCTGTTCAGGTTAAGTATGCAAAGCAGTTTAATATTTGCTAGCTTATCAGCTCACATATATGCTACCTCTCTGCCCTGGTCCCTTCTCCTGCCCTTTTACACCTTGTTAGTCACAATATTTTGCTCATTTTACAAATACACATTTATTCCTAGTGGTTTTTTTTTTGGCTGAGCTCACAGAAAAGCACGTGATTTGCCTATGTGAGCAGCCAGCGAGTATATTTTAGAGGGGCTGAACCGGGCAAAGGTGGGGTGAGCTCGTGTTTGTGCACACAGGTGGGTCAATGCTGCCACACTAGAACTGATTTGCAACATTTGTTTTAGCCAAGTGGCGATGAAACTGCTCGCATAAATTGCTTAGATTTAATGGGGTTGCAAGTGAACAATTGCTGGCTTACATGGGTTATCTACAATGATACCAGCTATTCAGTTATTGACATTTATTTAGCTGACTATTCGAGCACAAATGTTAATATGTATGTATAATATATATGCAAGTCTGAGCAGTCAATTTGCATGTGATAATACATCGCATTATAAATGTTATAAGTAATAATAAAACAACAGGGGAAGGATTATCTTCGGCGTACCGAAGATTTTTTACTCTTTTCGAACCTTTAGACAATTTTCACTCTGCCAACTGCACCACCGAAATATTTAATAACGCATATCTTTGCTAAATGTGTCTCAATCGATTTGAAACTTTAAACATTGATGAGTTATAGGGACGTTCAAGTGTATAAGGAAATTTCAGGCGATAGTTTTAAAAACTTCGTATATATGGAAAAAACCAACTTCCAGTTGTATGGCAGCTATAAGATATAGTAGTCCGATCCGGTCAGTTCCGACTAATGTGCTATCCCTTTAAATAATAATTCTCTGTGCAAAGTTTTATCACGATAGCTCAAAAACTGAGGGACTAGTTTGCATACATACAGACAGACTGACGGACATGGCTAGTTCAATTTGTTTTGTCATTCTAAGCAAACTGGCAGTAACTTTTGGGGGTAACTATTTTCTTCGAAAAGAGTATAATTAACATTAATTTATCTAATGAAAGTTAAAAACAAATATCATAAATTTGTTCAGCTAAAAATGTATCGAAGACGATTTATATTACAGCTATTACTTATGTTGCTTGACGAAATATTTATTAAAGTTTCAACTAATATAATAACAAGGCATCAAGAATTCAATGTGTAAACCACAATAATATCTGGTAGCAAATGCAAACTGAAGCCAAACTGACAGCTGCCAGTCAACTAGCTAGCAGAGAAAGTGCAGAAATACGATGAGTATAGAAAAAACTAACAAAGCAGATAAATGTGTACATGCGTTTGGCTTAAACTGCAAACAAGCATTCGATATCACGAGCTTAAACTTTGATAGCCGACTTCGTATTTCTGGCTACTTATTGCAGACCAAAAATGCTTCAAGAATTGTTGCTGTGCTAGTTGTTGTGGCATGTACAACACACAAAACGCAATGTTGGACAGACCAATAGACAGACCAGATATAGCACGCAATGTCTGGCTGCCTGAGCGCCCCAACAGCAAAAATAAATGCACATATGTGGGTGTCTCCGTGTGTGTGTATGTGTGTGATGTAGTATTTTTTGCTGTCTTGTGCGCTAGCTTGGTTTTTCCTTATCGGAAACGAGCTTATTCCGTTCAATGAACTGAAAAATATTGTTTACCTCTGGGTTTCCTCTGCTGACTCCTGCTGTGGCAAGCTTGGGAACTCAAATTGCGTATACGAACCGTTCTCCCTTATGGCACTCCTGTTGCACACAGCTTTTGATAAATTTTTATTGCATGACCGTTTGAGTCGTCAGCTGAATTTGTCATTAGCGCATACATATTAATGATACACATTACTCATACGTCCCGCAGTCCGACATGCACACAACTCGACCAGTGGCTGTATGGAGCTCAGATCACTAGGGTTCAATGCCGGGGTAATTAAGCAGAATTTAAGTTTATATTTAAAAAATTTAAAAATGGTGTTTGGCAGTTTGCAATCTACTTCATCTAACTTTTAAATTGCAACGCACTTACTGGCAGCAGGTCCGCATTTGTATGTCCCTAACCACAAAAAAAACACGTTAAAGAACTAGCGAAATTATTTTTTTTTCCTGCACGACATTTGACATATTTTGGGCAGACAAAGTTCTCTATCCTTCTCAATTGGGCTGACATTGCATATGCGTAATGTGTGGTCAGGCGGGCACGGGACCGCATGAGAAGTATATGCAAAAAAAATTTTATGCTGATGACAAAAAGTTTTAGGTTTGCGTTGCTTTTGAAGTTTCCTACGGGAAAAGCATTACTTAATTCCGTGAGCCTTTGTCAAAGTCGTAAACAAACAAAATTTTAATCGCAGGACACTTAAATCTTTAAGAAAATGTACGCTGGAGGAATGGCGCTTTAAGAAAAAAAAAATAAAAACAATATTTGAAATAATCTATAAATATATGTAAGCGAAAAGCAAGCTGCTTAAATTACTGCACACTTCTTAAAATAAGTTTCACTTAAATTCATGCAATAAATCTAGATTATAAAAATTTTTGCGCGCCGTGCTATCATAAATACAATAGAATATTTTTAGAATTAACAACTTATGTTATATTTTACATACATACATTTCAAGTGCTCAAAATTTCTGTCTTTTCTTCTACAACTTTATCTAAAACGATAATTTTATTGGGCATTAAAAACAGAAACGTGACAGGACATCAACGCCAGTTATATAATATTAAAAAGCTATCCAAATGACACATAAAAACGAATCGGAAAAGAGAAGTCTGCCCGGAGTCTTGAAGAGAGTCACCTCCTCAGCATGTAATATGAGGCTGAAACTTGGTAGCTGCTGCGTGTGCTTGTAATGACAACAATAATAACAACAATAGCTACTTGGCTGTTGTACATGAGAAAAGTATCACATATCCACATACATATTATGGCCATCAGTCATAAACTACTGAAGGAGCAGCCAGTTTGGCATATGTCCACGAAAGGACGATCAACTTTGCCTAACGCCAACATGACATAAAACGTAAATGGCATAAAAAGCTATAATGTCCCGTTACTTGTGAGATAAACAATAACAAACCGTTGACTTGTTTGTTTCAGCCAGCCAAAGACAAAGGCCGAATCTGTTGCCAAGTAATAACTCAGTCCGGGCGTGCCACATGCAAGAGCCGCAGCCACAGTCAGAGGCCCCAAAACGCGGAACAGGACACGCCAAGCGTTTGGCCAATGGATGCACGACCCTACTCCACATGTGGATGCTACAGCGCTCTACGTGCGTGTCCTTGTATATATATATATATGTGTGTGTGTGTGTGTGTGTGTGTATGTATTTATGTATGTATGTGAAGCATGGCAATTGACGTGACTGAATAGCAAATTCTCGTGTAGCTTTAGGACTTAAGTAATTTATATGAGAGCTCTTAAATATTTATATATTTAACTCAAAGTTAATAATCTTTCTTTAAAGCTAAATAATAGTTGAATTACCATTTTTAAATTAAAATTTATCGTAGAACAATTGTAAACTTAACACTTTGAGAGAAAAACAAAAAGTCTGTAAAATATATAGAAAATATATATATATTTGTATTTGATTTTAGTAATATATTTAATTCGACTCTGTAATTCGAAAAATGTATCCCAGAAATAAGCTATTTTACCTCAGAAATCAAATTTTTCCAAGCCGTAAGTGAAATATCCAAAACAACTATTCTCATTAAAAAATTTTAAGCAAAATAAATGAAATTCTTTCACTTAAAAAACTAGAGACTAAGAATTTGGAACTTTAGTTATAGCATACCTCCGGCAAATTTATTTCATTTGTATAAATTTTACCAGGGAAGTAATTGCAACCAAACAATTCCTGGACATCCCCTGTCAGATGGACCTGCCTATTCCTGAGATAAGCGCACAGGAAGTCTTGAATGAAATTGCCCTCCTGAAAAGTAACAAATCCCCTGGCTACGACAGTATATGTGCTCCTGCCGTAAAAGCCCTCCCAGAAAGATGTATCGAGCTTCTAACCAACATTTTTAACCGCTGCTTCCAGCTTGGTCATTTTCCTTCGCAATGGAAATGTGCTGAGGTTATACTGATTCCAAAACCTGGTAAGCCGGAAAATCAGCTAGCTTCCTATCGCCCCATAAGTTTATTGGCAGTCCTCTCCAAAATACTCGAAAGAGTATTTTTGAATACATTACTGCCAGTTATGGAGGACATTCGCTTAATCCCTGATCACCAATTCGGCTTTAGACGCGGTCATGGTACTATTGAGCAGTGCCATAGGCTTGTGGACAAAATCTTAGAAGCTCAAGAAAACAAGCAGTATTGTTCCACAGTCTTTCTTGATGTAAAACAGGCTTTTGACAAAGTATGGCACACTGGTTTACTTTATAAACTAAAAAAGAATCTCCCAGCCCCCCACTACCTGTTTTTAAAATCATACCTCTTCTGCAGAAGATTCTATGTCAGATGTGGAGATGAAGAGTCAGAGTTGACGGAAATAAGGGCAGGCGTCCCCCAAGGCAGCGTGTTGGGACCAATACTTTACACCATATATACTGCTGATATGCCAGTTATTAATGATCACAGACTCACAGTTGCTACATACGCAGATGACACTGCATTCATATCAGTGTCTAAAAGCCCCTCTAAGGCATCAACCATAATTCAAAGGCAGCTTGATTATTTTGCAGTGTGGCTGACCAGGTGGAACATTGTGGTTAACGCAGATAAATCCTCCCACACTACGTTTACAAAAAGAAGAGGAAACTGCCCGGCAGTCACCCTTTACAACGCAGCTATTCCGTACTGTGAGACAGTAAAGTACCTTGGTTTAACCCTGGATAGGCGACTCACTTGGCGACCCCACATCCTATTAAAAAAACAGCAGCTCAACATAAAGTTACGCCAAATGTACTGGCTTATTGGTCGCCATTCCAAACTTAAAACTATAAATAAGGTACTACTATATAAGGCCATTCTTAAACCTGTATGGACCTACTGCATCCAGCTTTGGGGAACGGCTTCCACTTCCAATATAAAAATTATTCAAAGCTTCCAAAGCAAGACCCTTAGGATAGCGGCTCAAGCTCACTTTTTAACTACCAACAAAGAGCTACACAGGGAGCTCAAGATTCCTTGGGTGGTGGATGAAATAAAGCGATTCAGCCAAAAATATATAGAAAGGTTGTCAGACCACACGAATAACCAGGCCATAAATCTGCTGGACAACACCCAAACAACAAGACGTCTTAAGCGATTCCACCCTCTAGACCTTCCTTTCAGAGACCCAGGCTAATTTCTATCCATACCATCACATACAGTCTCATAAAATAGTTTAATGTCAAGGAACACCAGAACATTTAATGATTGTCTTTATAGACAGATTTTAAATAAAAATAATAACAAAAAAAAAAAATTTGTATAAATGTGACTAGAATTTTTTGGCCAACAACTGGAAGTTATATGAAGTAGAGACCAAATTTGGTATGGGCGTTCTCGATTAACATATATGAAACAAATGTTTCACTCCCGCCGATCAATCATACTTGTTTTTTATTTCTTAGATAAAACATATGTAATATACCCATTACATGTATTGTAGGGCATCTAAAGAATATAAATATCCAGTTGTTGTTTTTATGTAAAGATACTTTTTTTATCTATGAATGGCTACATCATGTTTACAAATGTAAAATTCAATAAAATTTTACGATTATTTGTTTTCGACGATGATATTTCGATTGCTATTAATATTTTCTTTCAATGCTAACAATTTGTTTATGGCATTTCGTGCCATTTCGTCGAGCAACAACACAATACAGATATATGTACATACTTTCGTTGCGATGACAAATGGCAACTTAATTCAATTGAGCCAATTTTTGGTCGTCGAGGTCTTTAAGCCATGTTTGAGGTAATGGGTAAACTTTGAGTAATATAGAACATTCAAAGTACAGCAGAGCAGCGAAGCATATCGATGGAATATAATACGTATACGCCATGCCTGCGCTTTGTCTGCTATTTGGTGTCGAATATGTATTTTCTTAAGCTTTGACAACGCCAAATCGCTGATCAGGCGTACAATTTATGGTTACAGCTCGACAAATAGCCAAAAATAAAAGCAATCTATAAAAATTTATGAAAATAGAAAAATAAAAAAAGATTAGAAGCGAAATATTGAATTTTAACAATAAGTAGCTTGATGACTTAAACTATTAAGTGTATCGAAACCGAAACCGAAACCGACTGAAAATATTTAGGTCAGTTTATAGACAAGATAGTTGCTGTTCATATTTCTGGGAAAAGCAAAAATAACTCTAATTTTATGATTGCTGCCATGTGCTAGGTCCTTTCTATACTGCCCTCTGCGGTTGATTATTTATACCATGCCAGCAAATGCATTATTGAAATAAAATACATTTTGTATCGCAGGTGTGACACCGATTGCAATCCTTTGCTGTTCTCTACCCGTTGACCACACTTACAAGTTACGTTTCCCGCAAACCAGCGTACAATAACTTATCGCGCCCTGGCTGACCACAACCCACAGTTGCCACCCTTACGTAAACATTCCTATCGATGTAATATCCCCAGGCAGCAACAGGCCTGCATCATTTTGCGTGCGGTTCTTGACAAATGTATTTCCAATTGTTTCGGCTCTTCTCTTTCTCTCTTCCTCTCTCGCTCTCACTCTGTCTTTTCCTCTTCATATATTCTACCTCTGTCTCTTTTTGCCTTTGGTATCAGCTGCCTGCTACGTGACGCTTATTACAATTTTCCTCACCTGTGTGTTTGCTTACATGTTTTATTGAGCTGCAATAATTTCCGTTCTCCGTTCAGCACACTGCTCTAACACTTCATTGAGGTCAGTTGCCATGTGAGGATTATATGAAAATGTTTATATAAATATGGCATAAAAGGAAAGAATGCTAGAAAGCTACAAAACTAAATATTTGTATTTATATGTAGTAACGTATTCCACTGAAATAATTTTAGAATGTTAAAAATTTATGCATTTAAATAATGTATCATTGAGAACCATAAAAAGGTTTTTTTTCTGAAAAATAAAAATAAATGGTAGAAGTGCTCTTAAATTTCTGCTGAGTCTGCAAACGAGCTGATTGAATATGTAAATGCCGTGCAAAAATCATTTTAAATTTTTGATTTTCCATGGCATAAAAATAATCAAATATCAAATATAACTGCTGAGTTATAGTTGAAAAGCTGCCGTTCACCGTGTACTATTTGGCACACGTCGCGTATACGTAATGCATGGAATTTATCCATGTGCGCCTCGTGGCCAAATCTGAAATTCGAGTCTCGTTGCTTGTTTGCTCGCATTGTCCATTTTTATTTGCTGCCATTTGTTTTTGATTTATTTTGCTTCTTGTTAAGTGTTTCTTTTTTATTTGTAAACAATTGCAACAAGGGTGCTACAATTGAAATTGTTAGGGATTCAGACAAAAAACCAATTCGACTAGTTTTTAAAAATAAACCTAATACAACCAACCAAATTGCAAAATTGCAAAATAAAAATAAAAATAAGTTTTACTGAAATTGTAATTAAAATGTTTATGATTTATTTTCGTATATGCAATGCAGTTCCAGTAATTGGGCGATACCCTACATTGTACAGATCTACATAAATAGAATTGTTATTGTATTTGGTTCGTCTTAGATGAGAATATTTGAATTTGAGCTACGGATATACTATAATTTACCACATATCAATAAACAAATTTAACTGGATTTTGCAGTGTACAAATTTGTTTCAGAAATGCATTTGGCCGTTAGCAGTCACATAAGCGCTGTGTCACCTTAGCAATACAATCAAACGATCGAGAATGTGTAGTAAGCCAGGAATAAGAAGGAGACCACAAAACTAACCACAACGGCTTGAGGGCGAGCCAAAAAACCATAACAGCAACGACAAGTAAAAAAAAGGAGAATATGAAATGTGACAACCACAATTTTAGCTGCCTGTTGTTTGTTGTTGTCAATGCCAATATTTTTTCTCGGAAAATGCAACAGCATTTTGTGGTTTCGACAGATACAAAAAAAACAAGTGGGGAAGGATTATCTTCGGCGTGCCGAAGATTTTATACTCTTTTCGAACCTATAGGCAATTTTCACTCTGCCAACTGCACCACTGAAATTTCATAAGCTGCACAAAATCGTTTTGTCGCGTAACATTTTTTTTTTGTTCTAAGAATATTTAATTCATTGCCAGTTGTATAGCAGCTATAAGATATAGTGATCCGATCCGGCCGGCTCCAACCAATGTGATGTCTCTTTGAATAATAAGTATCTATGCAAAGTTTCATCGCGATAGATTAAAAAACATGGGATATATGGCCAAAACCGACTTCGAGTTGTATGGCAGCTATAAGATATAGTGATCCGATCCAGCCGGCTCCAACCAAGGTGATGTCTCTTTAAATAATAAGTATCGGTGCAAAGTTTCATCGCGATAGATTAAAAAACATGGGATATATGGCCAAAACCGATTTCGAGTTGTATGGCAGCTATAAGATATAGTATTCCGATCCGGCCAGCTCCGACCAATGTGCTGTCCCCTGGAATAATAAGTGTCTGTGCAAAGTTTTATCGCGATAGCTCAAAAACTGAGGGACTAGTTTGCATACATACAGACAGACAGACAGACAGACAGACAGACAGACAGACAGACAGACAGACAGACAGACAGACAGACGGACATGGCTAGATCAATTTGTATTGTCATTCTAAGCATACTGGCAGTAACTTTTGGGGTCTCCGACGCTTCCTTCTATGCGTTACAAACTTCAGGACAAACTTAATATACTATTTTCTTCGAAAAGAGTATAAAAAAGAAAAAGGAACTGCTTTTGAGATTTACACAACAACAACAAACGAAACGAAGAGACTTAGCAATTAAAGTGAATCAACAGACAGGGGGAGGATGGACTGTGTCGATCACAAATTAAAATTGAGACGTAGGCTAAAATTAAACGTCAGTCAGTTGCTGTTCGATAAAAAAAGAGCAAAAGCTCAGCTTGTCTAGGATATGCAGATATGCGAAAATTCACAGTCGGTTCACATTGCTAGTGGCAAAGCCACAAAGCTTGACCAAACAATGGCCAAGAACAAGGACACAAATTTACATAACAATTCGTTTCAATTTGAATAGCACTTTCTTGAAGCATAACCACATAATGTTAGCTATTATTAGCGCTGGCAGGGCAACAGACAGCTCAGGCTAGCCCAATGAATAAATGCGTGAGCAACAATTTGGGGTTAAATAACAAGCAGCCAAACAGGCCGCCTGGCTAGGCCCATGATTTAAGATGCAAACTGCAAGTGGCAATAAATCAAATCAAAGCAAAGCATTTTTTCTGCACTCCCAGCCCAGATAAAGAGAAAGGCTGCTTGTATTTCAGCCGGGATGCGGGCAACTCTGCCTTGTGGCCAACAATAACTTAATTGCAAAGTCATGTTTGCTTTGTGGCCATGTCTTGGATGTAAGTAGCTACCTGATGCAGTTGTTGTTGTTACTCCCATTGCTCCCGTTGCTCCTCCTGCTGCTGCTAGTGCTGCTGTGGTTAACTCAACCCAAACAAGCCACTGGCCAACTGCAGCAGGCAGCTCTCTCTCTCTCTCGCACACACACTCACACACACACATTCCATGACAGCCTGGAACATACATATATGCAGCTGTTCGTGAGTGCAAGCACCACAATGCTGCCTTCTTGCTGGGTGGCGGACAGCAGCGTCTTGGGTATCAGGTTACCAGAGACTATTCGCAACTAGACACAGTGAAAGGTCCAAGTGTGTTAATGTGTCAGTGTTTTTTGCCAAAGTATAGCTAACAGCTGAATTTGGGTTAAGTTCGGGTTGAATGGCTGGATTTTGTTGCCTGATAGGCTCAGGCTACTGTCATGGGTTAATTGGCACAGCTATTTTATTCTATATGTATAAAACATCATATGAGTTTCAATAGTGGAATTTTCACAATAGTTTACTATTAGGATGCAAGTAAGTACTAATAAGAAATTCGATAATCAAACATATTAGATTTCCATTCATTCAACGATCATTACAAAAATGTATTGAAAAGACTTATTAAGAATGGAACTTTCTAACAAATTCCACCATGTATCGTTATTTCTGAGGTGGTGTGGTGATGATATATTATAATAATATATTTGAAGAAATTAAGTCAAGATCTTTTCTGAAACTAAAGTTGAATATAATCACGTTCATGACCAATTCACAGTTCAAGCCGTAAAGCAACAAAGGTTTACCTTGACTTGACTTGAAAAAAAACAGCAAAGGCTTAAATCCCCACTCCAAACGGCAATATTAATAATTTCTAAAATTCAATAAATTCAATTTGATGTTTATTTTCTGCATGCGACACAAAAATATTAAAATAACGTAAGAAAATGGTTGATGGGGACATATAAGAATCTTGACCTTCACTTTGACGTAAAATATTGCAAAGAAAGGAAACAGTCACCGTGAAACATTCACCCACAACTTAGGAAAATGTCAAATATACAGTGCAATTTAAGACCTATTAATGCTAAGGCATTTGTAAGGTTTGCACAATTCTTATTTCTAAATACAAAAAAGAAGCCACACAGTCAAACTGCTATGAGCAGCACATTTAAAAGTAAGCTTAAAAAAAAGAAATGCTAAAATATATATAATAAATATTTGGCCAACATTTTGATGTTGTTGCTATTGCTGCTTCTCTGACTGCACATGGTCGCTGTCCCGAGCATAAACTTTAAAATTGAGCCAAGCAAAAAGGCAAAAAAAAGAATACGTAGCAGCAGCAACTTTTAGTTTTATTGTCATTTCAATGTATTTCCGCACTTTTAACCGCAGTCGCACATGCCTTGTGACCCAGCTATAAAAAATATCATGGACAGAGAACAAAAAGTATTTCATGCAGCTTCGAAGCCATAAAAAACTGCATTTGGCAGTTGTCGCCAAAAGGCGAACTACATCATCACACAGCTCTCTGCTGTATCTGTAGACCTCTAGCTAGACCTCTCAGCTCCAGTCGCAAAACACAAATCTATTTCACTGAGTTGCTTTATACCCTGCTATCAGACTAATGGACCAAATTGGTCGGGTTAAGTTGGGAAAATGACAAGAATGCAATTGGTCGCAAACTATTTATTATTGCTCTTAAATTATAATTGAATTGCTTATATTTTTCTGAAAATTAATAAAAGTTAATTGCGATTATAAATTTACTGATATGTCACTTGTTTGTAGCACGATTATTTCTTACTATATAGAAATTCAGAATATCTGAAAATTATACACAAAAGCTTAGTAGGAAGCAAACTTGTCTATAAAATATAATAAAAAGCAGGGCTGTTGCTGCTTATATAACCTGGTCAGTCATAGTCTACTTAGACCTGAGTAAGAAGTATCTTCAAGTCGAGAGCGCTCGATCAGTTTTAAATATTTTTTTTTACATTTGCCGCAATGTCGTTCAGATTTGCGTGCCAACGACATATTTAAAATGTTGAAAATTATTTATAATTAAAAGTTGGAGGCCAGAAACTTTTTCGGCAATGCCCGTTGCCAGCTTATAGACCCAAGTGCGCCACAGCTGTCCCGCAACACTCTCCTGACCCTACAAAAGGAATGCTATGGCGCATGACATTTTTAATAAAAGTGCCAGAGCGGGTCAGAAGGATGGAGCCGTAAACGTAGCCGGAATGATTGTTATTTACGCAATGGCAATAATAATCTGTATTTTTTCGCACCCAACGAACACACACACACACACACAGCTAAATATGAGTCTCTGTCTCTGTCTGTGCATATAACCAGCAGAAATTCAATTTTCCTGTTTTTTATTCCAAATTCCAATAACTCACAATCAGAGCGAATTTGGCCTTGCTTGACTTCATTTCACTGCGGCTGCGGCTTTGCCTTTCCCTCATTGCAATCCATTCTGTTTTCCTTTTTATTTTGGTTGATTTTATATTTATTTGTTCTGGTTTCGTTTTCATACATTCGTATATAACTGCTACATATGTATTTACATTCATGTAAGTAAATATTTTTATATAGTTTATGGCTTTTGCATATTTGGCAGCTAAGTAACAATAAATCAACTGCGAGTCTCTACAAAGAAAATAAAAACAAAATTATCAACAAACACAAAAATATGAGTGAAAACTTAAGAAAATTGGGTTGGCCACAATTTTTAATTAAAACAAACGTGAGTGCTCTAGTCTAGGAAATTCAGTCTTCATATTCATTCACAGCTGCAAGCAGTGCAAAAATTTTAAGTACTGCTTTATAACTGATCCTCACACTTAGAAAAATGGAAGTTTAAACATAGCTTTGGGCATAAGATATGAGAACAAACCAAATTCTTATTTCAATTTATTGAGTAAGGAGCGAGGTTGATTTTTTTAGTTGTATCCAAATTGTCCAATAATCTTGATATTCGTGTGTTTATTGAGTTACTATTTACCAATTTGGTGCCTATATCACTTAAAACAATTAAGTTATAGCTGATTCTAAATCAGATTATTCGATATATTTTGAACGGGTCGAGTTATCGATAAAATGAAACAAACTGAACTGATATTCTGAACTGATATTCCAAATGTGAAGTCTCTAGCTCTTGTAGTCTCTATGATCCGCGGATTCATACAGACGGCCGACGCGACTGTTGATACTGATCAGAAATATATAAATTTATGGAGTCGAAGATGCTTGCTTATGCCTGTGACAAACTCATTATACCCTTTTTACCCATTTTCAATGGGTTCAGGGTCAAAAAAGAACAAATTTCCATACCAGATGTTTTGTTTTAATTTCAGTTCACCTACATTAATTTTATTCTTAATATTATTGTACAACAAATGTTATACCAGATTTTGTATGTATTTAAGAGACAGTTGTTACTCTTTAAAAACTGTAAATTCCAAGCAATAATTAAGGTTGACATTAGAGTGTCTCTCAGCTTTTCTTTACCCAGCTACGCAGCAATATTCAAACTGTCCAATAAAAGTCAATAAGCAAGCTGTAAGATATGCGCCTTTTTCAATTACGTAGCCCGAAAGCGATGCAACTATGCAAACTATGCAAAAGTATAGCTAAAGAGCAACAACAAAAGCTGTAGCTATAGGTCGATATATATATATTTATATATATATATATATATATGTATATGGATACTGTGTGTATTGCATATAGCAGAACACAAATTCAAATGGCATTTTATGCAACATGCCGTGTGTACACACTAGGAGAAGGGGGGCTGTGGAATGGGGGAAAAAGCTAGCTGCACTCGTTGAAACATGTAAGCCATGTATTTCATTATGTTAGGACAAACTGCCTGACACGGGCGGCTAATAACGGCAACGATGTACACAGACAGTTGTTGTTGTTGTTGTTATTGTTGGAGTAACTGCAGTGACCCAGTCTCCAAGAACGAACCCAATTCCATGCAAATTGTGTGCGTGTGTGTGTGAAAAGTAAAAGCTGAGTTGATGCGGGTCAATAAGCTTGCCTGCTTACAGCAAAATCAAATTAGTATTAGACGGGAAGAAAACAAAATTAAGAAATAAAATGCTAGCACCGACCTAGCACTTTCTTTCTCATCTCCTTTCATTCTCATTCCCGTGCCTTGCCTTGCTGCTGCCCATTCACTTCGTAAACGCTTCCATGCACATGACTGACCAGCTCAACTTTAAATAAAAGCAGCAACTGCAGCTCGAGCTGAGTACAGTGCCTGTTGGTAAGTCAATGTACTTGTGCTCCAAACAGACTTTGAATGCCGAAGTTTTGGGCAGCGGGCTCGACGAGTATTTTTGAGTGGGCTTAGTCAAGCGTGCGCCTTTAGTTTAAAATCAAGTATTTGTTAAGTGCTGCGATTCGATTTTATGGCGCCGCCATGAACTTTATTGACTTCTCGGTCTCTAGCTTTGGGTTGAAGGCATGACTTTGGCTTTGGCTTCGGCTTCGGCTTTGGGTTTAGGTTTGGGGTCACTTCATCAGCTCAGCTCAGCTCAATTCGATTACGAAATTCCATTCCAATTGACGCAATAACTTTTGCTCTCCTACGTATCCGTTGTCGTATCCGTTATATTTCAACTGGCCGCAGGAAATGGAAGTTGCATATTTTTGTTGTTGTGTGTTTTTACAGCTGTTAATATTATTTATTAATATGCGATTTATTTGAAAAATATTATTAACAAAAACTTAAAAAAAAATGTCTGTGTATGCAAATAAACCTGGAAACTGCATTAATCATATGTGTAACAAGCGCAACAAACGGAACAGGAAGCGCTCATGTCAAGTGTTTAAATTGCATTTATTTTGAATTTATCTACACGCAATGCCACATGCAGCAATTTAAACTCGTTTTTTTTTCCTGGGAGGATAGTAAAAATATCTCAAAGCAACAAATTTAAATGCGCAATGAATATAATTTGTTTCCTATAATTAAAGTTGGACTCTAGGGGTAATCCCGACTAAATTCATTATAATTAGTTTTCTAGACTTTTTCTTTAGAAAATAGAAATCCTCAATTTAAATAGACATCTACAATCTTAATTAAGAATTTATTCTTGTCCATACATTAGGTCACTGTTTGGAATCTAGCTGATTCCATTTCGCATAAGTAAACGTTTTCCAATTGATTAATACAAATATTAAAAAACTTTTGTGTTTAAGCAAACAAATTAATAAAATTTTGAAATTCTTTCTGAAATGTTTCCATTTCATTGTGCATTCTATAAATGGTTAAGCCTCTTCGATCCGAATAAAGAATTTATTCTTGATTTAAGGTGGTTTCTTTCCAATATATGATATGTCTATTTTTATTATTGTTTCTTGAAAATTGTTTTCATAACTAAAACAAATGTTGTGAATTAAAATTAAAGTACTTATATAAACATTACATATAGTTATATTGATAAAGATAAGTTTAATTTTCAGTGCTTCGTTCGTATTCGAGTCATGTAAATTGATATAGTTATGTTAATATTATTTCGATTGAATTCTAATTGTGATTACTATTATTAACGCAAACCTCACATTTATTTGCACCCAAAACTCTTGGCATGACTATATAAAATATGTAAGCGTCAAATGATGACAAAATCACAATAGACGACTAAATTAGGCATGTTGGGCAAGCTGGATAAGTTAGCCCAATGAATGGAGGAGGCAAAACAATAAACTCAAACGGCGGTCGCAGCCAAGTGAAATTGTCAACAACTTATCAGCTGTACAAATGAGCTCCTCTTTAGTGCGACATTTATAAGGGGGCAGGAGTACGGGCGGTCACCCTAACATTCACTTACAGTTCCGTTTCCGCTGCGGCGACGCTGCCGCTGTTGGTGGCCATTGCTGCTGTTGGTCATTGTTGTTTCTGATGCTGATGCTGCTACTGCTCTGCTGCGGCTGCTGCTGCTGATGCTGATGCCTAATCGGCAGTCGTTAGTCGCTGCGGGGGCGTTAAGCGGGGCCAACAGTCATATTACTTGTCCATTGTAATGATGTAGTTGTTATTGTTGTTGTTGTTGTTGTTTTAAATGCGTTATTGTTGCACAGGCAACAAACAAGCGCATTAATAACAAACGGCATTGAAAGGCCATGTCATCAAATGAGCCAGCAACAACTCCCGGCTAAAAGACTGACCGACTACGTGTCTGACCGACTGACTGACTGACTGTCCGACTGTCTGTCTGCCTGTCTGTCAGACTGTCCGACAGTGGCACTCATGCTGATTATGGTTGTTTATTTGTGCACGAGCACAATGACAATGCCGTTGAAGCATCATTAAATGGCCAAAAGTCACGCAATTCCAGTTGATGGGCGCAAAATGACAGCTAGCGATGTGGCCGTGTCACGGATTTTTGAGCACGACACGAAAACGGATCACAATTTAGAAACAAAAGAAATATACTCATTAATGTCTTTGTATTTCTGTCATACGACATTTCAATAGTGTATATAAGTATACACAATAAAGTATATGTTTATTTAGTACAAAAAAGTGCGGTGTTAAATGTGATTGTGCTAAGTTGTATTTTGTTCTTAACTCACGCTACAATCTTTCTCGCTTTTAAACATACAATTCATTTCATTTAATATTTAACTTTCTTAATTAGCAAAAATTCGAATACTTATAACTATTTGTTTGGCTCGATTGTGTTTATTTTTGGGAATTTCCCAATCCTTGCTACAAATTGACCTATTTTCATTAATGAATACCCGCAGAACATAACGTAACCTTAACTTTTTATTAGACATTTAAATGTTTAAGTACTTACAATTGTATTTATATTTCGTAACTTACTACTTTGCAAGTGAAAATTTAATTTTTTGTGTCGACTTTCACTAGTCGACAATAAAAAAAAAATAATAAGAAAACTTAAATTAAATTATATTTTAAAATACTTAAAAGTCAAGGTACTTTTACATTCGTATAAGGGCAAGTTAGATTGCATTAAGCCATATTAAGTTCAGTTAAACTTAACTGTATTCGGTCAATTTATTTGTGTTCAGTTATTTTGGCCTTTTTTATATTTTATTCAGAAAGAGTTTAAGATTAAGTCTTATTTATTCGCCCTAAATACATGCAGGTCATAGAATCTCGAAGAAATTACACCTCTACCTCCAACTGTACTCCTGCGTGTTCGTGTCACGCCAAAAAACGAAGGAAAACAATGGAAAAGAGCAACCAGCACAAGTCATTGGCTCTAGCGGCGATTTTAATGACGACTGTTTCAATGATTGCCGGGACCAGGATGATTACAGCTGCGCCCCTGTGCTCCTGCGCCCCTCGTCGCCCTTAGATGGTAACTGTAACAGTAGCTGTCGAGTGTTGAATGTTTAGCTGTCATTACGTGTCAGTAAACCATGATCAGGAGCAGCGGTACCCGCCACTGCTAGCGGCACATCCTGCAACTGGAGCGGCTGTTGATGACAACTCGTGTAGTTATCATTGGGTTTGCCTTTGGCCCCGGCGTTCAGTTTACAGCTGGGCACCACTTAGTATCAACAAAGGCCCCAGACTTTGACTACCGATTACGGGACAGCCGTTCTGGACTGTCCCGAGGTCCGAAATGCCAGTAAATCCGTAAACACATCCGCTCTCGCTAGGCCCATTCAAATGCACTGACGAGCGCACAACAGGACCAAAGTGAATGTGTATTGGCAGTGTAGCGGGTATTTGGGGGGCTTGTTTGGTAAACAATTAGGGTGTGCTGAGGACCAATTGCTGCACTCAAACGTTATTTTTGTACATACACTTATAAATTAGAAAGGTTTAGATATGTGAATATCACTCACCTGATTTAATTCTGTCTTTAGGTATTTAGAAGTTAAGCCTTGCAGCCAGTAAAAATTTCAATGCGAATCAATACACTGGAACTAGAACCATTAGTTGGAAATGACAATCACTATTACTAATTTCTAGGTCAATAAAGTTTTGAAGGGACAAAACCTATCTAACAATATTTATAGTACGTGTGATGAATTGATTTGCTAACAATCGTTTCATGTTTCAGATATTCAAATTTCCACTTGAGAATCAAACAACCGTGATTCTCAAGTGCAAATTTTAATATCTGAAACATGTTTCAAAAATTTAGAATATTGGTTTTGGGATATAACAAAAAATGTTGTATGTGGTTAAGAAAAAAGGAAAGAAATATATCTATTCTGAAAGTTATCTTAAATAGTTTGATTTTTGATAAGTATGCCTCGATATTATTTTAATAATGTAATGAAAAAATTTAAAAATGGTGGCAATATATATTATTCAAAATTTCTTGTTCTTATCATTTGAAGTTATATTTTTACTAGTAGAGTAGTATATATACCTTTGCTATATAGCTCCTTTATTCGCCGCCCGCTCAGAAAAGCATCACTAATTTAGTTAGCTCTCCTGTTCCAAACAGAACTAGATTAGTTGAGAGCTGTGGATTTGTGCTTGTTGGGGCACTACTGTTTTCCAGCGTTTCAAACGTTTTTAGGTGGATTCCGCTCCGCATTGTTACGCTCCTCGTTGGCTGCAGCTGACTGTTGACGGCGCTTCTCCCATTGACAGTCAACTATGGAAATGATAAAACCCAAACAACAGGCGGCTCTGGCAGCACTAACAGCAACAACAGCAGCAACAGCAGCAACAACACACAGCAACAGCAGACTGACAGCAGTCAGCAGGCAGCCAAAAAGACAATCCACTACCGCCCGCTACAACAACAAAGGCAACAACTGGGAGTGGAAGCAACAACAATGGTTAACAACCAACAACGGTGGTTAGCTTCCGCTTTACTAACTTTTCGCATTGCGCTTTCGGTTGCTTTTAGTTGCTGTTGTTGTTGTTGCTGTTGCCAAATGTTGTCGCTGCATGTTGTTTTTGTAATCCTATTAAAACGCCAGCCTGGTCGCATTGTTGTTGTTAGTCTTGTTGTTGTTGTAGCCGTGCTTTGTTTGTTGTTTCATTTCAATTCGCCGAAACAAAGACTTAAAGTGCCCATTCACCTGATTTTCTGGATTTTAGTGGGCGGCGCCACACCCCCAAATGTAGGCAACACTTTTTGCATTTTTGCGAGCGTGCGCGCTTCAGCTCGCATGTTTATTTAAAACAACAAGAGCAACATACAACAACAACAGCAACAACAGCAAGCAATCGCTTGGCTTTTGTAGGTCTGGTCATTGGTTGGCAGACAGGGCGGGTTTGTGGGGGCTGCTGTAAGTGCTGAAAGGTGGCAATTGTTCAGCTTAAATAGGCCTCGTTTCAGGCCAGCCATGTGAAATGTGTGTGTGCGTGTGTGTGTGTGTGTTTGCGTTCGTACTTGTGTGTGAGAGTAAATGACACACTTTTCTAGCTTCTGAAGTACCTAATAGAACGCCACAGCCATTAAGTGGTGCTCGAACCGTTTGTACGAATTGTGCACTGATTGAAGTGTGTTTTATGGTCTGCTATTTAATTTAAATGTGGTAAATAAATCAAATTTATATATTAGGTTAACTTGTTAAAGTTATGTTAACTCAAAAGCTTGCATGCACAAAATGTGTTACCATTTGTTACAATACAGTTGGGTAAATATGGAAGTCATACAAATTGACTTTATTGCACATTTTAATATCTTATCTGTTTCCTGTCAATAATAAATGATTATCCTGAAAATGGGAAGTGTGTAAATGTATATAACAGGCATAAGGGAGCATCTTCAACCATAAAAGGATCTAGTTATGTCTGCCTGTGTGTTTTGTTGTCCGTCCGTCTTTTCGTCTGAAATATGGCTCGGTTCTCAGAGACTATGAACTGAGAATATTTGTATTAGACATAAGTTCTCTTATTCGCAGGTCAGATTGTTTTTACTTCCTTTTTTCTATAACTTGTTCCGCTCAAAATTTATATATGAACGCAAACGTGTGCGATGATACTTTAAATCGTTATAAAGGGTATATCTTTTTTGATACTTCAGTATTACAGATTCCATAGTAAATGTCTTGTGTCTCCAGAAGCAAGCATTTTCAGCAACCGGGTATGTTATTCCGAACTGTATATTGTTACGCCATTTTGAATATCCTTTGACTTACGCACACACACACAAGCACACACAAGTAAAGCCGCTTTATTTATTACAAGTTTTTGGTTTGGTTTTTCGCGCAGCGTTTAGTAACTTTTAAGCTGCTTTGATTGCGTCCTTGAGGCATTTCCTTTGTTTGTGTCATTTGCTTGAGTTTTCCAAAATGGGGAGAGGGGGGTCTGTGCACTGACTTACAACAAGGTTAAGTCCTTGACCTTAGTGTTTGTTGTTTCATTGAACTGTAGCCCACACACACAAACACAGACACAAACAAATTGCCATCAAATAGTCACAATAATCGCCGTCGTCATTTCGGGCCATTGGGCAGAGGGTAAACTTGGCGTAAGTGGCCGAAAAGTGCGTTTGCGGCGCAGCTAATATAGCAATAGTCGCACATCTTCGATGCTGGGTCCTGTCACGTCTTGCCAGCCATTTGTTTGCTCTGGATCTATTTGGCTGCAAGTCTGCCAGAAATCACGTCGCAGCTGCCGTTGGACATGTTTATGGCCGTTGAACTGTGAACTGTGTGCGGCTGAGAATATTCAGAAGTCCAACTCTTTAAACCATAAATAACCGCAGTGCCTCTCATTATGCAGCCGGCCATTTCAGACGCCAAGAACTACATCTGCTGCGGCTACAGTTATCTATTGCCCACTTTCACGCACGTTTCGTGTATTTACGACTGACTCAGCGGGCACTAAGTAACACAATTCCAACAAAATACAAACAGCATATGGCGAATAGAAACAATCTGCGAGAAAGTATGTGTAAAACTGCTAAATCAGTCATGTGTAAGTGAAATAGTAAACTTAAAAGAAAGCAAAGACCTATGAGCTTTTAATAAATGGATCAGTTGTTCAATATTTGGAATACACAATTGTTTTAATTATATAGCTTCAAATAAAACAATTTGAAAATATTCTCCTGTCTTAATAGTTATGCCGTATTGAATTTTTCTAACATATCTATGCCCATCATTAAAAATATACTATGTCCCATTTTTATTTATTTTTTATTTCGAAGAAAATTAGGCAATTATGGCGCAGAAAGTCAATAGTGAATAGTATAGAATATAGTATAGAATAAACGGTGATTGTTTAAAATTAAATTGGTTGGCGTGGCTCACGAGGCGTATGAAATTGCTTTTTAATTTATTTTCTTCGAAATTCCAAGAATTTGACTATAGCAAATTTCACTGAAAGAAAGTAAGTTTAAAATTCTGAAAATAGTAATAATAATCCAACTACTACAAGAAAGTTATTATTTCGCAAATATTTCCTATCTGGAACGTAATGTACTCTCTTTCTCACTAAACTAACATTGGAATATATAACAGCTGTCGTCACTGCAGCATTCAACCTCAATTGAGGTTAGTTTCGCCAGCACATGCAGAAGCACTCTGATGACTAGTGTAATTGAAATGGCCGTCTCTCGCAGAGTGACGCGAGCTCAATTGAAAAGGTAAACAAATCAGAATGGCGACCCAAAAGCATGACATTAACACAGCGGCCAAAAACTATACAGATACTATTGCAACGCCAGAGCGTCGTACCAAAGAAGTAGATAGCCCCAAAACGCCAAAGCGATTCGAATTTGTACTCTCTTTCTCTTCCTCTTCCTCTGATGCTGATGTATGTATGGCAATAGACAGTCGTGAGTGGCAGCGGAAGCGCCTAAAATGAAACAACAAGCTGCTGCGAGGGGCTGGGGGCGGCCGGCTGACAGGCGGCAGGAGCCACAAATAGATTCCGAATGAGTACGCGGATGCGACAGACTCCGACAATTGCGAATTGTCCGGCTAAATTTGCTGAGTTTTTTGTTTCTTTTTGGGTTTGGCGGGATATCGGTTCTGTCGTCAGTCTTGACATTTTGGTTTGTTATGGCAGTGCGTATCGGGATTTGTATCTGTGTATCTGTGTATCTGTGTATCTATGTATCTGTGCATCTGTATATCTGTATATCTGGCTAGCAACTGTGGATTTGTCAGTAGCAATTACCGTTGATCTCGAGTGTTTTTTATCGCCATCTTTTGGTTGTGTTATCGCTGTTATTGTAGTTGTTGTTGTTGTTATGGCTGTTGGCACGTATTCCCACGTTCAACTCATCGCATTCAATTTGCTTGATTTTATTTCCGTTTATTTTGCGTCGTTCAGCGTGTTTTTTTTTGCATTTGTTGTTGTCCTTGCCCAGCGGCACCTGCAGCTTGTCTACCCGTATACTTATCCTTCTTATTTTCCTTGCTTCCTATTTTCATTTTTGTTTTTTTGTATAGCAGTACATGATTTTGATTTCTCGCGATGGCGAAGCGAAGCGTTTGCAACTGCAACTTGAGTGTGCAATTTGATTTGATTTTCGGCAGTCAGGAGGCAGCGCTTTGGCAAGTCCTTGCGGCATGTCCTCTTGATGGGCAGTTGCGGTCTCGTTTGCCATTAAAATTGTCTCTGCCAAAATTTGCTCACTGCCAAAAGCAGCAACAGCAGCAGCAGCAGCTACATGAAATTGCCATTTTCTTTAATATTCGCCAGTGTATTTTGAGTATTGCTTTTTTTTCCGCTCCCAATGTTTGTGGCTGCTATCTATGCCAGGATATGTCGCTTGGTGTTTGTGCAGTGACAGGATATGAAGTGCTGGTCGATTGGCATGGGTTACACATAAGCACCACCCATAAGTGCGCCACGTGTCCAATATTGAAGTTATCGTTCTCTTATTTCGCTCCGTGTTTCATTGTCTTCTTCAATATTTATGCCACTTCATGAGAGTATTTATTGCAATAGCCAAAAGTAGTATCGGAATTTTCCATGTGCATGTTAGCATATTAAATATGATCATTAGCGTTAATCTAGTTTATATATAAGGTATTAATGAATTAATAAAATAGTACTCAATTTGTATAGAATAAGCAGTACATATCAAGTTTAAAATCGTAATTTCCATGAAACTCGGTTCAGTCTTGAGAAAGTTATTGCAATTTTAAATACGCTATCTTATCGTATGGAGCTGGCTGTCCTTTGGGCAATTCGGGCATGTAAACAGGAATATTAACCAGTAATAACTGTGCTGTTGGCCCGGCCAACTGTGGACATCCTTTTAATAGTTATTCAGATGTGTGTTAATACACTCTGCTGGTGCCGCATGAATTGACCCCGTTGGAGCTGCGGTAAATTGTGTCCTGGTGAGGTGAAGTGCTGGGGAAGCTAACAGTATTATCCTTTTACATATTTGGCATGCGTATGCCAGCGCCACCCAAGGACATTGATTGTCGGCCGCCTTACGCCTGATTTGGCAAGGACACACGGCATGACCTACGCTGAGAAGCGTGCGGGAATAAATAGACAAGATGACAACAATGCCTGGGGACAGTTTTGGAATGTTTTCTGCGTTTGCTGTTGTTGTCGATGTAGCTTTCATTTTCAGCTGTCGCCGTCGGCAGGACCTCTGCTCAGCCTGCTGCTCGGCCGACTGTTTTATTTGTTATTCATTGTGGAGACTTGGACTAGGCGATTTGGACTGGCAGCCAAAATATGGCAGTGGGATTCCATTGTCAGCGGCCCAAATCCTCAACTATTTCATTTCATTTAATTTGATTTATCTGCTGGTCGCTTGCTTGACTTTTGTGTTTTTTACGCCATTTTTATACCCTGAACCCATTAAAAATGGGTAAAAAGGGTATTATGGTTTTGTGCAAAAGTATGTAACAGGCATAAGGAAGCATCTCCGACCATATAAAGTATATATATTCTTGATCAGTATCAACAGCCGAGTCGATTTAGCCATGTCCGTCTGTCTGTCCGTCTGTCCGTCTGTCCGTCTGTCCGTCTGTCCGTCTGACCGTCTGTCCGTCTGTCCGTCTGTCCGTCTGTCTGTCTGTATGAACACACAGATATCAGAGACTACAAGAGCTAGAGACTTCATATTTGGAACATAAGTTCTCCTAATCCCGGGACAGATCAAGTTTATTTCATTTTATCGATAACTAATACCGTTTAAAAGTTATCGATAAATTTCGATTTCAGACTTGCGTTTTTGGGATATAACTTCAAAGTTATAAAAGATAGAGGCTCCAAACTTGGCATGTATAATCTCGAATAGCATACACATGTAACAAATATTTCACTTTTTGGATACCACCCCCCAAACCCCCCAAAAGTTCAAAAAATGCATTTTTGAAGGTACGACCTTGCAATTTGGTTTGGTAACACATATTATGGACAATTGCTTGCCCCAAAAATTTCAATATGATCGGACAATAAACATAGAAGTTATTTAAGATTTAACTTTCCATTGTGTGGGGCTCAGCGAAAGAGCAAGCTAACTGCTTAAACCGCTTGCACTGCTTATACTGCTTATACTGCAGCATGTGTGTGCTTAGATTAGTATGAATGATTTTAAGGACTGGGTTCAGGGTATCTCGTAGTCGGGCACTCCCGACTACAGCACTCTTACTTGTTTCTTCTTGTGGTTTTTTTTTTTGTTACTAACGGAATGTTTTGGGGCCGGGTACGCCCCTCGGTTAACGCCTCCATTCCGGTCGCAGGCCTCATCGCTGCTCATTTATAATGAAAACACAAATCCAAATCCAAGTCCACGCAACGTTGCAGCCAGGCGGGCATATCCTTGAAGTGTGCGAGCGCCACGTCCTTGAGCCATAAAATCTTCACAGTTTGCACTTGGCTCATGTCGTAGGCCGGGTTACTCTCGCATTTGGCATTGGCTCGGCCAGCTCTTGCTGCTCTGTTGCGGGCATTTCTCTCCGGTTGGCAAGCAAAAAAATGTGGAGCCAAAAGATTAAAACCATAAATTCCGCTGCGCTTAGCAGCAAGAAGTGAGCGGTCCGGGGGGCACGCGCATCTCGTCCTAAAGTCAAATAGAAAAAAAATATAGAGAACTTAAAACTGGGTGCCAAAATTAAATTATGAAATAATGCTATACTTTCATTTAACATGAGCTGAAGATTTGCAATAACTTAGCCTTAGAAGTCGCAGAGCAAATGGAGAAATGGGTTTTAGATTTTATTTAGGACTAGCGATTGAAATTTAAGGTTTAGTGGCGAAACCATTCTTAATTCTTTTTTTAAAGCTTTAAATAAATTACTGTAGTTATTATTTCCTTTCTGTTATTATATTGTATTATTGGTTGGGCTTTTAGCTTTTTTTATTCATTTAAAATTAATGAAAATTATATTTTTCCTAAAAACATTTTAGTTAATTATGGGAGTTAATTCGTACCCAATAATCGTATAAGACAATTATAGATAATTATACAGGTAATGTAATCATCACTATTTACTTTTTACTTTTAATTTATTTGAAGTTTTTGTGTCATTAAATTTCCCTCTTATTGAATTTATTACTATTAAATTTCAATCTAGCTGGTGCCTTTAATCCAACAAACCGTCCAACTATTTGCCTGCCAAAACTCATGTTAGTTCTACATTATAGATGTTTTCTTGGCGATACTTCATCAGACTGAGTCTTATTTTTGGGGCCAAGTCAATGGCACGCACACACACACATGATAGGCAGATTTTTGGCGGCCCTTTAAAATTACGCATGCGACATGTGTGCACACGCACACACTTATATACACATATACACACGAAACAAATTCACTCACACATATTAAGTGCCCTTGCCTCTGCAATCTTTTGAAAGGTTTTTCGGTTAAAATATTTTGCATATTTCTACGTAGAATGTCGAGCCTGAAAACTGTGTGCCGAACGAAACGGGGGCAGGGTTTGTGGCGGTGGGCATTAACCCGCAAGCTCATGTATTGAGTGTGTGTATGGGTTTTGAGTATGATACATTGTTGATAATTTCATTATGGTTAACTGTAGTTTATTGATTTTACCAGCGGAATGGTAGAATGATTCGCATATTTTAATATGAGAAGCTGCGCTGGGCTACTTAAGATTCCTGAAACACTCCAGTCAGGATCTATAAATAATGCACGACTTTTAAATATATAGAAGGCTTTAATACTTTAATAATAATAATGAAAGCTTAGTAAGCCTTTTAGCTAGTTTCATTTGTTTTAGTTCTTAGCAGAAGTTTTGTTGCGTTGATATTCAATTACTCATTCACTTCAATTGTTGTTTAAACTGTTAAAATTTATATATACATTTAGTTAGTGTCGCAACTATGTCGGAAATTCGTAATGCGTCTGATACGCAGTCTATAACCCAGAGCCTACGGCCTTCGCGTTTTCAACGGCCCTACAAAAGCAGCTTCTATGGGGACGGCTATCGCATTTTTCGTTCCACAGACCAATACAGACTCGATGTGTCCACATCTGCGCACAGATTTCGGTATGGCAATATGGCAACACGTCAGGCCAAGGATGCAAAATGGATTCAACCGTACGATGAACTTGAGGTCTTAAGTACTAAGAAATACGAACCAAGGATTCCAGAAATTGTATCCAGAGACCCAAGTTTTACAAAATTCAAAGTGCCATTGTGAGTACTGTAGCTATGCAATCGATGTTTGCTGTTAGTTGTTACTTGTAATTTGTATTCTTACAGCCAGATGGTCTGTAAGGAACGCTATTCCAAATCCTACAAGAATTATGAGGCACAGTTTGACCATGAAATCCAAAAAATTATCGATAACCAAGCTTCGGCTCGTGATGCCACATATTTTGTCCGGTTAGTCCCTATTGTTCGAAGCTATTGTCAAATTTCGTATTTTTCACTTTACCTATTTATCCAGCATTGTAGCTTATACAACATTATGGCCGCCCTATCATAGTGAAAGAGAATTGATCGAAACAAGTCGAAATTTCTATAGGTTGACACCCCAAGAGCAAACACGCTTTCAGTACATCATGACACATGATTTTACTTAATATTAACATAAATTTGGAATACACATTAATGATGATAATATCAAAATTAAATGTACATAGAGAGACCTAATTATAGTTTAAGCAACAGCCAAGATCTTTTTAATGGAAAACTCTAGACACATATTATATTTATTTTTAAGTCTGCTGATTCATCATTTGAAAATCATAATTATGCAATAAGATACGTTTTTATATAACTTATGCAAAGATTTTCCAACATATTTTAATGCAACTTACAGATTTTATAGACAAAATAATATCTGATCAAACGGATTTCAGAAAGATGCCAACATACAAAAATATACTATTTATTTGGAAGCGTGGTCAACTGAGCTTAGAAAAATATATATTAATACTTTCTGTACATCAAATATCATGCGAATAAATGTTACACAATATACAATTTGTCTTCTGAATGTGCAAAACTATTTCTCGCATTCTCAAAGTTGTGTTTATGATTCGACAAGAAGCTTTGCAGTATTACTATTTGTTAGAATATTCCGAAAATATATTTTCGACCATTTTTGGGCTACAACAATTGAATGACCGAGTATTCATATGTCAGCAACGTTAAGAGCGAACAAAATTGCATATTCAGTGTCATTGCCATTGATATGCGGCAAAAATGTTGCAAAGTTATTGTACTCTCAGCTAAATGCTGTATATTTTTACAATTATAATTTCTATAATGGCTTCGCTTTGGCTCGCATTGCGAGTGCATTTTCCAAAAATACCCAGAGTGGACAAAAACAGCAGCATAAATTCAGAAAGGCAAGTACAAGAGCTCGCTGCATATTCGATCTACATAAACAGTTTCCGTTTCCGCGCAAATATATTTACATAGCAAGCCACTTGGCTGGGCAGTGGGTGGTGGGTGGTGGAAGGTGGGTGGTGGGAGGTGGTTGGTGGTGTTTGTTGGTCTTGGAGCAACATCAATGCAACCACAACGGCGGTCGACGCGTCTGTCATTTACATTAAATATTAACCCAAAATGCTGATAACCGCCACACATTACCAAACATGTTGTATTGCCACCCGCAACGGAAGTTGTTGCTACACACAAAAGTAAAAATAATTTCCATCTTGTAGTTTTGGCATTTTTTTTTCCTTCAAAAATACTACTCAAAATAAAACAGAAGTAAAAATAAAATAACGGCAGGCAGTGGGAACACAAATTTTCCACTTCACTGAATTATTCATGAATGCAATTTTTGCCAACAAATAAAATATAAGCAGTCTCCTCTTGCCACTACCCCGCCCCGCCCCCGCCCACACTAGTAATGGGCGCATGGGCGTGGCAGCTGTAGCTGCAGATGTGCGCGATTGTTGTGTCGCTTCAAATGTCGCTGCAACATTTAGCGTAAATTAAAAGAAATAAGAATGAAAAGCAAAGAATAAGGAATAATATTCATGAAAATTGCTCCTGAACTTTGTGTGAGTTATGAAGCTGTATGTCACATTTGGGGGCCAGCTGGGCGTATACTTAATATTAAGCATTCTGAATAAACGCCAAAAATATGCAACACGCACTGTGCTTAATTTTGTGGAAATAATTTTTGGGATTTGACAGTGGAGTGAATTATTTATTTATTTGTTGCAAGTACGCATTCATTCGATTAAATGCGCAGAACTTGACACACATATTTGGCCACAATAGATTTGCCCCGTAGCCTAATTATATTATTTTCATTCATGCAGTTATATAGTATATATATTGTATATATCTATATTAAAAACATTTCAACAGATTGTTGAGTTGTATTTACAGGTAATTTACGTAATTTTAAGTTCACTTACCAACAATGTTTTATATTAAGAAAAAAAACTCATTCCACTTGATTTCATGCACAATACGAAGAGAGAATTGCCTTAGTATTCTAAATTACATTGACTAATCTGGTGTTTATTGAAATCAGAAAGCTAACACTATGTTTTCAAGGAGTTCACGATCCTAGAATCTATCACACCTTGATCAGAATCCTAGTGTGTTTGCAACTCGAGAGTCGTTTAGAGTTTATAAGTATCATGACGAAGTTAGAGAAAACTTCTTTACTAACTTGCGAGGTGTTAACTATGTCTGCAATGCAAAATGAAATGGTAGCTATTCATAGGTACGTAAAGTCTCAATTGTGTCTGTAAGTGAGAAGAGCCATTAAAATAATCGCTGCAATAACCGCATTTTGCACAAATTTCAACGGCACTTCTCGTTTTAACTTTTCTATTTTTTTTTAGTGTTTTCGCTTTTGTTTTTTTACCTTTCGAAGTCAACAACTAGAAAAGGGAGAATTTGCATGCATAAGTTATGGATGCGGCAAGTTGTGGATTGGGAATGTCAGGCGGGGGAAAACTGGCACAAGTCAAACTGCAGCTGCTGGCTTGTGTTTGAAGAGCTGCGCAACATATTGACACAGTAAACTGCTTAGATTGTCAGACTTCGAGGAGCGGCAGCTGAAGAAGATTCACTGAAGTTTGCAGAAGTGCGCGACTCAAAGGTAAAGCCACAATATGCCTCGAATACTAAGCGTTGCATACTTTCTGGCGTTGCACATCCGCACGTGCCAGACTCTCAACCTCTATGCCAGGCATTTAGCCAAGCAGATTTCAGTGTGTTAGTGTGCGTGCGTGTATCTACATGCGTTTGGACCAAGTTAGCACTCGCCGTTGCTGCCTCTGCTGCTGTTGCCCGGATTGTGTTATATTTACCAACTTTAGGTTTCACAAACACACGCTAAGAAATCCATGCCCCTTGGCTCAGCTCAATTTTTGGGCTATTTTGCTCAATAGCCAGCAGCCAGGTTTGTTTTAGGCGTCGTTGAAAGACAACACGCGGATTCCACGAGAGAGCCAAATACACTCTCTACTACTCAGCTCTCGTTTATGCTCTCTTTCTCTCTCCATGGCGTTTGCTAGCTGAGCGAACGCTTTGGTAAGGCGCCATTTGTTCCGCTTTTTCGAAGTGGTTCGTTTTTATTTGGTCGGTTCCTAGTTTCGGATTTGAAGTCGTACATGCGCAAAGGCAATACTCATACATTATATGAGAGAGTTCAGACGGGCTTACAAATGGGAGAAAATTGCACGCGGTTCTCGAATCAAATAAAGTTTATAACGGGATTGTTTTGGCTATACCTGTTTTCTTTATAAGAAACAATTATCATATCCTCGGCCCATTAGAAATGGGTAAAATGGATACTATTAAGTTGTTCTTAAGAATTTTAACTGTCAGAAGAAAGCATCTCCGACTATGTAAATTATATATATTATTGATCAGTATCAACAGCAAGGTCGATCTAGCCATGTCTGAATGTATGTCAACAAACACGTTGATATCAGAGACTTTAAGTTGTAGAGACCTTATATTTTGCATATACGTTCTCATAGACCCTGGTCAGATAAAATTTATTTCATTTTATCGATAGCTCGTACCGTTGAAAAGTAATCGATATATTTAGATTTTTGTAGATTAAATTTTCCATAGGATGGGGCTCACCGAAGATATATCCTTAATTGCAATAAGTGTTTAATATTATAGTTGTCTTTTAACTTGTTGTTATTATAAAGCATAAGTAGCTAATTACTTATCATTATTATGTATAATTATTGTTATTCTTTCGATTTCAGCAATTACTGCCAATGTCGAAAATATTTCCCTTACCCCACTCACAAACATATCCCTGTATTTGTTATTGAAGCACTAAATAGTGGGAAAATGGTACATTCTGCTCTCAATTGCCCCTCAACGAATGGGAAATTCATGAAATGTATCTGAGCCTCAACATACGAGACTCGAGCTGAGACATCCGCTCCAGCAGCTACAAACTACAGTTCAACTCTCTTGGTGTAGGTCATAAACAGAAGCAGGTGAGCAGCAACAACTGGGTGAGGGCTGGATAGAGGAGGTATTGTACTATATGGGGCTGTCCATTTTAACGAGTGCACCTGACCAACTGCAGGTGATGTGTTCATCTTACTTTATTGCACCTGTGTAGCACAGATAGAAATATATATATATATATATATATATATATATAAGTATAAACAGAAGATGCGCTTAACATAAGAGACTTAAGTGTATAGATGTATGTATCTTGTGTCACCCATACTTGGAAGGTCTTTTGGCTGGCACTTTGGCAACTTGATTTCTGCTTGCGCTGCCACTGGGCTAACATTTCTTGAGCGGATCGCCTTGGGTCTGCAGTCAGCAGCATTTACTTGAGGGCATTTATTTTGTGGCTGCGGACATTACAAATAGTGCAGCGGTTTGGTTTTGATATTTCTTACTATAAACAGCTCGTGAGCTTCGATAGTCACGCTTCTCTTGTGCATCCCGAGTGGCTGCTGGCGGCTGTTGCTTTAAGAATACCCTTACATAGGATACAACATGAAGTGTGTAACACATTGTAGCACACAAAGAAACAACTCGTAACCAATCGTGAGCTGCAGAACTAGTCGAGTCGATATGCATATTACATGTCCTACTGACTCCTTGCACGAAAGTATCTTTTTTTATAAGCTACTTTACGTAAATATGGCTGTATACGTCATATCTTCGGATTGGATCGCCAATAGAATGATCGATGAATTCTTATGAGTTACGAGTGCTATAAAGTATCACACAAACTTTCAACATGGGACTGCTATAATTTTATTTGATAATGATTAATTCCCTGCAAGGGAATGCCATTTTCGTGGTGCCAATGAAAGCTGCTCTTGGTTGTTGTTACTCGTATTTGTTGTTTTAGCAAGGAGAAGTAGAATGTCAGAAAGGGAAAGGAGTTGCAGCTCCAGCTGCTGAGTGACTTAAGCTGCTGCTCACGCAATGAATGGAGATGTGTGAAATGTGGCAGCTCTGACAGTTGCCGTTGCATTGGCTCTCTGCTTATTTAATCCGACTCCATCAACCGACACACTTGCATATCACGCTTTATTTTCTTTTTGCAAGACTCAATTATGCTGGATTGACATTTGGCAAAGGTTTGCGCATCAATCAAGTTAACTTTTTGTACACGCTGCACACTGGGCGTATACGTAATGGCTAACATCACAGCTGCAATATATAAACACGTTGCAGTTCGCAATTTATCGTCCTGCGGCGCTTGTAGATGTGGGTGTATGAGTGTATGTGACCTGAGGAAATAATTTTCCTACTCCATTTTGCTATATAGTATTTATGTGCGAATTTTGTATAATTCTAAAAGACGCCCGAGGTGAATTTACACGAGAAATCCAGCCAGCTATTCTTGGCTCTGATTAAATAAATTGAGGACGCTTTAGCTAAGGGTCTCGATGTTCGTTATTTATGTATTTGCTTTATAGTCACCTTAATACAGTCCCTGATGCTACAGCTAAACTGAAAGTTATTGCGAACAATGTGTTATTCTGGCTCAAATTACTTGGGTTAGTTTTTAATGGAACTTATCATAACTATCCAGATTGGCTTTAAAGTGTGATACATAACAAATAAATATTTAATGCGTAGTCATTAACATTATAATAAGTTAAGTTAATCTCTCCTCCGATGCCATCTTATAATGACAACAAAGCTCTCATAATTTAATATATAATAAACAACAGGATATCATCAGTCAACGCAATCTCTACTCCATTTATTGATTTTAACTCAGCTGCAATCGTCAACTGTCATTTGTATCATTGTAAGATCTTCGATTTTAAACAAAATATTCAGTCACATTTACAGTACTCGTGCCAACATATGTTATCGATCGACAATATTTCTGATAAACATTTGCTTAATAATTCGAACTGTGAAAAATTACGCCCGTTGCCAAGTCGTAGAGCCCCAAAACCTCCACAGCCGGCAATCCTTTTTGGGCGCCCGGCCCACAAGTCGAAATGTTATTGCCTAAACAAACAGGCAGAACGAAAAGAAATAAGAGAATGAGAAGGAGAATGTAAACGAAAAGCAAATGCAATCACCTGTAACACAAAACTGAATATACAAGCAAAACAAAAGGCGCAACATAAATTTGAGGGGACATACTTTGATGTTGCCAATTGGCTGAGGCTGAACCCCGCGGATGTCCTGTCAAGGATTCGGCGATTGTGGTTATACTTATACAGCGACTGTCTGTCTGACGGGTGGTCGACAACGTTTATTTTAATGCCCTGATTATGGGTCGGCAAAAACCAAAGGATATACAAAAAAAAAAATTAAGCATCTGAAACGGTTTCAATGTCGGGTTGTCTTTTCTAGCAAATGCTGGGACCCCTTTTCAGGTCGTGTTCACTGCTTGGTGTTATTGGCAAATTCCGTTTTTGTGTGGCTTATTTATGCACATCGGTTGCCTGCTTTGGCGTTTTTCTATTTCACTAAACTTAGCAAGAAACCAACTTTATTAAAGGCGACTGCACAAAGCAAGAAAGTGCCATAAGTGGCACAAGGGGATTGGATGAGGGGGGCGTTGGTGGCGCTGACTGCCTACGCCTCAACCACATCACATAAACACAAACACGCCCACTCACACAATAAAAGGCAAATTTGTTTGTAAGCAAAGACGCTATTGAGGATTTTCGTCATAGGTTTTCTTATTTGTATGCCCTAGGTAAAAGGTATTATTATATTCGTACGATATATGTAACACATAAAATGCAATTTTAATATAGCTATACTTTAGCTATTGACCCGCAAAGACCCGTAAAGAAAAAAATAAAAAATAAATAAAATACATAAAGTCCGTAGCCAATTAGGTAGTAAAGCATTTTCCTCAACATTATTATATCAAAGATTTTCAACTTTATTGGGTAGATTGACCCCATATATTAACGACCGATAGTATAAATGGTTATTTTTATAACAAGTTAGTTTATTATGAACAGGCTTCAGTACTGCGCAAGAGATTCTATTAAGGATCTGATCATATGCATCATTTGTATAATGAGTATTTCAAATAACACATATAGGTAGTGTATTTCGTATGATTTATATATTCTTTTAGTTTTTTTCCGTTTTCTGAATATCCTTTTTGTGACAGAACCTTAGTCGGTACTTTTGAGCTTGCATTAATATAAATGAAAGGAAGTAAATTTTACACAGAATATGCAAATAATGCTGACAACAATGACTGGGTTCCGTGGGTGGCTGTGTGGGCGTGGCTGGTGTGCCATTAGCATGGACTGCACTGATACAAAAAAAGCATAAAATGGGGCCCATTGTACAGCGCGACTGCGAAAACACTACCACCTCCCCATTTCCGACCCACGCACTGAAATCAGATATGTGTCTAGAATGTAATGCGAGTAAATAATGCAGGCAGCATAAATGGCAACAATTATGTTATTGAATTTGAAGAATGGAATGGAAAGAAGAACTGCTCTCTGTATTCTCCATCTTTGCGCACTCGATTTGTTAACATTTCTTTTGTTATGGTTTATGGAGTGGCAGCCATTAAATGCATTGAGAACTGAGTCAGCGAACTGGCTTTAAGTGATGAGAATGTGTGTCACCAAGGTACTCACGATTATTTGATATATTTATAGTTTGCCAGAAATAGGTTTGCTTTGTGCAGGCATTGAAATGTATCAATATATAGCAAAATTAATATGCAAGTAAATAGCTCAAATCCACAATATACATAATAGCTTTTACTTCAAACGAAAACTTATTAAGCATTTGTATTACCTGTAGACATCAAGTTCTTTATTGATGTGACCATTTGTTATATTTTTAGAAGGTGTTTGGGCAAACCACCTTCTGGAGGATAAGCTGGCGTGGTCACAAAAACACAGAGCGTCTGGCAAGAATAAGCTATTAGCTAGCAGCGAATCTGGCTTATTCGAGTAGTCAGAGTTAGAAAATCCGAAGATTTTTGTTTAAACATCACAAACATCAATTGGCATTTTTTAGTTTTTTATCATGTTTGTATACATAAATATATATAATCACATGTGCTGAATCTACAACGAAAAGGAAAAACTTAAGGCCAATTGTAACGTACATTTGAGTACTGAACTCGCTCCCTTTAAAAATCGCATCAAAATCAACCAATAATAAATACATACACACACACTCGAATTAACTTTGGCTAACTATTGCAAGCTATTCCGCTCCAGAGCATGGCTGAGCTCTCTGCATCTCCTTCTATATATCTCTCTCTCAATGTGTGCCTAATCTTAGCAAGCACCAAATGACAGGTGGCGGAGGGGTTCTTAACGTGTTTGTTGTCTCGTCCCGAATGTTGTGTCTTTTATCAAAGTACATAGTAAACGATCTATCAACAACTGGTTTGCTTGGTTTTCGATTTGTTTGTTGTTATTGAGCTGCCTCTGCTGGCGGCTGTTCCGCTGCCAGTGGCGCTTCATTCTGCTCCGGCTCTGGATCCGCCACCGCCTGCTGTCCCTCGCCACCCCACAGGAAACCTCCAGGACGATCCTCCGCAGGTGCTTGATAATTGCGCTCGATGTGCTCGTTGAAAAGTCGTTTAAGAAAATATGGCGTCTTGATCAGTCGATAGCCATTGGATAGCTGCGGATAGACATCTTCCAGCACATAGTAGATGTGGCCAACGCCCATGCCAATGATGTCAACCCAAACGGTGTTGCCCAATATCATGGAGCAGCAGAGCAGCACCCAAGGCAGATAAGGCGCCTGAAAGTTGAGCACTCCAACGAAATTCATGGGCACCATAGGATTGCGCCTGGACCAGACGTAGACCAGCATTAACGTGAACGCCTGGCCGAGGAACAGCAGATTGACAAAGATGCCAAAGAATGTCATGAGTACGCCGCCGAATACAAACATCATCACGAAATCGGAGCTACGTCCACGAAAGGATCCGTCTTCCAGCATACGGCAATATCGATATGTGAAGACCATATTGATGAAGAAACTGATGCCGATGGTGCCGAAGTATAGGAATGTAGTGGCCAGACGCCAGATTTGATATTTGTGCACAATCAGTGTGGGATTAAAGTACAGCTGCAGCGGTGACACCAAATCCAGGTGCTACAAAAAGTTAATTTTAATTTGAGTACACGTCATAGCGTCACAGAGCGCATTTGATTGCAAATAAAATATACACACTTACCACTGCCAGCGTCGTGAGCACACATACTGTCGTGTAGGCTCGTGTTACAATGGGTATCTCCATGTAGAACTGACGCAGTGCATTCATCTTGAAGATCTCTCTTTTATTATTTTGGTGGGCTGAAGGAATTTGTTGTGCGTTGTTTTGGTTACGCGCTGGTAACGCGAGAGTTCACATCTGCTACTGCTATGATGTGGCCTGATTCTTCTGAATGTAAGTTTAATAGTTGACAGCTTGTAGATTTCCAAGTTCTCTTTTTGCTTTTGCTTTTTGCTTTTGGATTATTTTTAATATGCTAGGTTCTAAAGGTTCTGTGGCATTGTGAGCGATATAAAATAATATTGTTATCGTATATCGATGAGTGGAGCCATATCGCATCAGCGGCCTAAAGCTTGTTATCAGCTTGGGATTATTTAGTGAATATTCTTAAATTATAAGTGTCACGCCTAATATGTGTGACACACTTCTCCACACAAATAAAACTCAAAACGTCGCTGATTTTACCTGACTGCTAAGCTATTATAGCTGTGTAAAAAGGTCATACTGCTGACGATAACCAAGAAAAGAATAATTTTGAAAGCTTCCTTTTATAAATTGTTTTGTATTATTTAGTTTGCTGGTCATAACATTAGATATATATTTTCCTTTTTCATCGACAAGTATGTAAGCTGTGCTGTAAGAAAATAAACTGTCTGTGTGGAAGAAAGGTATTTAAAAAATCCACTTATAGCCAAAAATTAGAAAAAAACAAGTGGGGAAGGATTATCTTCGGCGTGCCGAAGATTTTATACTCTTTTCGAACCAATAGGCAATTTTCACTCTGCCGACTGCACCACTGAAATTTCATAAGCTGTACAAAATCGTTTTGTCGCGTAACATTTTTTTTTGTTCTAAGAATATTTAATTCATTGCCAGTTGTATAGCAGCTATAAGATATAGTGATCCGATCCGGCCGGCTCCAACCAATGTGATGTCTCTTTGAATAATAAGTATCGGTGCAAAGTTTCATCGCGATAGATTAAAAAACATGGGATATATGGCCAAAACCGACTTCGAGTTGTATGGCAGCTATAAGATATAGTGATCCGATCCAGCCGGCTCCAACCAAGGTGATGTCTCTTTGAATAATAAGTATCGGTGCAAAGTTTCATCGCGATAGATTAAAAAACATGGGATATATGGCCAAAACCGATTTCGAGTTGTATGGCAGCTATAAGATATAGTATTCCGATCCGGCCAGCTCCGACCAATGTGCTGTCCCCTGGAATAATAAGTGTCTGTGCAAAGTTTTATCGCGATAGCTCAAAAACTGAGGGACTAGTTTGCATACATACAGACAGACAGACAGACAGACAGACAGACAGACAGACAGACAGACAGACAGACAGACAGACAGACAGACAGACAGACAGACGGACATGGCTAGATCAATTTGTATTGTCATTCTAAGCATACTGGCAGTAACTTTTGGGGGTCTCCGACGCTTCCTTCTATGCGTTACAAACTTCAGGACAAACTTAATATACTATTTTCTTCGAAAAGAGTATAAATAAAGCTAGGAATACCACAATTAAAACAATAGAGAATAGTAGTGGTGTGTGAAACTATCGATAACTTCATCATGACTATGGCTGGGCAAACAATCAACGACAGGCTGCTCGCAGCCCGTCACAGCCTTGCGGGCCAAGGACTCGCCAAATCCGTGTGCAAGGCCACAACTGAGGAATGCATTGGGCCGAAGAAGAAGCATTTGGATTGTAAGTCACAAGCAAAATATGCAGAAAAATAAGAAAATTACCCAAATATTGGTTGCAAAAGGAGCACCTATACACATATACAAATATACAATTCTGTCATTCGTTCAATTACACAAATAGGCATCTTGTTCTCTCTTCGCTGCCATTGAGATGATTTTCTTTTTGTAATTTTGGTGCGACTTGTAACGTTACAAATACAAACCACATATGCATTGATCAATCCTCAAAAAACATGGCTGGTTGTTCTTCAATAATAATGTCTTAGCTAGTTTATGCATAAAAGTATGTGAAAATAGAATATTTATTTATTTATTTATTGCCATTGACAGTCGACACAAAAGAATTTATATAATATTATAAAACATTTAAAAGTAAATAAAACATAACAATTAAAATATTAAATTAAAGATATAAAGTTTAAATTACGCTAAGTTCTAGGGATATCAATATCAAAATTAAAGCATTGGTCCAACATTTGTAGCAAGGAATGTGGAAAACCCAGAAAAACCCAATCAAATATATGTGCAAGTACTTAGTAATTTTGTGAACAATATTTCTGAATTATTTAAGATTTATACTGAATCTATGAACAACTAATGTAATAGTATTAAGCTGAACATCATTGCAGAACGGAGTGAGTATGCAAATAACTAAACTAAACACACAAATTCAATCTAATTGATGTAGCTTCCCATAGGGCGCAGAAAAATATGTATGTCTGCGCTTATGGAAATGTATTTGCGCTTAATCGCATTTCAATTACTTAACCACTTCATTTATTCATTGCATTACAAGTGTCCAAACTGGCAGCTCAGCCAAAGCGTCCACCCAAATCCCAGCCAGCCACTACTACCATAAAAAAGGCACTTGGCACCACCGCCCGCTGTCAGCTGACATCCCTTTCCGCCCTTCCTCCTGACTACTTTACCTCGCCCCGGAGCACGCCTGGTGTTTTTATTGTGCGCTGCTCGCCTCGACACCATTAATCCGCCTGAAATGAAAGGTGAGCGATTTTTTCGCAAATCCAATTTGTTGTAAAAAAAAGTAAAAGCACAAGAGAAAAGAGCACGAACCGGAGACGCAGTGGGACACGGAACGGGAGCGGGAATGGGAGCGGGAATGGGAGCGGCAACGGCAGCGGCAGCTGTGCTGCAAAGTTCCGCCCAAAAATAAAGCACATTTTACAGCGCAGCGCGTGTGGAATAGGGGCTGGTGGTGCTGGGTGGGGCTGGGTGGGGTTAGGTGGGTTGTTGCTGGCAAACGTGTGACGCGGCTTTAATGCTCGTACACTTAAGCAGCTTTCAACTATGTGCCAACAAGCAGGCGACCGACCACCTGAGTGGGGGGCGCGGGCCACTTGTCAAAAGTGTCGGCGTTAAGTGCAGCTTCATTTCTTCGATTTGGCTAGCAACGTGGCCGTCTCTGCGCGCTTATCGCCAGTTAGCGTCAAATGATAATGCCAGCAGACCCCATTCCCGTTCCCATTGCCTACTCGTTAAATGCATTTTTTTTGTTGTGTAATGCGCTCCATTGAATTCGCACAACGCGCGCTGCCAATTATGCAGCTGCCATATTGGAAAATCAATAAAGGTCCACTCGTCAGCGGAGGTCGTTAGTTTGATAAACCTATGCACCGCGCCACCACCTCGACTGGACACTTGTCGGCTCTCTAAAAGAAAGTTGCAAAATTGTCTCGAGTGCTTTGAAAACTTTACTCTAAACTTGCTGACTTCGCTGCCCAAAGAAGGGGCACCACAGTGCGTCACTTGCGCATTTCTTGGTCGGCTGCATCTCAAGGGACAGCGACGACCACCAGCAGCCAGCAGCAGCTCCCATTAGTGGAGGCAGGTGGCAGCAGCCACCTTGTTGAGCCAAGTGTGCGGTTTCCCTGCTCTTCTTGCGGCTCTCGCCTTTCACCTCACAGCTCGCACCTCTCAGCTCGCAGCGCGCACCTCTCGCTTCTCGTCAATAGCCCAAAGTTCTTGTGAGCCAGAGCCACCACATCGAGGCCGTCACATTTCGAGTGCTGCGCCGCTTCGAACATTCTTCGATGAACTTAATGGCCATTGAGTGTGCGAGTGCTCGGACCGACTGCTCCTGCGCCTGCTCCGGCTCCTGCTGCTTGCCAAAAAACCGTTAAATGATTATGAAAATAGTTGGCAGGACGCTCGCAATGACCTTTGCGATGCTGAAATCGTTGTGTGCGGTCTGCTAGTTGGGCAGCTGCCACAGATCACGCCCAAAAAAATGTTCAAGTGGTTCTTTTCACACTCAAGAATTGAGTTCAATTTCAGTTAGACATGTTATGAAATTAAAAATTGGCGAAAATATAATATAATTTAATGAAGGAGCTCGGTAAAAGTTAGTAAAGTTGTGTATTAAATAGTTACACTTATTTCTGAATAAACAAAAATAATATTCCGAGTGCACAAATAAGAATAAAAAGTAGTTATTTCTCACTAGAATGTTGTATCATCAATAATTCTCTTTTATAATAATTGTATATAATTGCTTATGAGTATAGCATCGTTGAAGATATATTTGTTTATATTGGCTTATTTAAATATTCATACTCCTAGTGCTACAAGAAAATACTTATACATCTATTGAATTGCTATTATAATATTATTTAATTTTTTTGTTCGGAAAGTTAGCTAACATAAGCATATTGAATATTTGATTACCTAAATCGCTTTCAACTAAAATTTCCCTTTTATGCAAGCTCCAATCAATTGAAACTTTGACAAAATCCGGCGCATTGAATGATATGCAATAAATATGCAAAACATAAAAAAAGGGGAGAGAGTATCATTTAAAATTCGACAGTGTTTGCTGCCTATTGTTGTTGCTGCGGCTGTTGTCAACAGTCATCAATTATGCTCACACACAAATACGTACATCTTTATATATATGCATATATCAATATAGATGTATAGGCTTAGGTCTCTTCGGTTACCAATAGCAAACGGGCAGCACAAGTGTCGCTCTTGCCGGATGCGTCCAACTAACTAAACTATGCAAATTGCTTATTTTATGGCCGAACGAGAGGGGCTGTGGAGAAACGGATGTAAACCCTTTTGTTGCTCGCCAGGATAATGCTGCGGCCCTGTGAAATGGGTAACAAGGACAACGCCAGCTAATGGCACAATTTGAGCAACTAGATGCCTGGCCGGCGGGCTGTGTTGCGGATGCGGATGCGGATGCGGATATGTGAGAATTCAATGAAATGGAAACTAACAAAATAAAATTGATGGAAAAAAGTGCTGAAAAAAAGATAGAAAAATCAGAAGCCTTTAAAGGGCACTCACATCGAGAGCGAGAAAAGAAATCAGCGCAAATCAAACGGCGCAGCACAGGAAAAATTGGGCACAACTATGAAGTCCGGCCCCGGGACCGGTGAAAAGCGGAAAAAAGAACGAGCAAAAGATGAAGGAAAAAAAGTAAAGCGTAAAACGGAAGCTCAGCGACAAAAGGGCGGCTGCCCCCGAACAACAAAAGATGCTGAAACGGGCCTGAGCCATGGACATGGAACAATGCCTCCGACGCGGCCGGAGATTGCCAGTGGGCTGGGTCGAGGGACGGGGGCGTGGCTGGGTGGCTGGGTGGCTGGGTAGCTGGTCGGTTGGGCATGGCTGGAGCATAACTCGTGCCAGGCTTCCGTTCAATTTGAAGCCTGTTTGTTGGCCAAGTAGAAGAAAAGCTGACTGCAAAAACAAAAGCGGAAACGAGCAGTTGGCGGCCGATTGGAACAATTGCAGCGCCAGTTGAGCAACAACAAAAACAACAGAAACAAATGAAGGCGCAGCGGTAGCAAAAATTAAACAAACATGGCCAGCCCAGCGCTGCTAGCTGCTAGCTGCTTTGGTCGCCATTGTTTGAACTTATTATTGGTACAGTTCGTGCAACAACAAACACAATCATCGCATATCCTCAAACCAACTTGGCTGACCAGATGCTCAGCTGCTCAGCTGCTGGCCGAGTTGTTATTGCCTTTCCTCATTGAATCTCGCTTGATTCTCTGCAGTCACTTTCTTGATTTTACACAATTCGATTTTTTCTGCTTTTCAATATAATTTTGCGCTTTATATACCCTGTTAAGGACAATGCAGGCTGGCATTTTTTCCGTTGCATAATGTAATAGGATGAAGCATTCGCAGCAGATATTTTAAACTATGTCCTACATATTTTTTTTACTACAAATATATTCGGTATTGGAAGTTAGCGTCAAAAGTTTAGTTGACATAATCGGTTCCGTTCTTTTGTAACATTTTGTATTAAAAGAATGGACGCCATAGTTAATATGGAAATATATGAATTATTAAATATAAAAGTATAAAGTAGTTATTAATTCGAAAATTGTATAGAAGAGATATATTCCAGTTGATATTTCTTCTAATTTAGGTAAGAAATTTGGGTAAGAAATTTTATATTATTTTTCGGATTATTATTTTTGTTTATTTATTTATTTATATTTATTTATTGTCAACTATTGACAGTCGACACAACAATTTATATACAATTTTAAAACATTTGAGAGTATATAAAACATTTACATAAAATTTAAAATATTGAATTAAAGATATAAAGTTATCTTTCGATAAGTTCTGGGGATATCAATAACAAAATTAAAGCATTGGTCCAACATTTGTTGGAGCAAAATAAAGATATAGTCAGAAAAGAAAAGGGAAAATATATTTAACTAAATAATTATTTAAAATCTGTCTATAAGAGACAATCATTAAATGATCTGGTTTTCCTAGACATTTATATTATTGTATGAGAGAGTAAGTACGAAATTAACGGCAAGCTTAGAATTTGGCAATATGTATATCTCGATACTGGGTATCTACAAGTCAGTCACACTCAACATACTTCTCTTATTTGTGTTGCCTGCGCAGTTGGCATGTGAGCGTATAATTTGTAAAAATTATTTGCCATGCTGTTGTCAGCGTCGTTGTCGGCGCCGGAAAGAAAATATTTTTTCATCATTGCATCGCTGAACCAAGGACAGGATCGGCCAGGGACAGGAAGCGTTGCGGTTACTGCCTCCAGCGAAAAGGGTTTAATTTTAAATTAAGCTGCCTTATTATTGGCTGCGGCGGGTTAAGGAGGCGCCAGTCCATGCCAGCAAAACGATTGTCCGGCCCTTTAATTGCCGCAAGTGCTTCAGTGCAGCGCCTTTAATTGGACAAAGATGATTGCCGGATCAATGCTTCAAGTGAGCAAGTGGCAGCCAAAGGACGTTCAGCGCTCCCATTTCGTTTGCTTAGCCACTCGGCAGCAACAATGATATGTGTGGCATATAAGGTGACAGCCTCGGTAGTTTGAAAATAATATCTATTAAGAATATTGCCTGCACTTCCCAATTACTGTTTGCAGTCTGCAATTCCAGAGAATTTATACAATTTCACGCTTGGACACCGCATCAGCTTGAACTTTGGACATTTGAAGCTCACTCAGCCACAACAAAAGCTGTGAAAAAAACGGGTAATCATTTTGACCAACTGCAGATGCACTAACCAACAGTGACAGCAAGCTTCAAGCAATTTGCTCAGCTAAGAGTGGGAAAAACACAAAAAACGTAAGGCTGATGTCTAAATACTCTTTAAACAGTGCTTAAGAAACATGAATAATAAAGAGTAAGTGTAATTTAATACTTATTTCACTCCGGCTTCGAGGTCCTTGTAAAATTGCGTTACTATAAAAGCAAGCATTTAAAAAATAAAGTAAAATGTTCTTAGCCTTGGTATACATATCAAACATGCTGTCTCTAGCTCAAAGTTTCAAGAAATAACAGATATAACAGAGCTTTTATTTCAAATATGTTCTCTCCAGATATTGTAGTCTCCGAGATCAGCATTTTTAACTGTAAATGAACTCGGCTTTTGATACTGATCGACAATATGTTTACTATATACTTTGAAGGCTAAAAGATGCTTCCTTATGCCTACTCACACATTAGCATAAATTTATATAGATATGTTTTTTATATTTTAGTTCACAAGAGATTTCAAGTTATTAATGCATTTAATTTAATTACTGTACCATAGCAAAAACAAGTTGACATCCCGAAAGTTTGTTGGGCTCGTAAATGTTTGATTAATATGTTACACATTTTCTAACACAACTAAAATACTCCGCTTAAAGAGCATACTTAAAAAATATGAAAAAAAACTGAGAAAAATCACAGCACAACTGGCACATAATTTGTAATGGGCCGAGAAGAGCGTTGAGATTTTAATGCTGCTTTGAAGGACAGCAGACAAAATGACAGTTGGCCAGCAATGTTCATAATGAGAGCAACATCAATGACCATGACCAGCGGCAACTGGCAGGGCAGGAATAGAGAGAGAGAGGGAAAGAGAGAGAGTGAGTGAGAAAATGGCGAGTGGGAAATGGCCGAGTCCGAGCGACTGACCAAAAATCATAAGCGGCAAAATGTCGGAGGCAGCGCTCGTAATTGGAAATGATGCTTCAGGTCTCAAGTTGCGTGAAGCATAATGACACCGCCTAACAACGAGGGAACTGATTGTTGTTGCTGCTTCTGCTGTTGTTGTTGTTGTTGCCACTGACAACGCGGATAGCAACCGACGATGACGATGACGCTGATGATGGCTGACGGCTGTGATAACGTGTTGCCGCTAAATGAATTGAATGCGATGCCTTTTAGCTGAGATTAAACAGCGGCACCACCATAAGCATAAGCATCTGCGTGCTGGCAAACTATATCTGTGTTGGGCGAATACTTTTGCATTGCACTGTGCAACATATAAGACCATAGTAGTCTGAATAGCATAAAATAATTTAATGTATTTTACGTGGTTTTCATATAATTAATACTCACTTGTGAATGTAAAGTATAGTTTAGCTTAAATACAAAATGCTAGCACATACAAATAAATTTGCAAGTTCTTTTTCAAATAGAAAAGTGAATTTGATGATATACACTATATATCCGTTGGATTTCAGTGAAGCACTTTGGAATTGATTCGAGAATGATCTTTTAGATAATTTGATTTCGTAAGTTAAAAACAACTTAGGTTATATTAAGTTTGTTAAACGTTTTCTACATTTTAATTTCATTGTATGTAATTCACAACTTAAGACAATAGTTTATTTCTGTTTGGTGGGACAGTGTTGGCTAGCAGATGCGTTTGCCAGTCAGTGTCAGTTTTATGGGTGCTGAGTTGCTCCCAAGGCCTTGATGCTACGTATTAAGCCTGGAAATGCCATTTCATCTTTTTAATTGAATTTTAATTTGTTTAGAATGCGCTTAGAGCTTCACGCCAAGTGGCCATTGCTGGTTGCTGGTTGCCGGTTGCTGCTTGTTGGTTGCTCGTCTGGACCTCATCGCAGGCACTTCAATTAATTCACTATGCGACTTGGCCAAGTTCTAGTTTCTCCATTGTTCTTGTTCTTGTTGCCGGTCTGTGCTGGCTGGCAGCTTTTCACAAATCGATTAAATCTAATTTGTTTTCTTTGTCGGCTTTTCGTGCTGCCCGTCATCGTCATCGCAATTTTTCTACTTATTTTCTCTGCTGCTCTCGTCGCCCTTTTCTTTTTCCAGCAATAATTTCATAATGAGTTGACTTAATGCAGCCCAACTGCCAACGGAGTTTGTATTCGCTGCTGCCGAGCAGGAAAATTGTTCACGCGAACATTAAATAATAATGAAAATGCAGAACTAACACATAGTAAAATGTGATTACGTTAAGATTTGGAATAAAGTCGGGGCTACAAAATTTCAAATTGAATTTCCTTCGGGCCCTTTTTTTTATTAGTTTATTTTGCTTGGAGTTTGGTTTTATACCTAGCAGCATTTGTTGATTTTGATATTTCCACGCTTAATTGAAGTAATTTGAATTTTTTCCAGAATATATTTTACTGTAGCGAAAAAGAAAGTTCTATTCTGGAGGCGTATTAAATAATTTTGTGTCAGGTTCTTAGCTGCAAGGGATTTTCCTTTCCTTTCCTTTTATTTGTTATTTTTGTTTTTCTTTTCCATTCGCCCGCTTACATACAATTAAAATTCTAGCACTCGAAATGCCAAAATAATTGTGAGGAAAAGCACTGCAAGAAATATGAAAAATAAGCATATTATTATAATGATGTCCGTTATTGTGAAATTAATTAAAATTTATTTTTCAACATTAAATCGTTGTTATTGTGTCCGGGACGTCAACATTTGCCATGACTACCATAAAGCGTCTTGGGCTGGGCTGCCTTGCAACATTCGCTTGTGCGAAAAATCAGTGTTGGAAATATATGCGTGGGAAATGTTGAGCTTCATGCTAATGGTAATTATTAAGGGCGCTGTAAAATGTGAAGTATAATATTGTGACAATTTTTTAAATTAATAAATAACTAAGAACTTGTCATAACTTTACTTGGATAGTATAACTTTTTATTCTTTTATTTGAAGCCGTACTAAATACAATTTTATTTATTTTTAAGGTTTGCTACATGAAATGGTTTTTATATATGTCTGTAAAAACATGTTCAGGTATCCCAATATATATATATATATATATATAATTGCTTATCAATCTTACGCTTGGTAAATTATTGCACTACATAAATAAATGAAATATGATCTATCATTTGTGCTCAACCATAAGACAGATAATATTCACATGTCTCGAGCCTAATCAGGCAAGTAATTTTGGTATTCGCTTAGGACTAACATGTATGAACTGTCACAAAGTACACAGCTTACTAAGTCATCTGCCAAATCAGTCAAAACAATGTACGCGTGCCAAGGCAGACAGCCGAACGAAATTTGGCCGCAGGTAAAGATAGCTAAAAGGTGGGAAAGTTTATAAAACATACTGCATGACATCGTGTATATTTATCATATGAAAAATTAAATGAAAACTTTTTGTGCCCATATTCGCTCTTTTTTTTTTGGCAAATTTGTGCACGTTGCGTCTGACATATGTGACAAAATGTCAAAAGAAAAACACATGGAAATACACACAGAAAGGCAGGCCAAAAAGAATAGCGAGTGAAAAGAGCTATTCAAACAAAATTTAAACTGAAATATTTAAGCGTAGCTTGCGCTTTTGTCGCGTACATGGCGTATGCGCAATTTTTGTCTCTTTTCGCCATGTGTGCTTGTGTGTATGCGTGCATGCTGGCTCCTTTTTAATAGCAAAATTCTTGTTGTCCTTGCCCTGGCTCTGCATGCAACTCGCGTATTTGATGCAAAAATCTGCGATAAAATGTTGAAGTTTCCCCTCGGTTCCCATCCTGTGTGCAAAGACTTCTTCTACTACTATGTACGGTAAGGACTTGCGATGTTGCTTGAATTTGCATTGCGGCCTTGCAGCAAATGTTTCTGTCATTACCGGCAAAGCCAACTACACAGCCACGCCCCCAAACAACATCCAGAGTAAAGAGAAAAAGAAACAAAGACGCTTTCACCAAAATGTCAGCAAATTAAATGTAATTTCTTTTCATTTTGTAGCTGCTCTTAAAGTCCTCGTGCTGCCTGTGCCTCTTCGTCTCTTCGACTCCCGTTCTTCCGTTTCCTCTGTGCTCTCTGTGCAGCACGTGGCAAGCTGTCATGAAGCAAATTGCCCGAATGAAGTTGCTACATGCAACGCGGCAGCCGCATGCCATGAAATTAAGTTGCAAGCTCCAGGATTTGCTTTCAACTTTCCCCAAATTTGCCCTGCTGCATTTTTGTCTTGCTTCACACACACATACATACACACACACACACACACACACACACTCTGGTTTGGACTTTTAGTAACCAAGCTTGGTTCTTAGTTTTCCTCGATGTTAACACGCGTTTCTGTCGTTTCTTCTGGCTTCTTGGCTGCAGTCGGATATTGTCACGCTAATGCCAGTAGCTTTGTCCTCTTTAATGCTCCGTCATGTTGTAGATATTTACAAATATATATACAAATTTTAAATCTTATAGCGTGAGTGCCAGCTGTTTCATGTATTTATCTGAAGATCGTGTGTTGTATAGAAAACTTTAAATCACAGAATATTTCTCCTAGAATTTACTCAAAACCTTAAAGTAAATAGTTTTTTGTTTGTTTTTTATTTAAATAATTAAAATTCTTTCTTTCTTTTTCTTTACGTTGCGTTGGTATTATAATATAAATTCAATGTTCTATGACCTTTTTTTAAAGCAGCAATAATATCATCACAATGGTTGTTTTTCGTTTTCTTTTTTTTTTATTTACTGTCGACTTTTGATTAATTTTAAAATTACAAAGCATTTAAGAGTATAAATTAAATTTAAGATATTATAAAGTTTAAATTGCGTTAAGTTTCAAACTGTAAACTTAAATGAATATTAAAGATAGTTAAGAGTTAAGTTTTAAGGTAATATATGGTAATGGCCATAAAAATATACGAAATATGGCCAAAGCTGACTATCAATTGTATAGCTACATACAACTCCAATCAAACTAGTTCCGACAAATGCTCAGTATTGTTTAATATTTATATATTGTTCCCAGTTTTACAGCGATTACTCAAAAAATGAGGTACTAGTTTGCAAACATAAAGATAGACGGATATGACATTATATTTTTGTCATTCTACGCATATTGGAGGTAACTTTCAAGGGTCTTCGACGCTTTTTTCAGCACAAAATGAATAAACTATTTTCCACGGAAGAGTATACAAATAAAAAATATAAAATAAATACAAATCAAAATAGTCTTGGACACTTTCCACGTACCACTAAATTATATTAATCTGCAAGCTCAAAATTCCTAAAGCAAAACCATTTCCAGTGATGTAAAAATAGTTCTGGTAGTAGATAATAATAACTGTACTAATGTTCGAAGACAATTTATTTTTAATAGTTCATAGCAGTTTTCAGAATTCCATTTTGTCATGTTATATGCTATAGGATTTCTCATCTGCAGTGCCTATAGTAGTAAATTGGAAAGGAGTAACTTAAAGATACTTTCGACACAAAAAATTCGTTTACCCCTTTACTAAAGCTCAAATCGTAGATACTATCTCTTTAGTAAAAACTTAATCCACCATAATAAGGCTACTATTAGTAATGCGACCTATATTGCATATTTATTTACTCATTTGCTTTTGCTTTGCAATGCATTCCTTTCGCGTAACGGATCAGCAATTTTGTTGCAGTGTTGTTTGGTATGCGAAAGAAATTATCCTGTCGCTTGGCATTTACAGTTATCGCACAATTTTCGTGTCAGCCGTGCAAATTGCTGCGTGCGGCAGGGATAAAATGGCGCTGCACAAAACTGACAGAAAGCGCATAAATTATAAATGATTATTATACATGCGCGGGCATGGCTCGAGCACCATATAAAAGGCGACAGAAGACGCACCAAGACGGCAAACAAACTCACAGTTGACCAACAACAAGTTGGCCAAGTTAAAGGGGGTCATATAAAATGATTAAGTTGCAAGTGAAAGTAATTCTATGGATTTTTATAATTTCGGCAAGATTTGTATGTGGCGCGCAAATTGAAAACATAAATTCCAATGAGCTGCTCGCCTTCGAGGACTTTCTACAAGCCCAAAACCTAAAGCATGCGCTGCTCCTGCTGCCACCGCCCAAGTGGACCAGGCAAATTGAAAACTATAAGAGATTGTTCGCCAACTATACACTGCAGTTTTTTACGGCCGGAAGGGGTGTGAATTTCGAGGAACTCTTCTACTACCAGGCTCCACGCACTGCCCTGCTTGTGGAGGTATTCGAGTGCAAGCACATTAAGCGTTGGGTCTACATGGCTGCATCCGAGGGGGGTTACTTCAACAATAGTCAGGCATGGTTCATGCTGGGCACCAGTCTGCCAAATCGAACAGATGAGCAGATCATTAGTCAGCATTTGTCTGCTTATGATATAAACATTGATGCGGATATAACAGTGGTGATGCGTAATCCACAAGCGCAAAAGTGAGTAGTGTAGTAGAGTAGTCAATATAATTAAAAGATAGGTTACAAGATAGGTTAGGAACCTCGAACCACTCGAAGTCTTAGCCATTGTCCTGGAGTGACATTCTGCCATTTAAACCACTTCGCTTATGCAATTTTAAGCAAGGAGGAGTTATAAAGATGTTGAAGAGTACAAGAAAATTAGATACATTTGATATATGGTGGAAACCGACTATGAGTTACTATGGCAGCTATCAGATATAGTGGTCCGATACTGCCCCTTTAATCTTTTCATTTGTCAATGCATTGCAAACTTCAGGGCAAAATTAATATACTATTTTCTTTGAAAATAAATATATAAATGTATATATAAGCATATATATTCATTAATATTTTGGGAATGAAAATACTTAAAACTAATTACGAATTCTAAATAAAAATTCAGTTTAGCGTAACTTTAACTTAATATTTTTAATTTAATATTTTCAATTGTATGTAAATTTTATATATACCTCTAAATGTTTTATAATTTAATATAAATTCTTTTGTGTCGACTGTCAGTAGTCGACAATAAATAAATAAATAAATTCCAAATACTAACTTATAAGCTTAATGTACACGAAATTCACAATAATGTGGTGCAATGCGTCGTATGCGTCATATTTGCGTTCAGCCTAAGCTGGCTGCTGTACGATGTCTACAGAGTGGGTCAGCAGTCGCCGCTGCGGGTGGAGCTCAAGGGCAGCTGGAGTCTGACTGGTGGCTATCAGCTTTTGGCGAGCTACAGGGACGGCTGGATGTTGCGACGCAGCAACTTGGGCAACATCACGCTGATTGGAAGCACAGCGGCAAGTTTTCATTATTTCAGAAGAGAGACCATGTTATGACTCAAATTTCCATCCACAGGTTACTGAGAAGCCGGCGGGCATGGATGATATCACCTACCTGAGCAATAATTGGGAAATGTTGCAGCTGGATCCAATGCAGCGCAAAACATATCAGCTTTTTCTGCTAATGGGACGCATGTATAATCTGAGGTAGACCCTACAGTCTGAAACTCAATGGAACTCACAATAATAGTATTTTGCAGCTTCGATGTGCGCTTTCAGAAAACTTGGGGGAATCTGTTGCCAAATGGCAGCTGGACTGGCGTTTTGGGCGACATTACAAGCGGCTTGGCGCACTTTGCTGTCTGCCCCATCAGATTTGTGCCGGACAGGCAGCTTTATATACAATTCACGCCTGTGCTGCATACACAACTGTAAGTAGATGCAGTTTCTCATATAGACGAATCCGTTTGAATTATAACCAAATATGCCCAAAGTTGTAATCGAATCGTTTTTGAGTTGATTTGTTAGTATTGGTTGGGAGAAACAACATTTTAATAATTACAAAGAGCAGAATCTTTTATTTCATGAGAACTCAATTTTGTCAGTTACTTTTCGAAAAATTTTGGGAAAGAATACAGGATATTTTGACAGAATATCGCAATTTGTTAGTTCTTTGGTTTATTTTTGTTGTAGTTCGACTAATATTTAAATTTTATTATTCGAAAATAATCTGCAAACATTCACTGTGATTCATAATAATAAAAATATGCACTTTAATATTTTGTTTAAATTGCTTTTTAATATTCATTATGAATTTAACGAAAAATTACTTCAAACAACAATTTTCTTAAATTAGTAAAATTTAAAAAAGAAGCTGTGCTTTTAATGAATGAATGCAGTTTTTTTAAAGTTGTGTCTATGGCAATTAAAAACAAATAAGAGAGCTCTAGTCAGGAATGCCCGACTAGGAAATACCCTGTACATTACATTTAGTCCTTACATTTATTCATACATACAAATTCACACATGCTGCAGTACAAGCAGTACAAGCAGTTTTAGCAGTGAGCTTGCTCTTTCACTGAGCCCCACACAATACAAAGTTAAATCTTAAATAACATCTGTGTTTATCGTCCGATCATATTGAAATTTATTTTGAATACAATCGAAAATTAAATGAGTTTTGGGGAGATTGGCGGGTGGGATCCAAAAAGTGAAATACTTGTAACATGTGTATGATATTCGAGATTATTCATGCTAAATTGTGGACCTACAGCTATTATAACATTTAAGTTATGGCCGTAAAACGCTGGTCTAAAATGAAATGAACTTGATCTGTGCCGGGACTACGAGAACTTATATTCCAAATATGAAGTCTCTAGTTCTGGCAGACAGACAGACAGACAGACGGACAGATGGCTGGATAGACTCGTCATTGATACTGATCAATAATATACATACTTTATATGGTCGGAGATGTTTCCTTATGCCTGTTACACACTTTTGCACAACTTCATTATACCCCTTTTACCCATTTTGAATATGTTCAGGATACGGATAAATATATAAACATTTATCTTTAATTGCAGCATACATTTCTTGTTTCGCCATCCGCGCCGCAACAGCATTCGCAATATTTTCTTTGAGCCACTGAGCACACAGGTGTGGTGGTGCGTGCTGGCTCTGGTGGTTGGCAGCGCAATGTTGCTGCTGCTGCACATACGCCAGGAGCAGCGCCAGCAGGCATCAGCTGCAGCATCAGCTGCAGCCAGTGGAACGTAAGTTGTCTTTTGTGTGGTTTACCATGCTGGAAACGTTTTTGCAACAAGGTCCGGCAGCAGATCGATTTCAACTGCTTTCGACACGGCTGCTAATTAGCGTCAGTTGCGTTTTTAGCTTCATGTTGATGCAGTTCTATGGCGCTTTCATTGTGGGCTCCCTGCTGTCGGATACGCCGCGCACCATTGTCAATCTGCAGGCTCTGTACGAGAGCAGCCTAGAGATTGGCATGGAGGACATCTCATATAACTATGACTTGTTTACCAACACCAGCAACCAGCTGGTGCACGATGTTTACAGCCAACGCATTTGCCGCAACAGACAGCGCCACATCCTGTCCATCGAAGAGGGCGCTGAGCGCATTAAGCAAGGCGGATTTGCATTCCACACGGCCATCGATCGCTTGTATCGGCTGCTCCAGCAGCTGCTGGACGAGAGCCAGTTCTGTGAGCTGCAGGAGATCATGTTCAGTCCGCCCTATGTGAGCGCCTCCGCGCTGCCCAAGAGCTCACCCTGGCGCGAGCACCTCAGCCATGCCGTGCTCTACTTCAGCGAAACGGGTCTGATGCGCTACAATGAGATGGTCTGGAACGTGCCCAAGCCGGACTGCAGCCTGTTTAAGGACGCCGAGGTGGAGGTCGACCTGAAACACTTTGCGCCCGCTCTCCTCTTTTTGGTCCTGGCAATGTTGGGCAGTGCGGCTGTGTTCCTGCTCGAGTTGCTGCACTGCTGGCTGAAACCCAAGGCCAAAGCGACTGCTTGATGTTTTTGCATTCTTAATATTGTTGTTGTAATAAAAAATGTGTTATAATGTCAGAATGGAAGCTGAAGCAAAAATTAAAAATTCCATTAAACTGCAAACACTCGCTGTGTGCCCAGCAGCTGGTCAACTACTAAAGTTGCCTGCCGTTAAGCGAACTTTTAATTTAGACTTAATTATCAAGTGCCATCCTAAGAAGCCACCCCACAAAGAGCGCCAGCAAATATAAGTTAGTTTCTATTAGCTGACAAGCTTTCAAGTTGGCTTTATACATGGAATTTGAAATATAAGATCTAGCTGAGGAGCCAAATAAATACTGAAGAGTCGATTATAAATTCTTTAGGTTACTCTTTGGTTGCTCAAGCCAACGTGGCTAATATGATTAAATGACGAGCTTGAACACACTATAAAGAACAAGTAAGAGTGCTCTAGTCGGGACTGCCCGACTAGGAGATACCCTGAACCCAGTTCTGACATCCATTCATACTTGCCTAATAGTGTGCATACATACAAACACACCACACATTACTGCAAGCTGTGAAAACGGTTTAAGCAGTTATCTTGCTTTTTCACTGAGCCCCACACAATGGAAAGTAAAATCTTAAAAAACTTCTGTGTTTATTGTCCGATCTTTTTAAAATTTGTAGGACATAACATTGGCTATAAAATGTGTGACCAAACCAAATTGCAAGGTCATACCTTCAAAAATGCGTTTTTTGAATTTTTGGGCGAATTGGGGGTGGTATCCAAAAAGTGAAAAATTTGTTACATGTGTATGCTATTCGAGATTATACATGCCAAAAAAGGGGCCTCTAGCTCTCATAACTTGTAAGTTATAGCCCAAAAACGATGGTCTGAAATCGAAATTTATCGATAACTTTTGAATAGGAGAAGTTATCGATAAATTTTAATAAACTTGATCTGTCCCGGGATTACGAGAACTTATATTCCAAATATGAAGTCTCTAGCTCTTGTAGTCTCTGATATCCGCGTGTTCATACAGACAGACGGACGGACGGACGGACGGACAGACAGACAGACGGACATGGCTAAATCGACTCGACTGTTGATACTGATCAAGAATATATATACTTTATATGGTCGGAGATGCTTCCTTATGCCTGTTACATAATTTTGCACAAAACCATAATACCCTTTTTACCCATTTTTAATGGGTTCAGGGTATAAAAATCGGTTGTAACTAATTTCCTAATCTTTTCACAATGTTATACAACTACAATCTGCAGTATTTATATATTTTGTAATCCTATTTTTTCTTGCCCCGTCCCACAATTTAAAAACCTTGTTATCTGCGTAAACAAAAGTAGTGAAATATTTGAAATAATATGTATTTCTCTAATTCAGATATTATTAGTATTTTTATATTATATCAAATCGGTTGAAATTCATTTCATAATCTTTTCACAATGTTATACAACGCAGTATATATATATTTTTTTTATCGTATTAATTGTTACCCTGTTCCCCAACTTAAATACATTTTTATCTGCGTAAAAAAAAGTTGTGTTATATAGTGGAAATAGTATGTATTTATGTAATTCAGATAATATTATTTACTTGAATCAAAGTATATTTATATAATATATTTCCTTATGAAATTTCAAGCTTATTTTCTCAAGGCACTTTAGCAAATCCTAATGTCTTGAAACCATCCAATTTAATAGGCAAACGCAGCCTGATTACCTCAGGGCACAATCCAAGGCTGTCTGCTGTATATTTTAGATGAAAATGCTCAAATTACATTAGTGCTCATTGCGAGGCGAGTCGTGTTTTCTTTTATAGGTAGTTTCCAGCTATGATGAGCCTCAATTGCAGTTAGTCTCGACGCAATGAAGCTATCAAGTGGAGAACCAGACGCAATATGCACCGTGCAATATGCATTCCCCCGCCTGTCACACATTATGACAATTTAATTGAAGGTTATATGTGACGCAATTAGCAGTTCGCAGTTGGCAGTTGGCAACGCATATCACCAGTTGGCAATGCATATGGTCAAAGCCATTTCATTTTATAAGGTCAGATTGCGCGATTGTAATTTAATGTGATTATATTCCAATTACATGTCAGATAGTTACAACACATTACATATTAAAAAACGATAGAAGTTGATGAAGACAAGCATTAAATTGCATTTGGTTTTGAATTATAGAAATGCTCTTAAGGCTACAATATAATACAATATTATATGGTAGACTGATACCAGACAGAAAACAAGAAATTAGAAATTAGAAATCCCTGTCAAACATCTTAAACTACCTAAACTGTCTCAAAACTGATCCGATTTTCGTTTTCGAGGCAGTTTCTATTATGTTTTGACATCTTTAATAACTTTGCATTTAAGCAGCTTAGAATTTTCGCTTTTACAAGCAAAACCGTTTGTCCAGACTTTCTGATTTGTTTTAATGCACAAGCCTCGCTAGTAAATAATACATTTGCAACATATTATCAACAATTCGCACTGATACTGGTCAATATAAAAATAGTTTCCACTCCATCTGATATCTCGCAAGGCTTATTTATATAAATCGTTTCACTTATATATTTATTCTCATTTCTGTCTCTTAATTTTCTCAGCCTTTAATAATAATTCAACAAAATCAATTTCTCTTGTGATGAGCCAACGAATTGATAGCTTTGCTGATTGAAATATATACAAACATACCATCCATATATTTCCAAGCCATTATTCTATTGTATCCTATTCTGTATACATATGTATTCAGTTGTCTCGTTGCCTCTTTTTGGTACACACGTCAAATTATGTAAATTTACAACATGATTAAGTTCATTTCTGTGCCTCGGCCTGCGTTTGTTTTGCAATTCAAATGAATTTGATGCGGCTCTTCAAACGTTCCGTTCCGTTCCCTTCCCTCACAGCCCCAGCCAAATGTTATTTGGTATGTGTGAGCAGGCGTTTAACTATCTATTTGGCTCTCTGCTCTCTTCTATGCCTATCGACAGCCCCGCTCTGCCGCTCCGTATTCCCGATGGTTATATTTTCGTAGCATTTGTTCCCATTGGCCTTGCCTGCTTGCCAGTTCCTCTGGCCAAAGTATCAATTGTTGGGCATTTATTTATGCCTTGTTGTTGTTGCTGTTGGGGCCTGTCTGCATTTGTCCTGTGCATATGTAGTTTATTGCTTATGCTTATAGTTTGGCCATCGTTTAGCTCGATGCTGAATGAATTTATATTGTTTTTCAAGTGCTTAAATGTTTGTTTCATGCCTGCGACGGCCATCGGTGCGTATGCGTAATGGCAATTCATGCACGTCTAATTTGATGGTGCTTACCGTTGCTCTGGCCATAATGCTCCCACCCATAGCTTAAGTAAGGTCTGTGCAAATATGAACTCAGCTTAATGTGTTGAATTAGAACAAGGTCACATTGAGTTTGATAAATATTTAAGCTATGTAGAAGGCAGACCTTCCTTAAATGTTTTCCGAAGCACAAATAGCTAACTGATACTTTGCTTGTATAGTGCTTTAACTCTTAATACTCATATTTGATATTAAACTTCTGCTTCAATTGCCGAAATTAATTTTGTACTGTCGAATTAACAGAGTTTGTAATATTCGATAAATAATCAGAGCATGTTAATTGCACTCAGACTACAACTTTCAATTTACTTGTGGTTTTGCTTTCATAATATAAACATTGATGGGAAATCTGTCCGCAATATATACATATATAAAGATAAAGTGAGCGGTCACAAAAATAAGAAGATAAAAACAATCTGTAATATTTTCACAATTTATGCTGTCTCCGTTTAAGGCGAAGACCAAAAACTTTATCAACTTTGCACTACATTTACGCGATTTCCTTTAGTTTTCCTGCAGCTTTTCCCATTTTCTTGTTGTGCCCAGCAGCCTTTGGGGCTGCATTTTGCTTCTACTTCGCTTGTGTTATGTGCTTATTATAAAATAATTAAGTCCTTTAGGAAATTATAGTTCTTGTTGCCTTTGCTTGTGCTCTTGCTTTTACTTTTGCCACACGGTTTTTTCTTGTTTGCAAGAACTGTTTGTTTCCCTCCTTTTGCACTTGCTGCACTGTGATTTCTGAGGTTGCACATTGTCTGCATTGCTTTTACCTTTTGTGTATTTCTTGCAAATATATCGGGTAAATGTATTTAATTTCCTATGTTCGTTGTGTTCCAAAATTTTAAGTATTTGTAAAAGTTCTTGAATCTTAAAACGCCATTTGTCTGTACAATTGGTAATTAATTAATTGTTTAACCAGTTAATATGAAATTTAATTACAAATCGTATAAAATTTGGCATGTTATATTGAATTTGAATACAAAATACATAAAATATGAAAACAAAAAATTCTTTCTGTGTATCAATAGATTTCAAGTTTTGGCCAAAAATCGTTGGTCTGAAATCAAGATCGATCGGTTTTCTTAGTAGTAAAGCTTGTAACGCATAGAAGGAAGCGTCGGATACCCCCAAAAGTTACTGCCAGTATGCTTAAAATGAAAAAAAAAAACATTGATCTAGCCAAGTCCGTCTGTCTGTCTGTCTGTATGGATGTGATCTAGTCCCTCAGTTTTTGAGCTATCGCAATGCAACTTTGCACAGAGCCTTCTTATTCATAAAGACAGCACATTGGTTGGAGCCGGCCCGATCGGATATCTTAAAGCTGACATACAACTCGAAGTCGGTTTTGGCCATATATCCCATGTTTTTAAAGCTATAGCGATGAAACTTTTGACAGATATTTATTGTTCAAAGATACATCACATTGGTTGGAGCCGGTCGGAGTCGGATCACTATATCTATTAGCTGCCGTACAACTGGCAATTAATTAAATATTTCAAAAGACAAATTTAAATTTATATGATACGAATTCTTAGAACAAAACAAAAATAAATGTTACGCTATAAAAAGATTGACTACAGCATTTGAAATTTCAGTGGCACGCCGAAAATAATCCTTTCCCACTTGTTTATATTTAAATTTATACCTTAAATACCTTTTTAAATAAGTATTTTGTATTCTTGGGGAAAATGAAAGTATTTTAGATGTCAATAGTCAAATTAAATTAAATTTGTTGCCTTAAAACCTTAAATTAACTCCAGCTTAATGACCAATTCTCTGGCAGTCTCTCTATCTGTATCGATATAAATGTTTAGCAGCTGCTTTAGGCATATGAGTAATTTATTGTCCATCTAATTAATTTGTGCTGTCTACGTAACTTTTGCTAATGCTCACTTCTGTCGGTGTCTGTGTCTGTCTGACTTAATGGCCAAACCGCAATGCTATGTCAGTTTCTATGAGAATATCTCTATTAAAAGTGAACACTAAATCAGTTGACACTCAGACTGTGGTATATATTTGCATGTATTTGTTTGTATCTCAAACGCATTTGAAGGACTAGTAGTACAGACATATACATATACAGAGGCATAGCGCTGGCAGGCAGCACATGAGCTATGCGAAGTGTTGCTACCGTTAAATTTATGTACTATCGCCAGCTGAAAGGCACTTTAAAAGTCTATCACAAGAGACACGAGACTCGGCCCATCCATTTTTACTTGCCATGGAGTATGACAAGTGTCGGTCAACTATAAACAGAATGTGCTGATGGCATTAACAGCGACAGCCAGCAAAGGGACACTTGATAAATGCCCCAACGATACACGGATACCAACAACAACAACAACAAACAACAACCACAGAAATGCAACAACAACAAAAACAAGTGGGAACTGGAGCGGGGGCGTTTGTGAAGTTTGAGGTACATGAGCAGGCGGTTAAAGTGGAGTACTCTTTTGGTGGTTGCTGCTGCTGCTGCTGTTGCTGCTTGAAACATATGTCCACTTGGAGTGTGAACAGCAGTAGTGAGAAGTCAGCTCGTATTTCCCTAGTTAGAATTTAATAGCTGAGCAAAAGTTTGGTGTAGTTCAGAGTGCTTTAATCAAGCTAATTAAAATGTTTTGACGTGACAATAATGCTATTAAATTGATATAGCCAAATGCTAAAAGTATAAGATTACATAAGTCACAGTTTTTATTTGGAACACAGCCATCGGTGATTCTAGTCTTTAGAAGATCTCAAAAAGCTGTTCAGTATTTTTATACCCTGAACCCACTAAAAATGTGTAAAAAGGGTATAAGGAAACATTTCCGACCATATAAAGTATATATATTCTTGATCAGTATCAACAGCCGAGTCGTTCTAGCCGTCTGTCCGTCTGTCTGTCCGTCCATCCGACTGTATGACTATGCAGATGTCGTAGACTATAAGAGCTACAGACTTCATATTTGGAATATAAGTTCTCGTAGTCCTGGGACAGATCAAGTTTATATCATTTTATCGATAGCTCGTTCCGTTCAAAGGTTATCGATCAATTTTGATTTCAGACCAGCGTTTTTGGTACATAAATTAAAAGTTATAAGAGCTTAAGGCCCCAAATTTGACATGTATAATCTTGAATACCATTACTGGTTAAATATCTATAAAATCAATAAGAAACTCAATTTCCCCATATGGCTTAATTTAGTTTACTATAACAAATACCAAACTTAAGATCATGTATCTAACTTATCTATACTTGAATAAATTCTTCAACTTAACCTACTGTTACAATGATTATGAGTTCTGAATATTGACTACTCCAAAGGCCAAACAAATATTTAGAAAGATAATTATAGCCATAAGTCTATTATAATATTGGGTATACGAGAGAAAAGCGAAATGCGTATATAAGCTAACATATGCAGGTCGCATCAGTTGCAGCGCTCATCGCTTGGCAATTATCAAATTAATCAGGACACACATTATCGCCCCGAACTTCAAATGAGCTCTGGCAAATGAAATTAGCATGCAAACTAATTCAATCTTTGGTAGGCAGTGATTACACTCACACTCACACTCCACACTCACTCAGCACCCACTCTACATTCGCTCCATCTAAAGCTGATAGTCAATCCGGCAGATATTTGACCGTCAGCTGGGGGTTCGTGTGTTCGTGTGTGTGTGTGAGTGTGCATTTACCTGCAAGGAATTGCAGCACTCAAGTAAATTGTTTGCACGGTCGCAGCAGCAGCTGCAACAACAACAATAGCAACAACAACAACTACAACAACAGGTTGCAGTAAACAAAGGCGCAACGCGTTGGTCCTTGAACGTGACAAGGATAATAAGCGCTAACAGGCAGGCTGTACTTCGGCTGCTGACCTGTTAGCTGAATTAAAAGCAAACAAGATGCGATTCGAGCTCAGTAATACACTGGCCCACCAAAACCAGACGCAAATGTTGCACATGTTCTCATGGGCAAGTTAATGAATCGTAACGCAAAATGCAATTAGGCCACCGGCACGAGAGATACAAATTAATTCCGCAGCCGCTGCTCCAAACTTGCCGATAGCAGCCAAAAGACCAATCAATTGTGGGTCCAAAAATGAGCCCGACAAAATCGTTAATCAAATTAAAATTTATTTGCCATTTGGCCAACTGCAGCCCCGCCAACAAATTTATCATCGGTCCAGCACAGCACGACTAAACTATCAATCAGTGATGAGCGTGTGTCGCTCACGATAGTACAAATTCGTATTATTGCTTATTATTAAGTTTGTGCTGACGTTTGTAACGCATAGAAGGAAGCGTCGGAGACCCCAAAAGTTACTGCCAGTATGCTTAGAATGACAAAACAAACGGATCTAGCCATATCTGTCTGTCTGTCTGTATGTATGCAAACTGGTCCCTCAGTTTTTGAGCTATCGTGATAAATCTTTCCACAGAGACCTATTATTCAAAGGGACAGCACATTGGTTGGATCCGGCCGGATCGGACCACTATATCTTATACCTACCATAGAACTGGAAATAAATTAAATATTCTTAGAGCAAAAAAAATAAATGCCACGCGATAAAAAGAATTTTTACAGCATATGAAAGTGCTGCAGTTGGCAGAGTGAAAATTGCCTAAAGGTTCGAAAAGAGTATAGAAACATCGGCACGCCGAAGAAAATCCTTTCCCACTTGTTTTAATTAGTTTTGGTTCGGATTAGCTCGTGTTCAGCCGTAGGCGTCACGAACTCAACTCTATCGCAATTGACAAACGCATCCGAAATTGTGTCTGTATCTGTATCTATCGCAGTGTGACTGTAACTGTATCTGTGGCGTGTCTGCATGTGCTCTGCATAATTTGAACGCTTAGTTTTTGAGTTCTTGGTTCGGTTTTGGGGTCTGGCTGTGGGTTGAGGTTTTGTAGGTCCGTGCTGGCTGCGTTCTTTGGGCGTTTTTCGTTTGTTTGTGTCCAGCTGACGCATAAATTTGCATGACAATTGCCTGTTGTTCGACGAGCATTGCCAATGACATAGCTGTTGTTGTTGTTGTTGCTGTTGCAGTTGCTCTTGTTGTTGCTGTTGCTGTTGCTGCTGACATTTTGCCATTTTAATTAGGTAACGTCCTGTCAGCCGCAGTTGCCCCGACTGCCAGTCATTTGCTTTGGTTATAAGTTAACGGCTCTGATTTGAAGCTGGCACTGCGTCAAATGCGTGCCACGCCCACCACACTCGCAAAATGCACGTAACAAAAACCTCAAATGTGAAGTAATCGAATAGTTAAATTGAGTTACCTACAGTTATTTTTAGTATTCAAATTTTTAAAAAAAATTTCCTAATATTTTGTTTGCAAATTGTAAAAAAATGCTAGTAATAACAATTATGTTTGTTTAAAATTGTTGCTGCTGTCAATGATGCCACATAAATTAAATATGCCACATACCGCCAGAGTCCGTTTCCGTTAATGCTGTGCACACATACACACATGCACATATACACACACACGTGCACCTGACATTTGTGTGCATATTTTACTTGCTAATTTCGAAAACCTTTTTATTTGCAGCAACAAACTTTTGCATCCGCTAAGGCACACACACTCGGGCACACGTACACAAGGCCAGTACAAATACCAATGCAAACAGACACCCACACACACACACACACACACACCAATACACACACTCAACAGACGACCGCGTTGCCGTTTCCGTTTCCGTTTTTTGCAGCACACGTGCTTGTCTGCGACTCTTTATATGTATGTGCATGTGTGGTACTGGGTGTGCGTGTCGTTTATGTGTGTGTGTGTGTGTGTGTGTGCGTGTGCGACGCCCGCCTGTTGACAATTTTGCGGTAAAGTGCAGTCAGCTTCATGGCAAGCTTAATAAATTACAACAACATTGCACAAAAATCACAATAAAAACAACAACAACAACAACAACAACTCTGCTGCGGTTGGCGACAACTGCTCTCGCATGTGAAATCGACATTATCACATACAAAGTACAGCAAATACTCCCACAAAAGTCCAGTTCGCTTGTTGTGCCCTACTGTCATCTGTCATCTGTCTTCAAGCTCCACAGACTTTCTCTACAACTTTGTTTTTCTTATCCACTTTTAAAGTTTATATGGGACTTTGATATGGATAAGAAAATATTGATAAGCATACATATATTTATGTGTCATAATATTGTTAAGCTAATTATATATCTATATAACTATTACTTCACGTATTGAAATTAATTAGGCACAAATACCAACTACCTACATTACATTTATTATAAGTGCTCCATTGCAGCTAATTTCATAGCATTCGTTTATTTTATAATATAGTTATTTTATTATTACGTTGAAAGTTAATTCTCTGGTGCTTGATCATTTTAAATGAACACTGGCTTTTGTAACACATTCTATATCGTATTGGTATGTCCTGTACGTACGAGCCCAGCATTACTCTCTGCTTTCTAAATGCCTAATTACTTCTATTTAATTCAATTCATTTATGTTGCAACTTTGTGTGCGCACGTTCCACATGTTTCACAAAAATGCGACTCGCTGCAGCAAGGCAAATACTTATTCGAGTTTCCAACAGAATGTACCGAATAGACGCTGCTACGTGTTTTGAACTGCAGAAATAGTTTAGCCACCGGTTTAATGTTTTTTGAAATCATTCATATGCTAATTCTATCTTTTCGGTTTATTTCGTGTTGCTGCAAGCAAAATAGTTGAAATTTAGTTTTACCTTTTGGATATTTTTCGAAATATGTAATTGCTTTTGGAGGGTTTCCATTGAGCTAATAAATTAAGAAATATCAATTAAAAGTTAATATGTTATATACATTTATATAAAGTAAATGAGTAATAAAGCACATTTTTTTAAATAAATTTCAAACTAATTACAATCATAAAATAACTAGATTCTTATTATAATACGCATATTTAAAATGTTTCGTTTGCTCACATTAAATTACATTCTTTTTATGGGATCAACCTATAATATATATTTTGTTGTATGCCTTTATAAAGTTGCACCTCACGGACCAGCGTATTTTAATTATGGAATTAAAGAAAAGGCATGTGAGCGACATAGAATTTTCTTTAAGCCACAAAAGCCAGCTGTAAGTTGGAGTATTACTTCAATTTAAGCGTAGCAACCACATAATTAAAAGTGTTGCTTGCGCGTAGATAACCAACACTGAACGCTGACTGAGGGCGAGATAGAGACAGATGGAGACAGATGGAGACAGAGGGAGACAGAGGGAGACTGGAAGAGAGAGAGAGAGCGAGAGAGAGGAGTGCAGCAGCAATGTGCAACACTGGGGCAACGGAAGGAGCGCAAAGAAGCGGAAACTAAGTCAACAACTTTCCATTTTGTCAATGGTTGTGCTGCTTGGCTGGCTGAGATGCTTGGGCTGCCTCGTCCTGCCTCGTCCTGTAAATGACACACGCTCACTCTGCATATGAAACTAGAACAATTTTTTCAATTCACAAATGAAACTTTTCGCACACAGCTGCAGATCTGAAGCAAACTTTAAACTTTGCAATTGCTGCAAACGGCAACGGCAACTGCAACGGCAAACGGCAAACGGTGCTCTCCCCAAAGAGCAGCGGTAAACCAAAAACGGGGTTAAAGGGAGCGAGAGCAAGAGGATGAGGATGCCCAGTTCAGTTGCAATCGTCATTTGCAATGTACTCTCCAACTGCTGCCGCTGCAGCCGTATATTTCTTGGGGTTTTTCGCCATTTCTGGCTGCTTTCCTCTTGGCGCCGCAAACTCCAGAAGGAAATTACAAACCGAAAGTAAGCGCCAAGAGCGTAGACTCAGACCCAGACTCAGCATCCAGTCCAGTTGCCTCTAGGAAGTTGTTGACGCAGGACGAGCGCCGGGCGCTGAGTGTCAGTGTCATATCCTGTGCCAAAAGTGCACACACACACACACACACACACACACACACAGAGACCTAGCCCACCTCCCCCGGCAGAACTGGCCCTGCTGCCCCGAGTGCTGCTGCACATTACAAATGAATAATTTATGCGCGCGTTCAACTGCAGATGGATGGAGTTGGAGCAGCCACCATCCACTCACAGCAAAAGTGCTAAGGGGGCGATGGAGGAGGAGGAAGGGCATGGGTTTGGGCTTGGGCTTGGGTTTGGGGCAACAACGTAGTCCTGGTCAACGACAAATGAGTTGTGGCAGCGTCTCGCTGGTGCCGTAAAAGCCAATGCCAGGCAGCCAAAAAGCTGTTGCTCAGCATAAACTAAAATTTCGCCTACACTAAGAACAATTATATGTTGTATATGTATATACTATGCCACTCAAGCTCTTTCATGTTCATGATTTTTGTCTAGATTATAATTTCAAATTCAAGGACTTTTAAAATATAGAATGATTTGTAAGAAGAAAAAATTCTTCCTGGGTTGTTTTTTTAAGAATATTTTCTAATTTCTATTTGCTGAGTGTACCCGCCGCCCCAAAATTCTACCCTGCAAATTACATGGGTACGTGCTGCTGGCTTGCAGCCGGGATGTGGCTCCAGTTTCTAGGCGCGATGCTTGTGGGGTGTGAAAATTATCTGCTTGCCACCAGAAAGTCGACGGAAGAAAGCTGCAGCTCCAAAGTTATTAGAGCTAAATTTTTGCCTTTGCCTAAGTAATGGCCAAGTGCATATCTCTCAGCACATATTGAGTTATGACTTAATTGGATAAGAGCCAGCTATGAACCCCATCCCCCCCTCCGTCCGCAATGAACGCCCATCAACTTTGATCCCCGCTAAAGTTCAACGTCCCTTAGCCAAACTTGGGCTAAAAGTTTTGACGTCATTTTTTGGCTCTTGTGTGTCAGGAAGATCGTGTTGTGGGTTCCGCTTGGGCTAATGCTGATGACAAAGTGCTGGAGGCGAGAGTTTTGCGGATATTGGTGAATGTGGAAAATTGTTGCTGCCAACGGGCACTGCTCAGCCGAGTTGTAGGTTTATTAATTGTTTAATACCTATGGAAACCAAAAATTATATGATATCAAATATTAAAATATACTCATATCATATCCTTGGTGTAAATAACCGAAAAACCATTGGTTAACAATAGGCTTTTTTTTGTCAATATAAAGAATTTCTATGCACAAGAAAAATATTTGCTTAAAATTTAAGTTTTTTATTCTATCCGAATACAGCCTAATTTATATTACTTTTATAAGCAAGATTCTAATCTCATTGGTCATGCAAAAAATGTGAGTAGAATTTAATTGGAAGATATTTCTGATATACAATTTATCATTTCTTTTGATTGAAATTCATTTTATTCACAATTCACTATTCATTACGAATAAATGTTATTTGCTATTTACAGTTACTAAACGGAAGTCTTATAAGAAAAATCAAAACACCTATTTCTTGTGAATGATGTGGTTTCAGTTTTATCAGTTTTACTTATCTTTTTTTTTTTTTCAAAGTAATATTGAAATACAAATTTTTGTCTTGTACTTATTATAAATGTTTATATATATTGGTTGCAATAACTATATAAATTAGATTGTTCTGCAGTCCTAGGTAGATAAGTTGCTAGGCCATACTTGTATTGCTTAGGTCCAAGGCAATAGTAGCCAGTACATTTTGAAAATTACGTTGATACCTCAAGCAATATTCTGCAATAATAATATAAATATTTATGTTGCCCAGTGCTTCAATAATTAATATATTTTGATATACATTTACACTTCAATGTTATTTATCAAAGCCATGAACAAACTTATAGCGGATGACGTAAATATACAACATTACGATACCATTAACTCGACACAATGCTCAATCGATACAAACCGTCTATAATTATGTTCTTGAATTTCTTATCGCTTATTGCCTACGTAAGCAAATATTTCTTTAAGAGTAACACAAGTGAAATACACAAGCCGCATGGTCGATTTTAAGCTACCTCTGTTGTTGTTATTGTTGCGGCTGACATAGTTGCGCTAGAAACAACAACAAAAGCAACAAACAAACGAGCAACAACACAAAATAAAGGAAATGGTAACAACGACAAACTGGCAGTGCAATTTGTGCTCATTTGTCAGTATAAATGTAGGTGTGCATGTGCTGCTATGTGTCCTGATGTGTGTGTCAGCTCATGTCAATCTATATAACGTATGCGCCCCTTTGGCAATGCGAAATACCGCTTGTCGTTGCCGCTTGGCGTTTGGAGAATCACAAAAGCGCATTTTGTTTGTCAATTTGCAAACAATTCCATTGTCACTTGTGCACTCTTCGTTCTCTGCACTCTATTCCAACTAGCCCTCACACTTCCCTCAAGCTGCAAACATCAAACACAGCCTTTACTGTGCTACAAGCATTTTAATTTTTAATTCAACACTTGCAACTCCCAGTATTCAGCTTTGAGCTTTCAGCTCTCAACTCCCAATTTGTCATCTAAAGCATTCTAAAAATACACACTCAAAAAACTGGACATATTCACAGTGGTTTTCGTCTAGATTTAATGCAATTAAATTATTTAAAATCCACAAAGGCACAAAGTAATTACAAATATTTAAGGAAAATTCTTTGAATTTAATATCTATAGCATGTGAATTGTCCTTATTCCACCTGAGATTGAAGTGGACAGAGCTGATGAATTTAAAGCGTGGTGTCTTTTAATCCAGCACTCAACACATAAATAAAATATATCACAACATGGTACACAGTCTTTGTCTTCCCTTAGACATCTCCGCATTTTCATTTGCTTTTCTTTTGCTTATATAAAGATATATATATATATATTTATGGTAGCAAATTGAAAGGCGCTCTGTCGATCGAAGCAGCCAAAACATTTACACTTGGCTGCACACACTTTCATTTCAAATTCATAGTTTTTCAATTTGTTTCCACCAGTGGCTATTTTTTTCATGATGTTTTATTTTTGCGCGATACCATTTGCTGGCTTTGTTAGAAAATTGTTCAAAGCGGGTTTTTCGCACTTCAATGTTTCAATACGCACTCGTTGCCTGCCCATTGATTAAAAACTAGTTTCAACATTTGAATGCAAATTAAAGGCAGCCCTTTGCAACTGAATGGGCTGCACAGCGCAAAAAACAGAAAGGAAAATAGGTTCAAATGGTTGCATTGTATAGTATTGAACCAACCACCATAAAATCGAAGTTGAAATGGAAAATTAAATTGTCAGTAAAATTGCTAAAGCTTAATTAAATTATTTTGAAATAAAGCAATATAGCATGACTTTTGTAAATACATTTTCATAAATACATTGTATTCACATTCACATTTACTGCCTCTTTTTTTAGATGCAAATAAAAATTGTTACTTGCTATCGGTTAAATATAAAATTTGTTGGGATACATCAATAATGTACACTAGTATATACATATTTATTGTTATTGTACAAACGAAGTTTTTTAGGCAGAATTTCAGAAAGAGCTGGGGTCAAATCAGCTCTTAAATGAAAAAAGTACAAATTTCTTTTCGACTTTAAAAAATCTGGTGTGTGCTTAATCCGTAAAACTTCCCTCTGGGTCCACCACTGTACATTTATGTATATGTAGCAAAAGCTTGAGCCTTATCTTTGCAATTGTAGCTTTTTTTTGTTTAACCGAAAAGCCGACTACAAGATACGCTGTGTATTACATGCATTGGGTCATTGTATATAAGATCATCATTGCCGCTTATATCAGTCCAGTTTAATTAATCGCCTTAAGCTTGAAGAAATTGTAAAGAGTCCAAAAAAAACCCAATCTATTTGACAAATGTGGACAAATAAAAACAAAGTTTGTGAAAAACAATCAGAATAATAAAAATTTTAAAACAAAAATTAATAAAAATAAAAATTGGTATACCCCATTTTTCGTAGGTATACATAATTAAATAAATTTATATATTTATTTAAAACGTCACTCTCCCGACATGTATGTGTGTATTAGGAACGTAATCTTTGCACTCAAATATCAAATGTGTATAAAATATATTTAATTCAGTAGGCAAAAACAGTTGAACGGGAACAGTCGACTTCCGATTGAGCGCAACATTCGGAAACAAATAAATATATAAATTATTCTCAGTTGTAATCAGCAGAATTACAATTTTGCAAGTTATGAATAGTAAAGTATTTAGCTTTTGCTTGGTACTTCTTTGCCTGCAATATGGTAATATCTTAACAAGAAATGATTTTGTTAGTTAAAAAAGTGACCAATTATGAAATTATTTATAATATTGCAGCGTATGCAGATGAAGCAGAATTAAATGAGTGTTTCGCTGGTCAATTTCAATGCGATAATGGGCATTGCATAGCTGCTAATCGCAAGTGCAACGGTTTTAAGGACTGTACCGATGGCAGCGATGAGACATTTGAGCAGTGTTATGATTCGGAGTGTGAAGGGCATCGCTGCTCCTATGGCGGCTGCCTCGAGAACTTCAAATGGTGTGATGGCCATACAGATTGCTGGGATGGCACTGATGAATACGAGGTCGACTGTTTGGCTAATGACAATACTTTCAATGAGAAAATTCGTGGTGATTGCCGGTAAGTTACACTACAAAATTCAAACTGAATTGTAAATTGTAAATCAATTCACTATTATTGTTGTCTACAGAAAGGAAATTTTTACGCAGTTTCAATGCCGCGAATCGAAGGAATGTTTGTATTACAGTCAGCTATGCGATGGCGTTGAGGACTGCTTCGATAAGTCGGATGAAACAAATGAGTTATGTGTCGGCTCCTTATGCCCGGCCGGCTCCTTTCGCTGCGCTTACGGCGCATGCATTGCCAGATCAGCGGCCTGCAATCACGTCATCGATTGCCGCGACGGTTCCGATGAGCTGCCGCCAATATGCAAGAAGTGGCATAATATTTCGTCAAACGACTGGGAATCGCAAGACTGGAAGATCCGGCCAGCAGCACCTGTCTCTAGTCTGCCGCCAACGCCATCTACTCCCAAGCCTCAAGCTAATGAGAAGAGCTGCAATGTGACGGGCACTGCGCTGCGTCTGAAGACCATATACAATGGTCTGCCATATTTGGGTGGCGACACCGTTTCGCATCAGACCACTGTGCGGCTGTCCTGCAGTCAAACGCATAAGCTTCAGGGTAGCGATGTCAATACATGCGATAACGGTGAGTGGAAGGCACCGTGGGCGGAATGCGTTAAGCTATGCAGTAGAAGCTCGATCACAAATGATCCCAGTATCCGTGCCGATTGTAGCTACAACAACAACATCATTGACTGCGCCACAGACTCACTTCTGGTGGGTAGCAGAGCAACCATCAAGTGTGCTGAGGGCTATAAAGCTAGGGGTGCCATCGCTGAAGGCGAACGCATCTGCGATAATCTGGGAAATTGGACCAGACGCAATAGGCGAGCGAAGAAACTAAAGTGCACACCAGATTGTGGCAGACTTCTCAAAACAGTTAAGGTACATCCCTGGCTGATCAGCGTTTTTCAGCGCACGACAAATACAAAATATACATTCCGTTGCCTGGGCGCAATAATTAATCCATTTTACACGTTGACTGTGGCTAGTTGCTTTACAGGCGATAATAAGCCATCGCATACAGATTATCTTGTAGTCCTGGGCCATCAGACGGTGGCATTCAATCCAACCCAGGAACACGGCTACGTCATACACAACATTGCCCATATCGAGGTGAACGAATTGTAAGTACTTATAATATATTAACAAAATGGCTCATAGCTGACTGCTTGTGTATTTACAGTAAACCTCTTGCACTGCTGAGAATGATAAATCCATTTGAACTCTCCGCTAATGTGCGACCCATTTGCATGAGACCTTCTAATGCCAGCGATTTGAGACCGCAAGCGAGCACTCTTGGAGAACCCATAGTATTTCAAATCAATGACGAGAAGCTCCGATATACTGATTTAGAAGCTCCGGTATACTCCCTATCCCATATTGCCGATACGAGCAACACGTGGAGTAGTATGAAAAGTTTCACTTACATTAATATGAATGACTTTACAGACAAAATTCAAGATGAGTTTAAGCAAAATGAACTCAAATTATAATTGGAAATAACGATTTAACAAAAAAACACGTATCATTTATATTTTCATATAATAAATCTTAGAGAATGTAATGAGATTTTATAAATTTTTGCATGAAACGAATTTATGGTATTTAATGTATATTTTTATGCATTTATCACATTATTTCCATCAGAAAACGATTAAAAATTCAAAATGACAACTATCGAGTAGCTTTTGCCTTAGTGATATAAGTATTAGTTTTAGACAAACCTTACACTTGATTTTATACAAAACATTTTTAACTTATTTTTTAATTTTTTAACTTGCTTATTTTAATAAGTTTTTTATTATCGATTTTTAACGCACTTCCACTGCAAACATAACAATGTCTATAGCCTCAGAGAAGATAACACCTTTGGCTGGCGTCGAACGCCATTTGGAGTCATGGCAAAAAATCTCGTGGTCAGATGATCAACTGCGTATCATGTACACCGATTGGGGCAACTACTTTGCGCGCCACCAGAATATAAAAGCAGGATCTCGATACTTCGATGCTGCACTGGAAATATACCCGAATGATGCGAGTGCGCTGATGCAGCGAAGTCAGATCAAGCGAAAGCAGGCCCGAGCCCCAGAAGCTCTGATTGACGTTATAAAAGCTAAAAGTTAAGCTATCACAATAGGGGCATACCAAATTCTAACTAATTTCCATGTTGCAGCAATCTTGACCAAAGATGATCCTTCGATCTTCAATGCTGAAATCAACATGGAGATTTGTGATGCGCTCTATGAATCCAATCACTTTGAGCACACCAAACGAAAGCTACACGATAATCTGCGGCTCTTCAGCAGCTCGCATGCAAGTCCAGTGCTGAATCGCCTGAGTGTGGTTTGTACATATCATAAGCCTTATGTATGCATATTCTAAAGCTATTTTTGCATACTAGGTCAATAGTAATATACGTGAAGCGCTCTCAGATGAAACAGCACCGGATGTTCATAGATTAATCAACAAAATGACGTCAGCTCTGGCAAAGTCGCCCGCTTATGTAAAGGCCGAGTGTGATGTGCTCAGTATATTGGAGAAAGAGGTAAGTAGAGGATGCTTAAGTTTAAAACCTATAGTAATGTGTAAATATTTGCATGTGTTCAGGAAGAGTTGCTCTCCCCATTGGAGATAATGCGTCGCAAGCGTCTGTTTAAGATATATAACCAGACATATCTGCAAAAGTCCTGGATGGATGTTGGGTTTCTTAAAAAGATTCGCGAGAATCCGAATCTTGTATTGAAACAGTGCGCCCAGTCGTCGAATGAGATAAAAACACTCACCGAACGCAACTACAAAACAGTGCGAACTTTCACGGTATGATTTGCCGAAGATATTTAAAAAGCAACCTTATTACTAAATGTTTATTTTAGAAAATGTTGCACGCTCGCAGTCCTATGTACAGTAATCATTTGAAACGATATCCCAATAAGGAACTATATCGGAAACAAGAGCAAGAGAATATCTATCGTATACAATACCAAACGAGACGAAATATGTTTAAAATACTGCAAACTATTCGAAGTATGATACGCAACCAAGAGCCACAAGTGAGTTATTATTATATATATAAGCGAGATGAAGCTAGCTAGCCTAGAATTGTTATATTCCAGAAATTGACAAACTTTGTGGATGAGGTCATGGGTGATTATGTGACAATCAAAACTAACCGTATTATGCCTTGGAAATTTGAATTCATTAATGAGGTCTACAACTATTTGGGCCTGGCCCGCATTAATGAATACAAAATTCCAATCAGCATGAAATTATTAACGGGCAGACAGCGATTGCTCACACTCTTCAACATGCCCGTCGAACTAGGCAATATCTCGACAGTGAAGAGTCAAGATATAATGCAAATACGACGGGAGCAGCTCATCGATCCCAAGGCGGAGTTATACAAGTTTGAACAGAATATAAGTATATATCACTTTTGTTTACTTACAACAATCTCTTTTTAGAAAACGCATAGCTCGCTTTGAGTATCGTATGCGTTTCGCCAAGTGTTCAATTGAGCGCAGCTACTTATACCATGAGGCGGCTCAGGCGAATTTGGATAATCATTCCTTCGATGCGTGCTGCTTGCTGGCTCGCAAATCGATGGATGGTAAGCGGATTTTGCAGATAATTGTTATACTTTTCGAAGGAAATAGTATATTAACTTTGTGCTGAAGTGTGTAATGCATAGTTACTGCCAGTATACTTACAAAACAAATTTATCTAGCCATGTCCGTCTGTCTGTCTGTCTGTCTGTATGTATGCAAACTAGTCCCTCAGTTTTTGAGCTATCTCGATTAAACTTTGCACAGACACCTAAAATTCAAAGGGACAGCACATTGGTCAGAGCCGGCCGGATCAGACCACTATATATTATAGCTGCCATACAAATCGAAGTCGGTTTTGGCCATATATCCCATGTTTTTAAAGCTATCGCGATGAGACTTTGCACGCATACTTAAAGGTTCGAAATGAGTATAAAGTCTTCGGCACACCGAAGATAATCCTATCCCACTTGTTCACTCTAATATGACACCAAATTCCAGAGGCCGTGAAGGGCAATAAGTACGTTTGGGCCGTCCTCAGTGCTTTTATCGCCTGCAAAGCGCATGCGGTTCTGGGCAAAGTAGAGAGGCAAAAGGAAATGTTAACTGAAACATTCGAATTGGCTAAATATCTGAAGAACATTGATCTGTGCCTGTTCATAGACTTTTGTATCAAGGTGAATAACGAGGAAATTGAACTCAAGAAGGCGATACTCACAACCGAGGGCAATATTAAACGTAAGACGCACCGCTCCACTAACAGTTTTGAACCGTCTAGTGAAAATTCTCCTATTAGAAATTCAAAAAATTAATTTCCTTGATTAGTTAATATGTCTGGAGTCCAATTAAGAAAATGATTGCAAAATGTCAGTGTGTGTATTTTATTTGATGCCGCAGTGCAAAGTTGCAATTTTTATTTTTTTTGTGAAAACTTAAAGTGCGGTTTTCCGTTCTAGATTTGCTCCCAAAGCCAAAGTTTACCAAGCAAAAATACTTAGAAAAGAAAAACATTAACGCCTGTTGGCCATTCAATCACTGCAAGTGCTGCAGTAGAAACAACAACAGCAGCAGCAAGAACTTCTTTTACAACTTTCTACTTTCCACTCTCGTCTCATATATATATATATATATATATATAGAAGTATTATATGTTTCTTCAGCTTTGGAAGCTGCTTCCAACATTATCCTACCCTGCAAGGGGTATTTTTATTTTTGTATATAATATGCAACGCAGCATAAAATTAGCTTTATATCTGCCTATCTATGCTGGTAAATCTTGGCATGTATGCTTTTTTGTTTTAAATACTGAGAAACTGAGTACTTTAAATTTATAAATTACTGGACAAATCGGTCGTGGGTATTTATAGTATATTTACATTTAGTATTACAATGTTTGTTAACTATCTTTAAATTGGCATAACTTCAAATAGTTTATAGTCTCTTGTAATTTAATAGTTTAACCTAAGAGGGTATTCAAAGTTTCGCTGTGCCCAAACGCAATTGTTTCTTCGTGTTAAGGCAAACTTTTCACACTCGTCGCCTGTCGAGGAGGCGTTGGTGCAATGGGCTGAGGGGGCAGAGGGGTCTGAGGGTGGGGATGAACGTAAATCAGGATTTCTTCAGATGCTCACGCCCCCGCTCGCTGGCTGGATGGGCGGAAGTACCGCTAACATTGCACAAAAGACGCAAATAAATGAAGCCATTTGTTGTGCTGTTAGCTGATTTTTGATGCAAAGGTTGGCGCTCAGGTAGCAGCCGGTTGGCAAAGTTTCTTGCCACCTGCCATTGAAAATTGTTAACAATTTCCATTAGTTGCTTGTCATTTAAATTTCGTATGTATTTTTAAAATTCTGCACGCCAGCCAACCAGTCAACCCATCCAACTTCTGCTCGAAAGCCATCGTTCGCCTGGGGGGCTGTGTGTGTTTTGGGCAGCTCCTGCTGCAGGTGCTGGCCAACTTTGTTCGTAGTTGGCTCCACAGTTTTATTTTTGAGGTAGGGGACGCTACGGTATTTGGGACACACAAATGATGTACATGCAACGGAAGTGGATAATTTAGCAACGGAAATCATTTGTCGTCTTTTTGTCAGCTGTGAATTTTAACATAATTTGTCGCAGTTATTCATAGCTAGACTTTAATTAATGACAGTCTAATTAGGGGTATGCATAGCTTCGCTATGCATATTTTTATCGGACTTTCGAATTGAGCGGCAATTTGAAATGAACTTTTCGATAAGTAGCATGATTCCAATGGCTTAATACCAATGTAGCATATTCCCAATACATCTTAATTGCTTATTTTAAATCGTATTCTGAATACGAAATTGTAATTCTGATTTCCATATTGTCTACATTGAAAAAGTTTGTGTTATTAATACATAAATGTTAGCAGTTATTTTCAGTTGATTGTTAAAAAGCATTTTCATTGCCTTAACTTTTCCCATCTGTATAAGCTGTATAAAATGGGATTAATTAAATTTAAGCTGTATTTATTTTCAAAAACAAGATGAAAGGTGTTTACTAAGATCTCTCTCGAAAGTTGAAGATGGTTTTATCATTCAGCTTCAAAATCTATCATTATACCCTGAACCCATTAAAAGTGGGTAAAATGGGTATTATGGTTTTGTGCAAATGTATGTAACAGACATAAGGCAGCATCTCCGACCATATAAAGTGTATAAATTCTTGATCAATATAAACAGCCGAATCGATTTAGCCATGTCCGTCTGTCTGTCCGTCTGTCCGTCTGTATGAACACGCGGATATCAGATACAACAAGAGTTAGAGACTTGATATTTGGAATATAAGTTCTCGTAGTGCCGGGACAGATCAGGTTTGTTTCATTTTATCGATAGCTCGACCCGTTTAAAAGCTATCGATAAATTTCGATTTCAGACCAGTGTATAAACTGCTTGCACTGCTTGCAGTATGTGTGTGTTTGTTTGGATGTGCATTGATAGACATGTATAAATGGATGCAAGCACAGGGTTCAAAGTATCTCCTATTCGGGCAATCCCGCCTCTTACTAGTTTGAAGTGATTTCGGTCTACCAACTCAAGAAATGTTGTAATTTCTGCAGGTTTAAGCCTTAACAAATTACCGCAAATTGCACCAAAAGCAGTTGCTGAAGCGGTGTTCAAAAATGTCTTCAAGCTTTGTGCTTTATGCAGCAAAATTACACAAAGCTAAATAAGAACAATGAAAGTCTGTGAGTTAAGGGCGGAGGGGTGCATTGGGGCCCCCAGTGAAGGGATAGTAATGGCTGGGCCAACAACAAAGAGCACAACGAAGCCCACTGGCAGGCAGCAGGCAACTAACAAACTGCAACTCAACTTTGTAGACAGACCGGAGGCAGTTGTTGTTCTTATTGCTGTTGTTGTTGATGCCGACACATGCCATAAAAAAGCTGCAGCAGAAAATTTGCTGGTTGCACGCAATTAAAAGCGCAGCAAAGCAAATAAATGGCCACGCCCCATGATCAAGTAACGCCCACAGCTGATATAGACTTAAACTAAACGAATGTCGTATCCTGGCCACAGCACCACACCGTTACTCCTCTCCGCTTCAGCCAGCGCTTGAATTTTATGTTGGTGCCAACTTGACGTAGTAGCTGACTAATTAGTCATAAAATTACATGACGCAGGATGAGCGCAGGCACGCCAAGGATAACAGCAGAGTGACGTTTGCAGGGGGGGGGGGGTATATACGAGAGTGAGAGAGAGAGAGAGAGAATCCCACAAAGGCCGCACAAACAGCAGCCGCAGTCGAGCAGCCAAGTCAAAGTGCAAAGTGCCACCGGAAGCAGTTGGCGCTGGCGGAAATGCGTGCCTGTCCCAGCAATTGGGGTGGCGGTTGTCTGCCTGCCTGCCTGCCGGTGAAGAGAAAGATACAGAGACGAGAGAGAGAGAGAGAGAGAGAGAGGTAGGTCGGGGTTGGGGACAACTGGTCTGCCACTAATTGCTGATTTCCCGCTGCTGGCAACTGGCAACTAGCACAGGAACTAGGTATGGACCATATGTCTGCCGCACACATGCAATTTAATTGTGGAAAATGCTAAAAGGTAACAAACAAGTACAGCTTCTTAAAACATGTCGGAAAGAAGAAGAAGGCAATTATTGTTTAAGCACTGCAATGAGTTGACCAACTGAAGACTACGATGTGTTTGTTGGGCTGATATTCTCTCACTATATACTATTAAATATATTATATCACATTCGCTTTATTGTTTAAATAATTCTTAAAAAAAATACGATAATTATCAAATGTATTTCAACTATTAGCTTAATTAGGGGATCAGAATGCGAAAATTGTTGGACCGTATTGGTTTTTATACTCTGATAAGAAAAGCACTTATACTATATTTGGTTGGTGCAATGTTCGCCATGGTATCCGTAGGTCGGTCTGTCTATATGATCAATGGATGAAGACTTAATATATATATACATATATATATATATATATATATATATATATTATACTTGTAGTTATCTGATTCAGACAAAGTGTAATGGATTTTATGCCACGCTGACTTGGAAGCTTGCAAATCCGTAACATGTCGATACCCCTCAAATCTCAAATCGATAAAACCTGAATATTTCCCACTATTTTAATGCAAGAGTCAAGCAATTTTAACATAGGCTTTCCGGCTAAGCCCACTTAATAATAATCGATAGGACTTATATAGCTGGAGTCATCATATTTGGAATATAAATTGATGGCGAACTCGCTCACAGATGATTAAAAGTAATCAGTGACACAGCTATTCCCGGGCCCATAATGGCGAAAGCAAATCGATTGCGCGTATATTTCCCACAATTTTAAGGCTAGAGTCACTAAGTTTTATCTCCACCAAAATGTTGGGAACTAAAACGTCTCGCAGCCAGCCGCAGAAACCTATATATTTCACACTTTTAGAGCTAGTTACCATTTTTTCAGCAAATATTACTTCTAACCTTCCCCTAAGACTTAAAAATAAATTTGCCTTTGATGACAAACCAGTTACAAATAGAACTTCAGATTGAAAATGTATCTATTATTATTACTAACTAAAGTCTAATCTTTTTATATTCTTATTAGACGAAACTGTTATTTTTCTAATATAATCTAAATTTTAGATGATATGAGATGTCTACTTAGAATTTTGCACGCTCCCATCTCAAAGGCGATTCATATATATCTGCAAGTGGCACAGGAACTGTAATGGTTAAAGGGCCTACACAAGCATATACATATATATATAGAGAGTTGGACAAAGAGACAGAGAAAGAGTTGAAACGGAAGAGAGAGATAGAAAGAGAGAGGGGGCAAGGCCGCACATTTGCCACATCACTTATTAGCTTTATTGCCTTTAACAATTTGAGCTTCCGCTGCTTGGAAGCTCCAACTAAAACGTGTGCTGATTAGTGGCAGGAATCGTAGCAGGAGCTGTTGCAATCCTCGTTGCCATTGCCAGTTGCCAGTGTTCGTTGTGTGGCAACGCCATAAATTTCTGTGGTGCAGGCAAAGCTGCCGAAGAGCGGAGACAGGAGGCAGCCAGCCCACGCAGAGAGAGCGAGAGAGAGAGAGAGAGAAAGCGGCGTATGCAACATTTAACATTGCAGACAATTTATAAGGACATTCATGGCACACGGCACAGGCGATGGCGATGGCGATGGCGACGGATGCACTGCGATGCGAGGCCAGGCCAGGCACATGCTTTGCCACTTGGCACAATAGCTGGCTCGTCCTGCAAGCGCCAGTCATGTCCTTTTTATTTTTTGCTCGCATTGTGTTTGGAATTCAACATTTAAGCCACTTATGGGCAAGTTGAACTGGCATTTCAAAGGCTGCGATGGCGACGGCCGCAGGACAATGCAGGTTAGCAAGATTTATGGCAGACGTGGAGACAGTCGCAGCTACTACAACAGAGAATGAGACAGAGACAGCGACAGAGAGAGAGAGAGAGAGAGAGAGAGAGAGAGAGAGAGAGAGTGACGCCTTGACGCGCTTTTACGTGCCTCTTTGGTTGCAGTGGCATGCACATTGTGGCCATGGTGTGACTAATCCTGTAGAGAGTGAACGTCCCAAAAGCATTTAAAATAAAGCAATAGCAAATGTGTGGCATGCAGCATGTGGGATGTAATAAATGGTCATATGCCAACTGTTAACTGCAATTATCTGGGCATTAGACTAAGGTAGCCCAATCCACCCCTCGGAGCCCGTTTTGCCAATCAACAAAATTGTTTCGCAAAAACTCCGCTCAGCTCAGTGCGATTGTTCTGGCCATAAATGAGTATGTCTGTGCGTTTTGGCCACTTACAACTGTTGGCCAATTTTATAGTACGAAACTTGCTGCATCGAAGACAAAGCTGTCATTTCAGGATACAGGCGTCCAGGCAGGACCAAAGCTGCGACCAGTCATCGGGGACAGCTTAAAGTGTTGGCCAGAAAAGTGCATGCAAATTACATTCGAAAAAGCCAGGAGCCAGGAGCCAGGAGGCCCCAGTGGCCAGTGAAGCGACAAGGACAACTAAACCGTAGCTGAATATGGCCAGGATTGCCTGCAGTCGCCTGCTGCATATGGCAAATTCTGCGGAAAATTAGATTCATCGTGGGCGTACACACAACTGCACTAAAGGAGAAGCAAATGCGAGATATATAAATTGTATTTATTTTGTCTGGCAATTGTATTTGTGGCACTTTTGGAACACTCTGAAGTCGGGGGAGGTGCCTTACATGCAAATGGTGTGTGGACCTGCCATAAAACCAGGCTGCGAATAAACAGAGTGTTAAATTAAAATACCCAACGAGGCAAAGAAATCTGTGCACAATTTTAATAATGCCAGCAAAATTCAATTCAATGCAGCTGAAAATGCTGTGAAGCAATATTAAAGTACTCAAATGAATTTAAATCTTAGAAAATGTTGTTGTTAACCAATCGTTAATTGAATTGTGCAAACAAATTGTTTTCATATTTTGTATTAAGAATCGATTGTATATATGTAAATATATATATATATATATACATATTTATGTTTACATTGTATTTTTCAAAAATATATCTCATATATGTATAACAACTGCAAGAATTCAAGAAAATAGCGCTGCTCCCAAAATATCCTGCAGCGTTTCTTTGTGCTTGAAACAAATGCTAAAGTGCTACACTCCCCACTCAGAGTCGGCCTGCTGTCACATCCCCTCCCCACAGATTCAGTGCAGCAGTAATAAACTTGCCAACGGCCTCCACTGGCTTCATGTGGATTCCTTTAAGCACAAAAGTAAATCAAATGAGTGCGCATGTCGCTGACAGACAACTGGCTGACAAAGGAATGCAGGGGTGATTAAGGGAAGCGCGATAGTCTGGGCAGGGTGAAAGGGGGGGCAGTTGAAATAATATAGACAATGCTTATAAATAGCAAGAAGGCAATTCAATGCGTGACTTGACTGAGCAACTCGACACTGTACTAGAGATCAACTTCAACTTTTAATCAGCGACTGACAACAGGGAGCAAAAAAAAAACATAACTATTAAAAAGGAAACGTAATAGTGTCGCACACATAAAACCGTTTGTCGAGTGCTCTCGAAAAGTAAAAGGATGGCGATGAATTTGATAAGCCTGCTGATAAGCGCCCAAGAGCAGACGCCTCATCGTTGTCTTCACTTCAAAATGGCATCACAAAATACATTTTGAAACGAGCAGCGAAAACGTGAGTTGATTAGCAATAACCCCAAATAACTATGTGTGCGTAAGTGTGTGTGTCCTTTGTGTGTGTGTGTGTGTGTGTGTGTGTGTGTGTGTGTGTGTGTCTGCTGCTCCATTTTGTGTCATAGCCGAGACAACTTTAATAGCCGGTGCTAAGAGATTTCAAGAACCAAAATGACTTGCCACATTAGTGTCTCAAATCCTGATGCCCATTAAAAGCATCGTACATTAAAACAACGTATGGTAAATAAGTCTTTCTAGCATATGTCACAAAAGAAATGTTGACTAAAAACTTAAGCACCTCTAACAAAACATTTGAATATATATATATGCTAGAATGATATACACATAATTTTCCTTACGAGCATTTCAAATCCAAAACTAATATTAATAAGAATCAATTAAAACTAAAATTGTTCTCATTCAAGATTGTAAATCTATTTAATTGCAACAGTTTGTTCAACTAAAACTGCTATATGATAGATTAAGCTTTAGTTTGTGCTAAAAAATGTCACACCTCAACATTCCTTAAATATAAATTTCAATTATTTTTAAATCAAATAAAAAACATCTGGGAAAATATTTAAATCATCTCTAAAAAAGTAGATGAGGAAGTAATGGAAACATGCATTTTTCCATGCATGATTATTGAATTTTCTTATTATTTATTATGAATGGAAATTCCTAACGACTTCTACTGTGTGCAAATCAGCATTTGCAAATTAAATAAATGTATTACGGCAAATTCAAGATCCAGCAGATTATTCTTTCTGCTCGTAATCCAATACAATACTCAAACCGAGGTGATGAGCAATATAAAGGATGTGGCCTTGTTATGGAGCTATTTGTGTGCCCAAAAACAAATCTAGCTGACGAAATTCACTCAAAATGCCAACCAATAAACCGAAATGGCCAACCCCAAATGCAGACATTGACAAAGTTCTCAAATATTGGCCACGTCAACGGTGCCAAAAGAAAACAGAAAATAGAAAACAGAAACACAACAATGAAAACAAAGGAAATTAAAAGCATAAATAAAAGCAGTCAACCCTCAAAGGCAGGACAGTCCCCAGTTCCAGTTCCACTTCCACTTCCTTACCCTCTTGACCTACACCAGTGAAGGGGTAAAAACAAAACAAGTGAAAATTATGAGTCTAGAGCCTGGATTCAGAAATGGCTTTGTGAGTATGCACTATAAGTATTGTAATTCATTTGCCGAAACAAGAAGATGGCAAAAAAAGTAGAAAGCAAACGAGAATTAAATGCAGCCAAACGCAAAATATAACAACAATAAGAACAAGACACGAACAACGGCGACAAAGTGCAGTAAAAATTCAACACTTTTCCATTTGTCTAGGTTGGCCCTGAGGTTGGGGACTCTACTGGACTAGGGGTATGTATATTTTGTTTCTTTTTTTTTTGGGTGCACCCGGCTCTCGCCTAACGTAGATAAATTGCGTTAGAAAAAGAGTCGGCGTCCTGGGTCCATTCGTATAATTCACTTTTGTCAGACTCATAAAAATGGTTGAGTGACATTTGTTTGTGTTTCCCGTTTTGCCAGCTTTGCCTGTTGTTATAGTTCCACTGCTGCCTGCTATTGCTCTTTCTTCACTCACTGATTCCATGTCAGTGCAGCCATCTTTTTCTTTTCCACATACACACACACACACACACACACACACACACACACACACACACACACACACACACACACACACACACACACACACACACACACACACCTACACAGGCTCACACAGAGCCACATTTCGTTTTGTTTTTGCCAATTCGCTTTTAGAGTCGTGTTTTCTTTATTTTTCTCTTTGTCGAGCGTTTCGTGTTGCTGTCTGTTTTGTTCCCGCATAAAAGAAAATTAGTGGGTCCTCTATAAAAAAAAAGAAAATATATAAGACATTCGCCTTCTAAGGGACTTTTTTGCAATCCCTGCTGATGTTTTAGTCGTAGGTACATATAATGACAAAGGTTTCCGCTTTCAAATGACTGCAAAACAACAACAACAACAACAACAACAGCAGCAAAACCAACAAAAAGTAAACATAAATTGCTAGCTATAAATAAAAATACATGCGATGTTTTTTACATGCTTCATAAATTGTAAAATCTTTGTATGCAGCGAAGCATTTGTCGCCTGACTTTGAAATATTTTGATTTTTATGTGTTTTTTTATGCACAGTGCACCCTTGGATCTTGGAAATCATCTTGGCATTTACAAAACATATGAATTAAGTGGACCAACTTATGAAAACTTCTAATACATAATACAATTTAGTTATCGTTAAGTTGAATATAGTTTCTCAGATGCATAAAATGTTTTCTAGTTCAACCAAAAGAAACTATTTGAAAAAAAACTAAAGCTCGCAAAAATCAATTGTAATGCTTTTATTATCCATCCACCGTGTTTCTAGTTTAACCACAACGCATGTAACATCAAATCTCTGTCCACACATGCATATTGGCAGCAATCAAGAGTCGCTGGTGCCTTTTTTTCCACCCTCACCACACATGCAATTTACGTTGCATATACATATATATATATATAAATATATATCTAAATGTATATTTTTTTGGTTTTTTAAAGTCAACATTGGGAGTTGCTTTGGCATATTGAACTTTTAGCACCTGCCCGGCGCATTCCTCTAACGAACCTGAACCCCGGCACTCCCTTCCACGCCTAAATGGAAATCACAGTTTGTACGTGCAGAGTTGCAGCGTCCTTTAGTTCAACCTGTCCAAGCTGATTGTCGGAACAGCCAATGCAACGGCGCTTATTAACAATCCACAGAGATAAGAGAAAGAGACAGAGAGAGAGAGATATGAGAGTGAGAGGGAGAATGGCTTCATCCTCTGGACATTTCCTGACGTTCTCAACATTAATGAAGTGCTCGTGTGTTCGTGTGGGTGAAATTGGTGTCTGTTGTTGAGCAGCTCCCGTGTCCAAACCAAACCCAGTCTTGATTACATGTTAAATTCATGCCCATTTATTCAAATTTAAGAGAAATAAAACTTTTTTTGCCAGAACTTTGCTGTTTCTGCTTTAGCTTGAGGCTGCTGAGGTCGCATACTTAGTTTTTGTTTATATCTTTAAGACATTGTGCTGTTTGGCTTTAAGCTGATCACGCCCATTGTGTCGCTGCCCATTGCAGTGGAAGTTTTTCCAATGTGCTGCATTCAAATATTATCAATTTGGTAGCTAACGATTTCGCCTCGACGCTAACTGATTGAATTGTTGCAGCGTTTTACGTGTGCCGCATTGCAAATGCGCTTCCTTCATATATATATATATATATATATATATACATCTATATTTTGTTATCGTTGCTCGTTTGGTCTGAAGCAGATTTCACAGGCAACAGGCAGCTGGAAAATCAATTTTAGTGAAATAAATTGTCGAATTTCTGGTATAAATTGCAATCGCTTTGGCAATACTTTACAGCACACAGTGGCTGCGTTTTGTATGCTCATATCTACTATTTGTGGTCAGTCGAGTGATTATTAAAAATGTGTACAAATATTTCTAGTCAAATTATTCACATATTTCAGCGAGCCATAAATACATATTAAATATTTCTCAATACATCACTATATTTTACTAGCAATAAATCACTGCAAACTGCTTGTCATTTGAGCGTCTCATTAGGTTTCATCCCTAATATTAGTTACACATTAATCTATTTAATTATTTAATCAAAGGCTTGGGATATATCGATTACTTGTGCTGCGATGAGAATATCAGTAAATGAGCCCTTAATCCATACCATGATTTATTAACCAACATTTGGGGAGGGACGAAAAAAAAACAGCAAATTGCATCTGCAGCTGAGCTGTGTTTGAGTGTGAACAGATAAATGTCTTTAATAAATGAATGTATATTAAATACGTAATATAGCAATTTTATATTTTTGTTTTCTACAAATTTAAATATCCAATAAAATGCTCAAAGTTAAATGGCAGTTTATTCACAAATTTATTTCATTAAAAGACTATCAAAACTCTAAAGCAGTCATTAAAATACCGGATTAAGCTAATGAACACAGTAGAGTAGTGGATAGACGCTAACCATGCAAATGGTTCAACAGCAATCGAGCAGCTTCATTATATTCCAGAGTCCATATTTCATACAGCATTGCTCATACGCCGTGTATGACGTGGCTGTGGCAAAATGCTGCTAATTGCTCCAAAATGACAATGCAAATGTTCACATGAAATCTATTGGCACGTGGCCGAAACAAAGTGCTGCGCAAAATGCGAAAAATGTGTGTTAAATAAGCGCATAAAAGCAATGAAAGTTTTGCCGCTTGCCACTTGCCACGCATTCAACGACAGCCACGGCCAGCTAGCTATTTGGCCCGCTACCCATTTGATGCTTTCGTTTTGGCCAACTCATCATCGGAACGTTGTGTCACGCATTAAATTTAAAGCCTGCTTTCTGGGAGTGATGCGCCTCTTAAGTCTTGGCACGTTTCGACTGCTTGTATCGGTATTCATTTTCCCAAACCGATGCTCAGGCTCATTAAACGGGAACTGCTTTTGTTTTTCAAGCGGAATTGTTCTGCACGCAAGTTTGATTGCGCAGCGTGTATTAACATTTTTATTCAATTTGTGAATGACGTTTGCTCAGGTTCCATTTCCTTTTCCGATATGACACACAAGAGCCCATTATAGTTGACAGCATTACCAAAACAAATTTATACAAGGCAATGTCAACGCAAAGCGCTCTCTCATTCCATCACTCTCTCTCTCTCTCTATCGCTCACTATACCTTTCACTCTCTAATTCTACCAAAAAGCAACAAATTTTTTGTTTAACAACCACTTATTTAGATTATATTTGCTGATTTCCACTTATATTGCACTTAATGTGAGCTTGCTGCCGCTCATGTATCTGGTATCTTGTATCTGAGCAGCGTATCAGTTGCCCATTGTTTGCCAAGTTGCTGGCACACTCGAACATGATTGATAATTCTGATGATTCATGCGTGTAATTCGGCTTTGTGTCGGTCCCCTGGGTTCATATGACGTACATACATATGTCGTGACATTTATGATAAATTCATGCGCTAAATTGTGTATTATAACCCATACTCACTAGTAGTGGCTTTGATTTCAGCTGAACTAGTCGTTGAAACTTAATCAAAATTTCTTTTGGTTGTTATCTATGCTGAAACTGAAATTTTTGGCTTTGCAGCTCAATTAAACGGAACGGCTATAAGAAACTGATGGCGCAAAGTTTGCAGAGTGGCCAACAACAAAGTCAACAGCCGCAAACCCCATTAAAATGATGCTAATTAAAATTCAGCACGTTTCCGGCAGTCCAACCAAGCACCCAACCACTCAACAACTCACCTTATCACATAGCCATAAGCCGGTGTCATAAAACAGTCAACAGTCAACAGCCAACTGGAGTTCAGCAATGCCATCAAAAATATTGTACCACATTTTGGGCTATTAATTGTGAGCAGTTTCCAGCATTGCAGGCTAGAACTTTGGACCTGAATCCTTGGCCGAAAGCAGCTGCCAAATTCAGAATGTGTTGCCTTCTGTTTAAAAGCTGTTGATAGCCCTCATAGCTTGTGGACCCCCTGAAGCATTCAACATAATGAAATTTTGCAACATTGAAGCTCAGCTGAGCTGTCAATACAAAGCTGCCATTTGCTGGCTACTACTACAACGACCGACCAATGTGTCTTTTGCCGCATTTCACAGCTTTAATAATGGAAATGCCAACTATAAATTCGATTGCGCATGGGGATTCGAATTCCAAGTGTCTACGTGATTAAACCAATGAAAAGTTTGTTCCCATTCTCTATCAAGAGAAATGTGTAAGAATTGACAGAAAAGAGTTGTCCAATTAAGCGTGCAATATGAAGAAAACTGAGAGACTTGAGACTATTTGTGACTATTTAAAGCATTTTTATATTGTTGGGTAAAGCTTCTACTATTTGTAAAGGAAAGAAAAACAAGTGGGAAATTTTGCGAAAAATCGTTTTATTGCGTGGCGTTTATTTTTATTTTTTTTCTAAGAATTGGTATGGTAATGCATTTACATTTTTCTTATGAAATATTAGGTTAATTTCCAGTTGCATGACAGCTATAATATATAATGGTCCTATCCGGCCGGATCCGACTAATGTTCTACGTTTTTAAATAATAAGTATCTGTGAAAAATTTCATCGCGATAGCTTTAAAAACATGGGATTGATAGCCAAAACTGACTTCGAGTTGTATAGCAGCCAAAATATATAGTGATCCGATCCTGCTGGCTCCGACCAATGTGCTGTACATTTGAATAATAAGTCTCTGTGCAAAGTTGCATCGCGATAGCTCAAGAACTGAGGGACTAGTTTGCATACATACAGACAGACAGACAGACAGACAGACAGACAGACAGACAGACAGACAGACAGACAGACAGACAGACAGACAGACAGACAGACGGACATGGCTAGATCAATTTGTTTTGTCATTCTAAGCATACTGGCAGTAACTTTTGGGGGTCTCTGACGCTTCCTTCTATGCGTTACAAACTTCAGCACAAACTTAATATACTATTTTCTTCGAAAAGAGTATAAACAATACGAAAATGCACACACATCCTCTTGAAATGCACCCAGCATTTTTAAATACCCATATTTTATATTATTTCAGAGTTAAGGTCATCTTATTCTTAATAAACTCTACCAAAGAATTATTTTTCAGGAGTCTCCCAAATTTTTTTTATGTTGTTGAAAACACTTTGTAAAATGTATGAGTCTATGCATGTATTACTGAAAGGAGGTCCGCATGTGCGAGTGGGTGTGAATGTGTGTGCACATAGTGCGCTTGATTTCACATCAAACTGCGAAAAAAAAGGTTTTCGTCAAAATCCCTATCGAGTAGATAGCCACACCATACAGCAATATGCAAATCAACAGCGTTTAGGCAGAAGACACAACAGTCGGTACAGTAGGGTGCGTAGTCTTCACCCCTATTGGAAGCTGCCATGCTGTTGTCAAAGGCCGACAATACAAACACGTAAGAACGTTGCAGTCGGACCTATCCGACTGCGTAATACTCTGATGCCATTGTAAGTACAGCTGATTGTGATTGCGCTAGTGGGTATGGGCGTGGCTTGACCTTTGACATTACCTAATAGTAATTATGGTGACTCTAGCTCTTAAGCTTTAGGATATATGGATTTTTTACCGATCATCAGAGAGATGAACAGAAATCTGGTTTTCAAGTTTACCGACTTTAGCTTTGTGTTTTGACATGCTATCGATTTGCCAGCCATCCAGTAGGCGTGGCACAAAACTGGCACAAACTTTATCTGAAGCAGTTAACAACACATATCATAGTCGAAGTTTCAAGTCATAGCCTCGAAAATACTTGGGTTCATGTTCAGATGAACAGCCTGCCGGACATTGCACAATATAAATATACTATGAATACCTTCGGTATCAGGGTATAAAAATGCATTGGCCTTATGTCTTTTGGTAGCTAACTCATTCTGTCATGCATAAACAATGCAGAGCAGCGTATTTCGCTGATAGCTCTTTGAGCGTCCCAAATGCTTCCAAGCGTTGTAGCTAAACAATAAATGATTTTTAAAGGCCGCCCCTGCGATCTTTTTTCACTTGCATGATGCTGTCAAACGAAAACAAAAATCAGAATATATTAGAATTATTCAACCTTACGCTAATCCGAGCTGTATTCATTCTCATATGCTGTTGATTGCATGCAAATCATGTTTACACTATCAGGACTTTTAGGTTGACTCAACAGCAAAGATATTTATTTTAATTTAAGTATGTCGAAACAGGCTTGAAGTAGATTCATTGTATATTAAGGAGGAATGTTACTAAATTTCGTTTAGATCGGTGGTTTCCAACTGCAACTTTAAAGTTAATGTCTTTAAATAAATTGTAATGTCTGATAAGAAGCAATATCACTTGATTAAATTAAACAAGAGTGCTCTAGTCGGGAGTGTCTGACTAGGAGATACCCTGAACACAGTCCTGACATCCATTCATACTTACCTATCAATGCACATCCATACAAACACACACACATACTGCAAGCAGTGCAAGCAGTTTAAGCAGGCTAACTTCATTGCAAAGCCCCACACAATAACTTCTGTGTTTAATGTCCGATCTTTGTGAGATTTATTTTTAAAATGGGCTTTTAATCCAAATTACAAGGTCATATCTTGAAAAATTAGTGTCTTTCACGTTGTTAGAAAAATGTTAGAAATGGTGCACTGCGGCTTTCGAGGGCATGTTTAATCTTCGGGTCGATGAAGATAACATTTCATTCTTGTTCAAAATATTTGCAATTATCCTTTAAATTTTGAGAACCTGAACTTCTATAAAAAGTGATGAGAGTGTATAGTGTATAAGTAACATTTGATCCAGTTTTTATATTTCATTGTATCAATAGCTTGTCCCTATTATCGATAAATTTCGATAAATGTGTATCACCTAGAGGCACCAAATTATTTGTGTACGTTATCATAAAGCAATATTTGACATTTTTGCCTTTTTATATCTTACTAATATAATGCAGATCGAAAATCACAAGAAATTCCAAAACTAATTGAATAACTAAACAATATTACAATATTAAATATTTACTTAGCAATATTAAAAGCTTGTGAATATGATATACACTTTAAGTAAATATATGTAAATAAAATCTTTGCTTCAAACTTGGTCTGCAATGGGTTAACAGTTTCACAACCAACAAAGTTTGTATGAATTTGCAGCACTTTTGGCTGTCACTTGAGCCAATTTATCATGCATATATCCAGCATAAGCACATGTTTCCCTCTCTCCCCACACACATTCTAACCACACCCGCATGTTGCCATGGAGTAGTTGCAAATAAATAGCGAGATTTTGTGGCGCAAAGCGAAAATGTTGCATGCAAAATAAACTAAGTACACGCGAGCAAGTTAAATGTTGTATTGCAGAGGTGCATGGAAAGATACAAAACTTTGGCTCCCTAAGGAGCCGAGTCGAGCAGCTGGCAGTAAAATGACGAATACGCGACCTCCATTTCGCTGAATGGCGACTGAGTGAGTGTCTGTGTGTCTGAGGCAGAGCTAAAGTTCAGCCATATTTATGGTAATTAAAATTGATTCGAAAAGTTTAGATTGTCTCTGTGGTTTGGCACCGGTGTGAGCTACCCAAAAATTTCCCTGCACAGATTTCAACATGTTTGCAGTCATGTTACCGAGAGTATCTCTTCCCTCATGTAGGCAGCTAAATTTTGGTAACATGATGGCATTGGCACCCAGCATGTGACAAAACTTTCTAATTAAAGTTTTTGTGCCGGCAATAACGCAAACCACCCTTCTGAAATGCCCCGGTAAAAGCCGAGCACCAGCACCATCACCAGCACCAGCACCAAAAAGATCTCAAGTTTCCACGTGTGTTTGTTTTTGTGTGTTGGTAAAGTTTTCCGGTGTCGACTTTTAGGCGCAGTGCGTAATGTTTTGGGTGTAATTCGAAATAATTTGCATTTGAAGTTGAGTTTTAATTAACCCCCTGGCCAATTAGTTAGCCCATCTGGCCAATCAATACCTGACAAATGAACGCAAATGAAATAGGGCAAACATTTCAATACTCCACTCCCTCTTTCTCTGTTGTTCGTTTATTTTTATTTTATTCAGGCAGTTACGTTTGCTGCAAAAATTGTGACAATGAAAACGATTACAAATATTAAGAAATTTCTAGATTTTACTTACTTAAATTACTTTAAAATTAATATTAAAAAGTAATACTAACATTTTCAAATGTCGAACTTATATTCACTTTGATTCTTTTTTAATGAAATGTGTATGTTAATTAAGTATTTTTATATATTAAACTTAACTTTAAAACAAATTGTATTTTGTAGTTATTAGTTAGTAGTTATGACTTTTAAAATAAAATTACAATAAAGTAAAAACAATCAATATAAATATATGTACAAGTCACTGCCTTTAAAATTCTTGCTTAAAAGTGGAAATAAAATGACCTCCACCTTTAGTTATCCAATTTATGTTATGCAACAAAGCAAACATTGGTCTTAGATGTTGGTGTGCATGGCGAAAATGAAAATTCACCTAACTTTATTTATGTTTTCATAAAGTTCAAGCATTTAAAACTCTATTAAGTTTGTTCATTAAGTCTACAATATTTTGTAGTCAAATTGAATTAAATTATATGCACCCAAGTTGCAAATATAAGTTGCAAACTCCAAGCTCCAAAAAACCTGAAACTTTCGCTGAGCAGAAAGTCGAAAAAAATATGAATATACATACACATACATATACATATATATGTGTTACAAAAAGAGGAAGAAAATATGTCTTATACAGTTGTTGCTTTTGTCCTGTGATTTTCTCAGTCTTTTTCTAGATGCGAGTGCAACAAAAACTGCAAACAACTTTCATAATTCATTTCTGCCTGAGTGTAACAATTTTTGCACTTTATGACTTTCGAGTGCGCCCAGCGAGTGGCTCGAGTTTGGCCCGCAAATCATGCAACATTCTGAGCCAGAGTCACAGTCGCAGTCGCAGTCGCAGTTGCCCAGCGGGTTGCCGCCGCGACTTGCCCCGAGTGGCAGCAGAAACTTTAAGTTGCCAACATTTGGGTTACGCTTTTTTGTGCTAATTACAAGGAAACTGGCAGCTACGAGTTGGAGTTGGAGTTGGAGTTTGAGTCAGAATCGGAGTTGGCCTGTCCTGATGGATGGGGCACTCCAGTTGGCAACAACCGAAAGCGAAAACAAACTTGTGGCCGAGAACAACAAACAGGCAAGTAGTAAACGGCTATAAGCAACGGACCACAGCAAAAAGTCAACGACGAGCCGAAAGCAGCCAAAAGGCAAGCCAAGCCAAGCCAAGCCAAGCCAAAGCAAGGCCAAAAGCGTGACCAGGAAGTTGTAAAAGGCTCAGCCAAAACAAAAGCACCGACATCTGGACACCACACCGACCCTTCCAATCGCCCCTTCCCCTGCCTGGCTTTCAACAGCTGCAGCAGTCTCCATCTCTGGGCAGTTCGTGAGCAAACAGATTGGCAGTCAAAATGACCTCGGCTGGTCCAAATACATGGCAGTAGGAAGTGCTGCCTCGGCTTGTTTACCTGCCAACAACTAGCCGCCAAAAACAACAAGCAACTCGTGTTGCAAACTAAAACGTTGCACAAAGCCAAAGACGTTGCCCCAACAGGAACCGAGGCGTGTTCACAGTGCGCTTCCAGCTGTTGTCTTTAACCCCGGCAAAAAGGAGTGCCAAGCACTTAATCAGTTTCGTAGATACACAAGTTAAGTGACAGAAACTGTACACATAAGTAGTGGAGGATTTCTTTGAGGTTGAGCTGCTCAAATTTCGCATTAAATATATTAATTTCATAAGAAAATATTATTAGCAATTAATAATTAATTTGAAGAGTTGTTATATAGCTTGTAAGCTTCTCATTTAAAATGTGCTCTTCTGAAAAGTCTTTAATATCCACAAGAAATTCTTGTTTGAAGCTTTCAAACTCTCGATAGCAGCTTTTGTTAATTTTGTTACATGCTGACAAGCATCTTTATTCACAGTTCGCTTTCGCATGCTGAGAACAATTTTTCGATTTATATGCCCCCTTTAAGAGAAGAAGGAATTCGGAAAAAAATGTAATGTATAAATGCACGACAAGGATATACCCTGTATACAGGCCAAAGGTATCCTAAGTAAACATTAAGCAGATACTTCTTGGGTTTTTTTCGATCGTGTCGATATTTAGATCCAACTTATCTCTACACTAAAAGCTCAACTATTTTATTTAAAAAATAATCGATAAGCGATAAGAAGGCGTTTGTGTTGTATGTGTGAAAGTACAAAATAATAAATACACTACAAGGAATCACTGATGTCCTTTCTGCCTGCAGTCTAAATTTTTTTACAAGTGGATCATACCAATTTTATGTGGAACTGAGGAAAGTCAGACAGACAGTCAGGCAGTCAGTCATTCATGTAATACAACCAAGCCAACAGTCCTCAAACAGTTGCCCAACATGGACACTCATGCGCACAGTGGTACCCAAACCCGCACGCACACCCACGTAATAAATAAATACAAATAAATGCATATAAATAAATAACAGACATGGGAGTTGGTGTAGAGCATGAAGCACAATCGAAAACAATAACAATGCCAGCAGCCACAACAAAAATACTTGAAACAGTGCCTGCGACGAGGTTTGCAGCATAAATATTTTACTTTTGATGAAAATTGTAATGAAATATAAATAACTTAGCGAAATTGACAGGTTTTTTCACGATAAATTTGGAAAGAAATTACAGTTGAATCTCTGAAAAAAAAAAACAGAAAAGCAAAAGTAATTACAATAAATCGAAATGCTTAAATAAAGTGTAAAAAAAGGCACAATGTTTGTTATATAGTTCATTTTTGTTTATGAGTCTATAAATAATGTGTTTTACTATTGAAAAATATTTTAATTTAAGTTAAAAGTACTTTAAATTATACTCGCAATCAATTATAATATCACTGTGCAAAAAAATTATTCTAGAAATTGAAGGAAATTTATTTAATCAAGTTTTTTGATGCTATATTTAAAATTTTTCTTTCGTGTGTCTAATAAAATTTCAAAAAAACTTAATTATGGTGGATTTCAAATTTTATCCTTTTCAAATTTTATCTGAAAATCATTAGCTGTATTTAGATTAATCTATTGTATGATATTTTTTAATCATGAATTATTCCTTAAACAATTTGCAGATTTTGTATTTATTTTTAGTTTTATAGTTTCTTATATATTTGACCGTTATTTTTATCGATCAATTGTGGTTTTCCCCAATCAATCAATTGTAAATGAGGACTTTTTTGCAAAGAAGTCATGAATAATCGAATTTAAATTAAAGTAAGAAAGTCCGTAAATAATTGTTTAATGGCTGACAAAATGTTTAAACATAGAAATGGTATCTTATCAAATATGCCAATAGCCTGATCTTAACAATGCGCTGTCGAGCAATTAATCTCATGGAGCAATTTGTATAAAATCCGGTTCAACATTAGTCAATAACACTCAACGGTGCTGGCAAATTTATTTTGGCTTAGCTAATTTATGGGCCTTCACACAGAGTTGCGGTGTTAAAAATCAGCGCCAAATAATTTGCATAATTTGCAGATGTATCAGAGCAAATGGAGCTCCAGTAAAAGCCAAAGACAAAGCACAGAAAGTGGAAAAATGGATAAACCCCCAAAAAACATGTAACTGCTACTAATTTACTTGCACACACAATTTATATGCAAATGGGGGCGTTCACTCTACCCAAAAGAAATGTATATAGCCTAGCTAGAAAGAGAACCTGTTTGAGTCTACCAAAATCAATTAGTGCGCTAATAAAAACCAACTTATAATTTGCACCTACTGATAACAGCTAGCAAGTAGGAAGCTGTCAGCTTTAATTTAAAACCAGCTGCAGATTGTGACAGTTCCATTTATTAACTCAGTAAATTACATCCATAACAGCAACAAAAACAGCTCGTATTAAAATGTAGGTCCCTCTATCAACTTATCAGCGCCACCAGCCACCAGCTGTAGATACAGATACAACTATCAGATACGACCGTGAACCTCAAGAGTTCAAAAATATCAGTCAACATACACTTTGCGACGACGCGTTGCATACTTTAAAAAAACAAAAGTTGAATCTGTCCCCTAATTGGTCAGCAGCTCCATCATCAGCACATGCTCAAAACAAGAACAACAACAACAACAACAGTGAAACCCGTTACTGAACTTGGCCTAATCCGGTTATTAAACTTTACACTCGTCTGCGTCTGCGGTGCGTAAATTCTCGCTCTTTAAATGTGCTTCACATTTTTTTAGATTTTGTTTTTAGTTTTAAGCCGGCGTCCGCATATAAAAACGTGGCGCATGTGCAGCGCATCTTTTAGTCGACTTTAATTCTTCAGCGCGATAACTCGAAACTGGTTTCCAAAATATGACACTTCGCATTGTAAGTGCTGAACATCAAATGCATTTCAGTGGATACAAAAGTGGATTTAGTGATATGATTGATGCAACTTTGGCGATAGTGCTGAGAAATGTAAAAAGTACAGTTCTTAAAACACGAAAAGGACCCGTTAGTGCAGGTGGCAAAGAATAGACACTCATCTATTTTTTGATTTATTCCAAACTGACATTTGTTTAAAAATACAAGTTTATTGCTATGATGCAAAAGTTGATCAATAACAGCTAATAAGTTAAGTGAGAAGTTCTTAATAATTGATTGAATTAATATTTATATGATATGATAAAAAAAACTAAAATCTTAATATTCTAAATTCTTTGTAATTCTTTAAGTAAATTAAAAAAAAAGATTTGATAAGCTGCATCTGTGGAATGTTTTTAATAGAAGCCCGCATAATTTTTAAAAGCAATCTTTAGATTTGCTTTGGAGTTGCTATTTGTAGCAACAGAGTGAAAGTCAAATAATTATTTACTTTAGAAGCTCGAAAGCGTCGCAAACAGTTTATTATACATCTCTCATTATACATATGTTTAGCGACCATTAGGCATAACAAGTTATTCTAGATAGTATCTTGATAAAAATAACTGTTGAAAAATTTGCAAGATTAATTATGCAGCGCACCATTTGCATACTGTGCCAAATATTAGGAATAAAACTTTATCTAAATACTGTATTCTAGACGAATGCAAACGAATGCCAAAACAGGGCATTAAACTTGCATGTTTTTTTTTTTGCATATCCTAAGGCATACCTCTGAATTATTTGAATACATCATGTGCTTTTCTTGACAGCGATTTTAATGAAATATGATGTTAATTTATAAATAATGCAATAATATTTTGGTTAATGAACTAAAACAACATGAAACACCAAATATACAGGAAATATGGCATAATAATGCAATAACCAGTTGGCTAAAATAGGAGAAGAAAAAAACGGTAAAACAGGATATTGATTTTAGATTTTGAATTGAATTAAACCAAATAAATCTGCCTTTCGAATGATTTGCATTCTAATAAAAGCATTTAACATTTCGGGAAAGATAAACAAGAATGCGACTTGACCTGCACAGTAACCTAGATATTTATGTTCTTATAGGGGAATGTTGCTTATGGCGATTAATACAAAATTATCAAACAATGCAAGGTTAGCGTTTGTCCCCTTCACGAGATTTGTTTTTTGGAGGTCAGCTTGAAATGTTCGCTGCCCACTCTTCGAGCTAAATCTCTAATTTAGACTATAACCAAATGAGCTAACATAAAAATCGTTCCAAAAGCAGACACGACTGCATAATTTGTGCGTTTGAAGCAAAGTTAATTATATTATGTAAACAAAAGCAAGAAGAAGAAAAAACAAAACGCACACACACACACACACATTCCAAAAGTCATCATTCATTTTTCGTATGTGCAAAGACTGAAGAGCATTTCCCAACTATTTTACAGTTATTAATCGCAGCCGCCGCAATGATTTGCCTCTGCGCGGCCGATGTGGCGCACATAAATCAAGCGGCGCCTAAGGACGTATTGGTGCCATTCAATGATTTATTGCCGCCACCGCTAGAAGAGGCCAGCACCACAACGGCGGCGCCATCGCCAGCGACAAGGCCCAGCAAAAAGTCCGACCAGGCGAGGAGCAAGGAAACGGACATTGTCGCTGAGCAGCCCAGCCCAGCTAAGCCGGAACTCGCTTTGGATTTGCTGCCGCCGTTCGTTGAGGCAGCTAGCAATGATGTGGCAGCTAGCTCCACCACGTCCAGCACCACCAGCACCACTCAGCGGTCAGTTGCTAGAGCTGCAAACACCGCTCGCAGTGCGCCACGTGTTGCACAGCCCCAGCAGCTGGAGGCACGTAGCAAGAGCGTTGCTAGTGAAACCTCCGCCTCGTCGCGCTTCTCCGCCGACCTCATTCGCCAATATGCCACATATTTCCAGTCGACGACGCCGCGTCCTCCGCGCGGTCCTCTGCCAACTCTGACGCCCTTTCCACGTTATGTGAAAAAGTAGCAAATTAATTAATTTAGATAAGCGCCGACAAAAAGCAATAAAATTAAACTAAAACATTACAAAGAATTCCGAGATCATTTTGTTGCACATTTGAATTTTTTTTTATTCGTTGTAATTTAATTTGTACGAGTGCAGAGGAATTTATGCAAAGCGAAATGAGTTTCAAAAATAAAATACTAGTTGAAGCATAGTTAATTTGAAAATGTGGATAGTTAAATTTGAAACTTTCAAGGGCTGCTAATAATTGCTGGTATCCCGTGGCTTTTTAGCCATCACTTGTAATTGAATGTTTTATATTGTACAAAGGAATGTTTGCAAAGCTGCATTATATCTTATAGTGCTCAGTTTTACAGAAGAATGTAATCTTAAACAGATGACTGCCACATTTTCTACTAATTTTGGGCACATTCTTACAAGTGAGCAATGAATAAGCTGTGCAATTATCGATCGATTCTAAAGAATAATTTTAATTTTCTCAACAATTTGACGACACCAATTTGATAGTTTATCTCGTTATACTCTTTTCGAAGTAAATAGTATATTAAGTTTGTGCTGAAGTGTGTAACGCATAGAAGGAAGCGTCGAAGACCCCCAAAAGTTACTGCCAGTATTCTTAGAATGACAAGACAAATTGATCTGGCCATGTCCGTCTGTCTGTCTGTATGTATACAAACTAGTCCCTCAGTTTTTGATTTATCGCAATGCAACTTTGCACAGAGGCTTATTACTTAAAGGGACAGCACATTGGTCGGAACCGGCCAGATCAGACCACTATATCTTACAGCTGTGATACAACTGGAAGTCGGTTTTGGCCATATATTTGATCTTTTCAAAGCTATCGCCCTAAGTTTCCTTGTACACTTTAACATCCTTATAACTCATCAATGTTAAAAATTTCAAATCGACTGAGTTTTATTTAGCAAAGACATGCGTCATTAAATATTTCGCTGGTGCAGTTGACAGAGTAAAAATTGCCTATAGGTTCGAAAAGAGTATAAAATCTTCGGCACGCCGAAGATAATCCTTCCCCACTTGATTTGAAATTCTCACAGTTTTATCCGGCAATAGGACAATCAAGGGAGTTAACTTAATTGCACGCTCAGCCAATATTTGTCTACTTGAATCAAGTATTTTGCCAATTGTGGATGGATGCATAATTGTTATATCTTTAACACATACCTAAATATGTTTAGTAGATTTTCGGATAAATCAAGTTTTTTATACATGGACTTTAGAATGAATTTTGTTCTGTGTTTGTACATTGTAAATGGTAAGTTGTTTTTCATTTGATCCAGATTCTGTAAATGATATCATAGTCGCCGCAGAACTAAAACCACATACAAAATAAATTATATATTTATATATTTATGTAGCCTTTCATGATTTCGTATTAATCGAGACATAATAAATGATTGAAAACAACTAGACACACTTCATTAGCATATACAGTAACTTAATTATCAACTATGCCTATCCATTAATTTGTAAGACAAGGCTTCATAGAAGTTGAATAAACGTCTTCTTCGATTTGTGGCTAAAGCATTTGCGGAAAGCGGAGTTCATCACGGCATTAAATTAATTGCCAGCGAATAACTTGACGCCGCTGGTCGACACTGAAAACCTCTTTGGCTACTGGTTGAAACATGCTTGTACATGCACGCACATATGCACCTAACAGATACAGATACTAAATTCTTGTAGTTGGATACCCCTACCCTCTCAGCGAAATACCCACTATTCGAACACCGCTTGACAAGCTGTCAAGTGCTAATTATTGCCCTGGCGTGTTTGATGATAATGCTGCTGTTATTGTTGTTGCCGCTGGTGTTTTGTTGTTTTTGTTGTTGTTGTTGCTGTTGATGACATTCGGGCTGCCGCAAATATGTCGGATTTGCATCGCCTATGCACGACTCAAAGCCGAATGGCAAATGCATTTGCTCTAATCAAATCATTGCCAGACATATAAGCCATATTTATGACCTACGTTTGTCATTCGGATTCATTGTTGTTGTTGCTGCTGTGGCTACTGCTGCTGTTGTTGTTGCTGTTGCTGTTCAGTTAACCGCGTTAATTACGCAGCTGATTGACATTAATGCGTTGCTGCAGTCAGTGCAACAGCTGATTTTAAATCATTACTCTCTGACCTCAGGCAAACGTAGCTGTCGCTGCTTTCAAATTGGTAGTAAACAGTTTTTCGTTGATTAATGGCATTAACATAAATTTAATCTGCCGTAATATGCATTTAATTAATGCTTAATACACTTTTTTTTAAGAATTTTAATATGCATATTTGGTGGCCATCAATAAAAAATCTTTTAAATATTTGTATCAATTTCCATTAACATTTTTCTCTTGAATGAACAAAATTTAAAAATATATATATATATATAAGAAATGCCGTAGCATAATAATAAATTCAAATATTAAATTTATTTATAAAGTCTGCAGTTATCTATCTTATTGCTATCAACACTTTCCTGCTTTGAAAACAAATTACAAATTTTGACAATGTAATTTGGAATGTCCGAAACTTGCACTCTGCATTTAGTCAGCAAATTGTTGGAATTTATTTATTTATTTGATCAGCGAAATATCCTTACATTTTTATACCCTGAACCCATTAAAAATGGGTAAAAAGGGTATTATGGGTTTGTGCAAATGTATGTAACAGGCATAAGGAAGCATCTCCGACCATATAAAGTATATATATTATTGATCAGTATCAATAGCCGAGTCGATCTGGCCATGTCCGTCTGTCTGTCCGTCTGTCCGTCTGTCCGTCTGTCCGTCTGTCCGTCTGTCTGTCTGTATGAACACACAGATATCAGAGACTACAAGAGCTAGAGACTTCATATTTGGAACATAAGTTCTCCTAATCCCGGGACAGATCAAGTTTATTAAAATTTATCGATAGCTCGTCCCGTTCAAAAGTTATCGATAAATTTCGATTTTAGACCAGCGTTTTTTGGATATAACTTACAAGTTATAAGAGCTAGAGGCCCCAATTTGACATGTATAATCTCGAATAGCATACACATGAACAAATTTTTCACTTTTTGGATACCACCCCCCAAACCCCCAAAAGTTAAAAAAACGCATTTTTGAAGGTACGACCTTGCAATTTGGTTTGGTCACACATATTATTGACAATTGTTTGCCCCAAAAATTTCAATAAGATCGGACGATAAACACAGAAGTTATTTAAGATTTAACTTTCCATTATGTGGGGCTCAGCGAAAAGCAAGCTAACTGCTTAGACCGCTTGCACTGCTTGTACTGCTTGTACTGCAGCATGTGTGTGTTTAGATTAATATGAATGATTGTAAGGACTGGGTTCAGGGTATCTCGTAGTCGGGCACTCCCGACTAGAGCACTCTTACTTGTTGTATATTATTTATTCATGTTCAAATGTTGCACCAAACAGAATGCAGAGCTCGACAGCTTTTTAAATGATATTTTGTTATTTGCTATTGTTGGTTGTTTGTTATTTATCACTTATGATTTTTGTATTGTATGCAACAAACTTAGCATGAAATTAAAATATTAATATATTGCTGGCACAAAAAAGCCATTTACACACACAACACGCACGCAGTGGAAGGTGGAAGGCGGACAGCATTTGATTTAATTTTAGATATGCAAAGGCATTTCATGCTATTTAGTTTTTCAATTAAGCTGTCCCAGCAGTCAGTTGAGTGGGAAATGCAGGCGAAGCACTTTATGAGCAGCTTAAACATTTAAATTGATTAAACGCCCGCAATTGCCCATGATGCTGTTTAATCCGTTCTCCATTTCAACCGAATCCTCGACAATGTCAAGCTGTGACAAAAATCATTTAATTCCATTCTAATGCGCTTCAGCTAATTATGAAGCAGCCAATGCTGGTACCCCCTCCACCGTCTACCATATCCCTAACAACCATTCCCAACAAACTGGATTTCAGTTTAAATATGCTAAACACCGTCAAAAAGCAGCACACACATACAGCAGATACTAACTTTGGATACTCACGAATTTTATATACCCTTTAACAATATATAAGTTGTATCTTTTTTTTACTGAAAACCAATTACTTTTAAATGTCTATAAAGTTAGGCATTCAACTTCAATGTAATAAGAAACCATTCTAAAATGTTGCTCTTAATATTTCAGTGGTATTAATTCGAAAGAAAGAGTGAATTGATAAATGAATGGAAAATAAATGAAATGCGCATTGAATAATATTTTTAGTTCAAGAAATTTATTACTACCGTATCTTTTAAGTTTAAAGTATATGCATAACAGTAGTTAGTCTCATTCTAAGGATATGAAGTTGCATGTCTTTGTTCGATTACCCAACTTAAGAGTATTAAAATAATGTGCGCTCATTATAAAAAGTAAACTTTTGCTTCTAATGCATGCAAAGCCATTAGATGTGTCAGCGATGGCATTGGTTCTCCCTATCTCCCTCCATGTGTATTTGTGTGTGGCTATGTGTGCGTGTGTGTGTCTGTGTCTGCATGAGTGTGGGGTGGAGTTTTTGTAGCAGCATTAAAAATCGCTTTTAACAAATGGTGCCATAAGCTCTTGGGCAAACTTTTAATGTGCACATACACACACTCACACACACACACACGCATAGTTGGCTAAATGTTCGTGAGTGTGTGTAAGCAAGATTTATGTTGGCTATGCGGCGTATGAGTGTTTTGAACTTTAACACGCAGTCTGTAGTGGGCAACAGCAGCAATATACACATGTAACCAAGGCCAAAGTATTTATAAGTGTATATTAAAAGTGTCTAGACATAGCCACATTTTAACAAGCAACTCAAGCATTACAAATAACATGAAAAACAACTAAAGGACTCACACAATTCGCAAAACGTAATGCTAAGAATAATACAAATAACGAAGTGAATATGAAACGCAGAAAAAAAATATTCAAATAGATGCATCCTTGTTGTTATGCTTATATCAAACAAGATAATGAGGTTTACATATTATAATTAGAAATGTCCGTCTTGTTTTCAGTACGTTTTTCAAAAACTTTCAGTAAATTTGATTTCACTGTATGCAATATAGATATGCTTAAACTTGTTATATTATTTCAGCAAATAATCTCGCAGCAGTTACTTCTCCAGCACTTTTAAAGGGCAATTCAATTAAAGAATCCTTGGCAGCTGTGATGTGATGTTCATTTTCTGCCTGTTGACAGCGAAGACAAGTTTCACTGCATTATACGCTGTCCTTGCAGAATAAATGAGCCAAAGTGTTTCATCGACAATGGCGTCAAACAGATACGCGAAAATAAATACAGATATTTTAAAGTGCGACATCCTCTAGCCGCTTAGCAGGCGACTTTTCAGCGCTTTAAAATGCAATTTTCAGCAACTTTTTTCATTCCGAAAAATCGTTTCTTTTTTCATTTTCACAGCCACGCCCATTTTCATTTTGCTAGCGTATGCAAAAATTATTTTTAATATGCGCATGTTGGATGCCAGCAAGGACACAGCGGCATCAGCTCCTGCTGCTCATGCAGCTGCTCTTGATGATGATAATGAAGATAGTTATGATAATGATAATGCTGATGAGCATGAGAGTTGTTACTGTCTGGCCACCCACATATCACTTTAATTACAGAGAGACAAAAGCAGACGGAATAAGCAAAAGTTTGTCGATGTGAGAAGTCCTGGATACCCTATATATTTAAATTTCGATGCTAAGACTACAAAATTGTGCTGACAATCGACCAGTAAATATAAATAATAATAATAAATAATAAACATAAACAAAACACAAAATACAATACACTATGTTTCACTATTGAAAATTTGAACTTCTTAGTTTACCAAAGTGTCGATTTATTCCTGATGAGGACGGGATTTCTAACAAAAGTTTCAAATACAAAGTAAGTTGTAATTCTCTTAAGTTAGTATCATATTTAAATAAAAAGTAAGGAGAGTTTCATTTGCTTGGATAATTAATAGCTGTAAGGCAATCTATATTTCTGCCAACGTACTTTCCCTGTTTGGAAATAGCCCCAAGTGCAGTTATATTCTATGAATAAGTGAAAATGAAAAAATCAAAGAGAATTAATAAAAATATATCTAGAAGCTTCGATAATAATAATAACAATAATATAGTAATACCAAAAACTTTCGATGTTTGCTCAAAATATAAATACGATGACAGCAGCACCAATTTATACCCTCTTCATTAGCTGCATGCGTACAGGGTACAAAAAGCAGAGATGGAAATTATGCTTGCGAAAAGCCAGGAGCAGCAGCAGCAGCAGGGGGTGAGCATGCGATTGAAGTATTGATTGTTTAATCAATGAAACGTCAATATTGTTTGCTGGCCATTAACTGACAGCCCTCATAGATGTTTTTTTGCGGCTGTGGGCGCGCGTTAATATCTCGCTTCAGTTATAATAATGAAAATGGGTTTAAATGTGAAAATAATTGCATGCCATTATATACAATATGACAACAAATTGGCATCAGAGAAAAAGAAAAATACAATGCAAATATATTGATACAATATCATTAAATTTAATTTCATCATATCACTTGATTTCATACGATTTTTCAAATACTTGCGACAAATGACTGACAGTTGCTGTGACTCTGAAATTATGGAAATTGAAATGAAAAACCTTGACTCATATACAAAGCATTTCTTCTTTGATTTTCCCAAAAAAAAAATGTATTTCTTTTTTAATTGAAAAGTGAAAGCCACAAATCCATTGAATTACATTTCCTTTCATTGGATGCGTCTTCCACTTGATTGATTTTCATTGCAATTGAAGTCTCGTTCTTTATGCCGTACGCCCACAAGCCAAACTGTAGTGACAGATCTTGCTATTGACATTTAAAATACATTTTGCACATATCTTTTGCATATTCCACATATAAATAACTGCAATTCAAAGAATTTCTTTCATAAATAATATTTTCGTCTATACGTATTTACATATATAATTATGAGTGTTGCGCATCAGTCAGACATCAACTTGGATTGTTGACTGACAAACAAATTCGACAAATGACAAAATAGTTTGTCACTTGATAACGGAAATGTCTTCAGAGAAATGTGTTAAACGAAAAAACGTTGAGATAAAATAGCAACAACACCAACAAGTAACCAATTGAGTTTGTTGCCGATACGGTGGGCACTAAACTAAATAATTCACTTATTCAACGGTCAAGTCGTGTAAACTTCCCAAAGTCTGTTCGCTTTTTGGGTCAGAAACGTTCGACTTGTAGGCTGACTCTGAGAGTGTCATAGAAATTATTAATAATTTATTTTGTTACATTTCAAGGATTCGCCGTCGCACCGGCCACACGTTTCAGCAATTTCCGGACAACAAAACCGGAAAAATACTCGAAAATGTAATAAATTTCCAAGGCGTTGAATCTGAGCAACTGCTGGAATTATACCCCTGCCACTTCTACCATCGCAGCTGCACCTTAACTGGGGCTAAGGATTCAGTTCATATGGTTGGGGTCAGCTGGACTAAGTGCTCGACAAACTGTTTTTGGGGCGGGCCCAATCAATGACAAAAATTACACACGAACGGTTTACGTTATGCAAAATGATGTTTGTAGAACTTGGCGACATTTGGGGGAGTGTGAAATAAAATTCAATGCTAAAAGGGAAATGAATTTTCGTCTGATAATAACTTAATTATGTTGAGTTTCTTTTTCTATGAATGATTTTTATTTTACTGTATCAAATATATTTAAGAAAATTTATAATAGAAAAAAATGTTGATAAATTCAAACAATATTTGATTTCAAAATCTCCAGTTTGCATTGCTTTTATTTTTCAAGCACTTAAAATTGAACTGGAAAATATATTTTACAGCAGATCCACAATTACTCATTAAGAATCCTAAATATGTTAAATACTAGTACATACTTTTTGAACTAGGATCCACTGTGCGTTACAAACGTTTTAAAAAAAAACAGCTGCCAAAGCGCCTTAGATATTGCGCTTCTTCACACTTCAACAGAAATGACCATTGCTGAAGGAACAAAATAAAAAGTATTTAACAAAATCAACAAAGCAATGGATTGGGCAGCGGCAGAGGCAGAGAGAGAGGCAGAGAAAATTTCTGTTCGCTTTTCCGCTTGCCCATTAAACATCGCATTGTAATAAAAGCAAATGAAATCAACGGGAGCTTTGTATAAAATGTTCTCGCATCGCAGGCGCACAGACAAAGAAAAAATATAATTTTATTTAAAAATGGTTCTTCGGTACTGAGACAAATCAAAAAGCCCCCAGTTTTCAATGCCATGCCGCGCTTTGGAGGTCAACAAAATGAGCAAATTTCAATGGGCGGGTACTTGGGGAGGGCTCTGGGACGCGTGCGACTGACAAGCTTAGCTGGAAAAGACCATTAACAAAGTAAACAGCTGCAAGAGCGCCGTCGAGTAACTGTAAATAGGGGCCAAGAATCCAGTCGAGTCAGCACCAAAACCAAAAAAAAAAAAAAATAAAGCAAAAAGAAACAAGCGAAGAATTTTCTTTGTTTTGACACCTCATTGTTATATTGTGGGCGTGGCGCGGCTGTCAGGCTACTTTCTGTAAATATTAAAGCCCATTTTAAAGTCAAAAGTGCGTGAAGAGGTACTTCAAGCAGGCAAGCGGCGAATGATAAACAGAATAAAATATGCAAATTCCCAATGTCAAGAAAACTGCTAAGAATTTCTGAAGAGTATTTGTTGAAATACTCCAAAGACGTGATTTATCTAAAATACATTTTTAGTGCGTTGCTGCTTAGCCTAGCAAATCTATTATAGGTACTATAAGAAATAGCTTCAACTTTCATATTTTATATTTTAAGAAGTTTAAGCTAACAACAGTTGAAAATCGCATATTCAAAACTTTTGTAAGTGAAAATTAATTACACAACAATAGGACGAAAATATAACTTTGACTATCTAGCTCCCACCCAGACACTGAATTTAAAAATAAACAAGTCTGCATAAGGCTTTAATACTCTTCTCAATCTTTGGTCCGATTTAACTTATATTAACTAGCTTATACTAGCGCAATTTTTTGATTCGCTATACCTGTACACCTGTTTATCGTTTATGACGCATATCTTCGCTATTTATGAGTCAATCGCTTTGGCATTTTTAAATATTTCTGAGAAATAAGGATATTCAAGTCTAAAAGGTAATTGAAGGCGAATACTCAAGCCTAAGCCTGGTCTAAGCCTACTTCCTGTTGTATGGCAGCTAAAAGATATGATCGTCCGAACTGGCCAACAAATGTACAGAATCTTTGAAGAATAAGACTATCGGCCAAGTTTCATCGATATAGCTAAAAACTGAGGGACTAGTTAGCATACATACAGACAGGCAGACAGACAGACGGGCTTTGCAAGATAAATTTTGGTTCTTAACCTTAGCATTCTTTTTTTGTACTGATAAATGAAACTGAGCTTGAACCCGGTAAACAAAGAACAATCCAACAAGTAAAGCAAGCTAGTAGACTAAATGAAAAGTGCTGTACAAAATATAGACTAGGCTGAGCTTTTTAAATAAGTAAAGGATATATATAATTATTATTAATTAAGTATAATAATGACAGCCAAAAATGTTGTGATTATGCTGAGCAAATTTGGTTTGAAAAACTCTTTGGCCAAAAAACATATTTAAGTTCGTATGCGTAATGCGTTGCTTAAGTTACGTATACGCGTAGTAGTGCAACGAATATGCTAATAAATAAAAGTGAAGCCATAATCGATTACTTAATGCCACCGCAGGTAGTTGGCTCCAGCGATTCGCAGACCCCAAAACGGCACATATTGGTTATTGAAATTGTCTCGCAGGTGTCATTAACGTCACTCGCCATTTTCTGGGCCATGAGATCGGTGGCAGTAGCAGCAGGTGCGTCCATTTGTGGCCGCTTGTAAGCGAAGGCGCCAGGCAGTGAGCCGTTGTCCTTAGCCGGGGATTGGCCAGCGAGCAGCGTTCGGCAATGTCATTAATTTCGATTTATGGTCATTAAGTTGAGGCGCTGCTTTCTATTTAATATGAAAATATTTAATGAGCGCTTTTAATTTATGCGCTATTTGCAGCGAGCACTTTGCCAAACAATTTCCTTGCTGTCGATTTGAGTTTGCACTTTTAATTAATGCATGCCAAGCGGCGGATCCCGAACGCCCCTATATTGACTTAAATGTTATGCTTAAAGCCGCACATCATTTGCACTCACTGTTCGAATGTATGCACACTTTTGTTTTATTCCCACAAGCATCGAAAAAAAAACCAAAACAAAAACAAAGAATAAGTAAGACAGAGTAGAGGAAAATTATGAAAGAGTCGCAACATATTTTCCTGCATCATTTTTTTCTTTGCTGAAATAACAAACCATAAATAATGTCATACGCTCACAAATGGCAGCCAATGTTTGCGCTAACGCGCCACGCCCCCAGCGCCCATTTCTTCATAGAATTTCCTTTTTTTTTGTTCCCTTAACATTCGAGTCGCCATCGTTTCGGTTTTAGGCCAAAGTTTTTGAACTACTTGCACGTCGTTCTTTTTCTGCGACGTTTTCGGGTATTTTTGGCAACCCTGCTGTTTTGTGTCTTCCCGACCCGCTTGGCCAAGCGCGCCTTCTGCTCATGGCTGCCACGCCCCCCGGCCCCGTGCCAGGCATTGCCCCCCGCTGCTGTCGCTGCTCCATGTCGCCGTCGCCATCGCCGTCGACGCGCGACTGAAACTTCAATAGGGCGAAAATGATAAATGGCCACGCTGCGTTTTCCCTTTGTGTGTGCAAGTGTAAGTGTGTGTGTGTGTGTGTGTGTGTGTGTGAAAAAGCGTAAGAAACGCCGCATAATGTGTGAAAATAAAAATGGCCAAATATTTGTAAATAAACTTATTTCTGGCCTGCAGCACATTAGCGACACAACTTTGCCAGCCATAGAAAACTTTGCGAAAAAAATATGTATTTTTCTATACAGAAAACTATAAAATAACTTTAAAAAGATGCTGTAAATTTAAATATATATTTATTTATAGTATTTATATATTTAAATACAAGTGGAATACTATAAAAAAACATTTATCGGCTAAATATACTGTGCAACTAAATAATAACTAGAAATAGTCGAATATAATTTATTAAGGTATATGTAAAATATTTCGATACACAATCTCACAACTCTATTAATTATTTAAAACATTTGTAAAGAGTACAGTTGAAAGAATTAATTACATTTTAATTTATCGAAGTATGTAATTAATTTCGCTGTCTGACCCCATACAACTTGCTGGCCATTATATAACAAAGTTTTAATTCCATTTGAAGCAATACAAGTAGAAGCCAGCTAATACATCGACTATTTAATACGTATTTCGCTCGCAGCTGAAAAATTTGCACAGCTCTGTCAGTGTGTGTGTGTGTGTAAAGCAGCGAGTTGAAAATCCATACAAGCATTTTCCTGGCATGTTTACACAATTCAACCGCAAAATCCTTTTGCTTGCCAAATATGCGATGCGCTTGTGTGCGAGAGTGCGAATTTGCAGAGTTGCATTGTTTGGCGCACCTTAGTTTGTGTGTGTGTGTGTGTGTGTGTGTGTGTGTAGACGTATGTGTGTAGTGTGTCCCGGTCTTGTACCAGTCTTAGCGATAATGATGTTTATTTAATGCATTCCAGGTGCAAGAAGCTGTTTGCTATTTGACGTTCCCTACTTAGGATTTCTCCACATCCACATCCACATCTCCATCTGTTTCATCCAGCCATACCACATGGCCTGGCACGCTAATGCTCCACTCTGCACGCTTCATGCCGGATTGTTGGCTAAGAGTGCCGCTCATTATGCCGAACATGGCGCCATTCCAGTTCTCATTCACCAGCAGCTGCGACGTGCATGCGATAAGCGCTAGCGTCGCTCAATGTCATCCGCTGCGTATACGTAATGCCCATTCGCTCTTAAAATGCAGCACACGTTTTTGTGGCGCTGCATTTATCGCTCTGCCGCCTGCCCTCTGTCCCTTGCCCCTTGCCACACAACTCGTAAATAATGCGCATAATCGCATTTAAATAAGTAATTTAATTTGTGATTCTCACATATGTATCATTAAGTTCTTAAGCCATGAATTGAGCTTGCAGCGTGTAACGACTTTTGCCATTCATTTGCATTGCGGCCCTTCGCTGCTCAGCTTTAAGCAGTGTGTACGCTAGTTTATTGAGCTGCGCCTTCATCCAGCTTGAGAGCGATCAATAATTTAACCAAATACCAAAAATTACAAAAGAAAAAGTGTTCCCTTTCATTAGTTGCAATATTACTTTTCCAGCTATCAATTACAATATTTGATTACATTTTGTCCTTATAAATACCAAACGTGCTTTTCTGAATTTCAATAAATGTTAAGCAGTGCTATTTAATTATAGTGTTTTAAGCAAAATATTTAACATACCATATATATTTATTCACATTATATTTGCTTCTTTTATATTTGCTCCCTCTTCAAGCCATTTCTCGTGCTTATCATTCAATGCATACAAAATTGTGAGTGTGCTTCGCTCGAACCTTATCCCAAAGTATGTTTACCAGCAACAGCAGCAGCACCAGCAGCAACATTTCGGCCATTCAGCTCTGGCATTGGGGAGAAACTTTTGCATACTTTGCATTTTTATTGCACAACATCCGGTAACAAGCACTCTTGCCAGTAAGCATTCAACTCTGAACCCCCAAGCATGCAGCCTCCATACCAATACCCGTCCCCATACCCATACCCAAAAACCGAAAGCCACGACCCCAACCGCAATATCAGGGACTGTAGCCCTTGGTGGCTGCAATTACAAACAGTTGTTTAACTGCTTGACTTAAAATGCAGCCACAGTCGAAAGCCGCCCAATAGCAAACCGACTACGAAGCCAGCCAAACTGCAGCTGCAGCTGCGGCTGCTATAACCGTGTCCATAGCTGTATCTGTATCTGTATCTGCAGCTGATGCCAACGTTTGTGGCTTACAGATTAAAGCGCGTACATCCGTGGCGACGGCGACAAGCCGGATGATGAAGCTGCTCACAAAGGCGCGCATGCGCTCCAGCCACAGGACAGGATAGTCCTGGCCAGTACCATCCATGCCAGGACCCATTCCTGGTCTCTCTCGGCCCGGTCAATGGCGTCCGGTGTCATTGCGCTTCCGTTTGAGTTGGCAATTTATACAGTTATTCGCTGGGGCTGGCCGCTCGTAATGGAAACTTGTCCGCACATTTACTTATGCGATGCGCACTTTTGTGTGGCCAGCGAACGTTGCAAGCCCAATGTTAAATTGATTTATAATTTTCCAGCGTCGCATTTTAACTTTTCCTGTTGCCAACACCGCGTCCTGTTTGCTTTTCCAGTTCAACCCGTAGCCACTTCACCCTCAGATACTTTATGGCACACGCACAAACTTTATGAGTTTTTCGCGCGGCTTCTGCCTGATTTCCATGCAGCTTTTCATTTGTTAAGCCAAATTGCCTACTGAGCGCAACTGCAAGTCGGTTCTTTTATTGTGTACGCTTGCTTTTTAATTAAAAGTCATGAGTTCAGCAATTGATACTGTAATCAATTTATGCATTTGCATTTTTGTTTACTGAGCTCCCTTATTATTTTAATACGCGCTCAACTCATCAGCGATCCACTCAAACTTTCGCTTAACAAAATTTTGCTATTAAAGTGCCTCTCTGCCAGTTACTTACAGACAAAAGATATGTTAATCAAGGAATATCTCGTGATACCAATATTCATTAGTTATATGGATGTTCAAGGATACTAGGAAATTTAAGGCGATAGCTTTAAAAAGATCGGATAGCTATATGGCAGCTATATGATATAGTGGTCCGATCCGGCTGGTTCCGACCAATGTGCTGTACATTTGAATAACAGGTCTCTGTGCAAAGTTTCAGCGCGATAGCTCAGAAGCTAAGGGACTAGATAGCAAACATACAGACGGAGAGACAGACGGACATGGCTAGAGCAATTTATTTTCTTATTCTAAGAGTATAAAAAAACTTTTCTCTTATCCCTATTTACTCGTTACTGCATACTACATATACTCCTAACAATACTATTTTACTCGTAGTACTATGCTACTTATACCCGTTATTTGAAGTTTCTAGTTATAACAATATTGTGCTTATTGCTTTATGCCCACTTTTCTATACTAGTGCCTTAACACTATTTGTTTGAAATTTTCCCTCTACTTTTTTTCCGATTGTCTTGTTATAACATCATGTATCTTAATATTTTTTACTTCAAACTCCTCTATTCCATACTCTCAAGTCTAACATCGTTGCTTTAGACTTGTTAGTCTTAAATCGGTAGTCAATTAAAGCTAAACTATATGCTAGTTGATATCTACTTTAAAGTCTACACACGCTCTTTTATTATTCTGCTCTATTCACCACATTTATACGTTACAATCTTCTTAGATTTCTTCTCTCATTCTATAACCATTAAGCTATAATTTTGGTTAATAAATTGCTTGAATGACTGTATAATTATTAAACTGATAAGCAAAGAGAAAAGCGGAACTCAACATCAATAACATAACATTCGCATAGGTCGAAGTCATGAAAATTTGTGTGTCATTAAAATAATCTTATGGCTATGTAAATCTCAGCCAAATAGTAAAATTACGAAAATACGAAGAATAAGTACAACACGATGTTGGTCATTAAAGGAGCCTTAGACGAAATGAAACTGTAAATGAAAAGCGCCATCAAAATATCAACGAGTCGCAGTCGGAGTCATAGCATAATGTGCTGAAAGAAGCCATTTATAAGGGAAGTCACAAATAATCAAAAAATGCACGCTAGCGAAGAGATCAGGGTGCGGACTAGGGTAGATGGGGATGGTGATAGGGGGGGGGCAGGAAGGAGCTAAGTAAATGACAATAATGACACAATAAAAGCGCTCTTAAAACACACAACATCCATGATGACAACAACGAGTGGCTGCGGCAGGACACACTGAGTGCCAAGCAGCAGGACAATAAAATAAACGTTAATAATGATAAGATAAAAGCGAAGACAGCGCGAAGCGGGTCTGCAAAATGTTAAAACAATAACCAGCTAAATGTGCGACACAGCAAGGATGAGATGATTGTTGCCAGGACTTTTGTCGGACATGAACTGGCATTGAAATATTTTTGTTTTACGCTGAGCAAGGTGTGTGTATTTTGCATCTGTATGTGTGCTTGTGTGTGTGTGCTTGTCAGGCAATGGCTTTAGCTCTAATAAATTAATGATAATACGAATATTCGCCAGAATATAAATACAGTTCAGCTTAATGCGCTACAGATACTTGTAGTATCTGTAAGATACTTACAACATTTGCTTTGTCAGCATGATTATGTTCGGTAAATAATCATCTGCAGCAGGTGTAAATGTGGTGCAAGTGTTATGAGTGCCAAAATGAGTACCCATAATTTAAACCCAACGTTTCTCATTCAACTTTCTTATTTGCATTTAGAGCGAGAAACTCGGAGGCCAGCACTTGAAGGCGATAAAATAATACCTAAATACTTGCGGCAAATCGAAAAGTTTTATTTTTGTCAGCCACACACACACACAAACACAAACACACACGGATACGCACAACACAAATTTCGGTTACACTCGAATGATTTTAATTCTGGTTGGATTGTTGCTTGTTTTAAGCTACGTAAAAGTTTGTTTTGCTCCTGCTGCGGATTTAAAGTTTATGGCGCAGGTGTTTGTTTTGGATTAGGGTAGCCAGCAAAAAGGTAAAGCGACACCCTACCCGCCGATAGAGCAACTAACGTGCCTTCGGTGTGACCAAATGCGGTTAAAGCTGCTTTCTGTATCTGCTTCAGTATCTGCAAATACACATATATATATCAGCAACTTTATGTGTGCCTGAGTAACGTTCATTTATATATGTATGTAAGAAGCATATGTATAATTCTATACAAAAACTATATTTGTACATCTTAACTCTTTCCCTGTATAGCCCTTATACTCTTTCGAATCTTTGGCAGATTACGCTTATTCCTAAAATATTCCGTGAGTAATTCGCAGCTATCTTGTTTCTTTCAAAGTATCTCATTTCCTCCATTTATGACTCAATCGAAATTTTAAACATTGATGAGTAATAATAATTCATAATATTAGAATTTCTATATTAAATCTGCATTTAAATCTGAAGCAATTTTACATTATCGATTTTCTATGGAACACAATCTAAGATAAGGCTTAAGACTAGGCTCTATAGTCACTAGAAATGCCTTGCAAACATCTAAAACTATAATAGCTTCGTCAACACTGACCCGATTTTCGATGCCGAGGCAGTTTTGATCATGGTTTTGGTTCTGTATTGAACATTCTCGATTTTCTATGAAACACAAGATAGGGTTCCTAAGTCCCATGAAATGCCCAACACTTTGTCAACACTGATCAGTTTTTTGCCGATGCAGTTTTTACCATGGTCTGGCATCTATAATAATTCTGCATTGTGATCTGAATAAAAGCAAATAACCGGCATTGCATTTGCGCGACACTCTACTATTCAACGAACCGTCTTGCAAAATGCAGACAAACTTGATTTATGTGAATTCAAGTATCCATACATACATGCAGACAGACAGACGGACATTGCCACATCAAATTCTTTTGTCATCCTTATCATACTGGCGATTACTCTTATTATAATATTTTCTTCGAAAAGAGTACAAAGAGATACAATATTTACAAGAGCGGCATACAATTTTTAGCCAAGATTAGATGCGTAAATTGATTCCGTTGATTCTAGAATGAACTACGTTGACTCAAGTTTGTTTTTCTCAAATTTAAGTTGGTAACAATGTCTTAATTTATCGGACGTTTGCATTGGACTCTTTCTGGTATAAGAATAACTTAATTAAGCCTACAAACAGAACGATTGTTTGATCTCATTGCAAGGATACATTCTTGATTTTATATATTTTTAACTTAATATGAGGATTTGGCTGTGTATGAAAATGTTTCTAAATTTATAAAGCATTTGCATACATTGGTATGTATACATTGGTTAATTTTTGAAAAAATCTGCATTCGTATCTGAGTCTGCATCAGTATCTATGTTTGTATATGTATGTATATGTATAAGTATTCGTTAGGGCATTTGTGTGTGTAGCACATGCCAAGCACATTTGCTGCTCAGCTGAAACCGCACTATCCATTTGCCAGCTTTTCAGCATGGCAACCACAACAAACAGCCTACATGCCTTGCACAGACACTCATACTCGCACTCATACTCACACTGGCACTCGGACTCGGACACCCAAATGGGTGCCACTCATGTGGGCAGCCGCTCACGTGCAAACAAACTGAGAATGTTGACGACATAAATGCATCACAAGCATTTAAATTGTTTTTAAATTGATGCTGAAAAGCAGAGCCCAGTGTCAACATATCACTTCAATTCAATTCAAAATCCATGATAAAAACATATGACGAGCAAAAACTTTGCCAGCATTCGGAAGAAGAGAACTTTGATCAGTGATGACTGACACATAATCCGTGGCTTGACCCGCTGAAAGCTCACATTTTCTTAAACCGTAAAGGGTGCTACCTCAATTAATACCAGATGAAAATGGTGCTTAGTTTCAACTATGGTAATTGGAGAACATTTTAAATACAAGAAGATTAGAAACAATAAAGAGTGCTCTACTCGGGAGTGCCCAACTGATACCCTGAATTTGCGGCCTCTAGCTATTATAACCTTTAAGTTATGGCTCAAAAACGTTGGTCTGAAATGGAAATTTATCGATAACTTTTGAACGGGACGAGTTATCGATTAAATGAAATGAACTTAATCAGTCCCGGGTGAACGAGAACTTATAATCCAAATATGAATTCTCTAGCTCTTGTAGTTTCTGATATCCGCACGGACAGATGGACGGACAGACTGAAGGTTATGGCTAGATCGACTCGACTGTTGATACTGATCAATAATATATATACTTTATATGGTCGGAGATGCTTCCTTATGCCTGTTACATACTTTTGCGCATTAAACCCTTTTTACCCATTTTTAATGTGCTCAGGGTATAAAAAACACATCGAAAGAACAGTAAATGATTGTTGAAACTCAATAAATAATACCTGATGCCAATAAGTTAAATGATTTTTCTATACAAAATTAATAGACACAAAAGAAGAGTAATACACAGATTGAAAAAAATGAAATGCGAATTCATATAAAAAAAAATTGTAATGTTTGTCTTAATTAATATAACCAAAATTAATATTTAATATCACAATTTCTTTATATCCGCTTAAAATAGTTATTTCATTGTTTCGATAATCGCACACATTAATTTTTTACACATCATTTGCTCATTCCTTTATTGACATTAAGCCATTTTGTGGTGCTTTCGCGTATTTCATTTTATTTCATTTCAATATTTATATGTGGTGCTTGTTGTTAAGAAAAGCGTATTAAATATAATTTATGTGCAATTGCATTTGCATACCATGTTTTCGTAGATTTATTTATGACTTTGGTGGTATGTTAATAATTTTAACGACATAAATAATTAATTTATAAAAATCACACGCCGTATATTGTTACCGTGTGAGCTGAGCTAAAGAGAAAAGTATTTAATATATCCGACTATCAATAATTATACGCAATGGTTTGGAATATAATAATATTTAAAGGATAGTTCATTACAAATGATTATATTAAATTAATGTCAAAAAAAAACAACAAAAAATATATTTATTGGTCAAATGAACTACACATGATTCTACTACTCTAGATGATAATAATAAAACAAAAATATTCTTAAAATTTTCGGTTTTTAAAATGCGAAAGAAATTCTTAAGTGATGTTGACGTCTTAATTTTTGAAGTCTTTTATAATCCGAATGTTGTTAGTGAAAACAATTGGAAATTGGCCATGAATTTAATTTTCGTTCAATTCCACTTTGACTCTGGGAATGTATTAATTTATTAAAGCAACCATCAAAGAAAATTAAAAAATACTTCCAATTATTTATAGTCCGTAGAAAAATACATTCCTGATATATAGATATAATTTAAAATCATCATTTGGACAGCTTATTAACTATTGTAATGGCCTGGTATTACTGGCATATACAACTTTAACTTTGTCGCGCTTATTTTTGCGTTTAATCTCCTTTATTAATAACAGTTTATTTAAATTTAAATGTATAATTAAGCTTAAATCAATAACATATCGAATTGTTATACATCACTCGCATAAAGCGCATTCGTTGTACTTTATTAATAACGACATGTGTGTGGTCGGTGGAAATTATTAATAATAATCTTACTTCATATAAATACGCCAATTAATCAACGAATTTATTTATATTTCAAGCACATTCGGGCACAATTTGTACTGGACGCTATCGCCAAGTTTAAGCTACCCTAATGATTTTTAATCAATTCATTTGCGTTTTTATTGGCGTCCATTGAGTAAGCATTGTTTGCATTAATTAGATCATTTAACAAATTACTTCTCGATTGCCATTGAATAGCACTTGAGCTAGCTTGAAACCCTCTTAAGTATTCAATGAGTTTAACTCTGATTTTGTAATGCGTAAGTAAACCAGCAAAAATGTTTAAGCAATTGCATTAACATTTTTGCCAATTGCCTTTTCTTTCGTTTTATACCCTGCAACTCTAACTATATAAATGGGTGTAAAACACACTCTTTCGAACTTATAAGCTTGATACATTTACATTTCGTATACACAAATACTGCAAGTTATTGCATTACCATTTTATGCAGCTGCTTTTGTATATTCAACATATATCTGATTGATGACAACTTCTTATGTGTGCTGGATTCAAAACCAAAGTACAGGGTATTCACACATTGATTACTCTTATTCGATGAATTTGTCTACTTCTTTTTGCCTGCCAGCAACGACGTTGAAAAATGCAAAAGAAATGAATGCAAAAAAGGTTTTATTGACAGTTTTTATCAGAGTTTCCATCTCCGATTTCTTCGCTGGATCGTTTTGAATTCCAGCAGTTAACAGACGCACAAAAATTGCCAGCAAACAGTGCAGAGCAACGCAGTTGGTAAGCAAAGCCAAAGCCAAAACCCCAAAACCAATACAAAATAAATATTGTTATCTCTTTTTTAATTCCATTGAGTGTCGTTTTGTAGCCTCAGTCTAATCTCAGCCCAGCTCCAGTTTATAATCGATTTCATTATATTTGCAAGTGTTGGCAAACTTTTAATTATACTTTGTTATTGCGGCCGAACTTTCCCGTAAAGCTGTTATTTTTTGGGGAAAAGGCAAATACACTTATGGTGCGGCACCGTTGCAAAAGTCTATAATAACAAAATGCATTGTCCCTCTCAGCAGCGTTATCCTCAGCATCATCATCATTATCATTATCAGCATCATCATCATCATCTTTGTTACCGCTCTCAAGCACATGGCACAAGTTTGTGCAACACTTAAACTTTAATTGTGCAAACTTTTGACCATGTCGCCTGCAAGTCCTATGAGTCCTGTGTGCCCTGTGTGTCCTGTGTATGTGCGCGTGCTGATAGATGGCATTCTAAATTTTGTGAATAGGGTCAGCCTGTGTCTGGGGCACAAAATGCATAAAGGATTAGAGAGATACGCACTCACTCACAGAAACAAAGCAGCAACCTGTCTTCTGTCCCCCTTTCAGCACATTGCAATCCTGCACCGCAAGGCTACTGAAAAGTGGGTGTGAATGTGTGTATGCATGTGTAGATGTGCGTGTCACTTGCTGTAGTCTGTTTGCCAAATGACTTAGCACACTCATTGGGTGCCAACCACAAATTCAATTTCCCCGATAAGATAGAAGTGAAGTGATCCACACTTGCGTGTCCAAAATGTAAAGCACAAAGGATATAACCTGTGCTTTTATATAAATACGAATTTGCTTGAGCTACTTCTTTGGCAGATAGAATTTATTGCTACAAAAATAGATTGCTTTTGTATGGATTTCTCAATGCAATAGTAAAATAAAGTTAGTTTTGTATTAAGTAGAGTAAAACAAAGCTTCAACTCTAATTCATTTGTATAAGGTAATTGACGAAATTATTTAATACATTTGAATACACTGAACCCATTAAAAATGGATAAATATAGTGTAAAGCAGTGGTGGAAAAGAATGTAACAGGCAAAAGGAAGCAACTCTGAACCTATAGTGTATTTATATATTCTTGATGCGTATGAACATCCGTATCGATCTAGTTTTGTCCGTCCGTCTGTTGAGCACGCGATAGCCCGCCACATTCAAAAGTTATTGATCAATTTCGATTGCAGTCTGGTATAACAGGTGTAAAGGTATTGAGGCACCGAATATAGATTCTATTATCTCAAATAGCATAGCTATGTAAAAAATATTTGTCTTTTATGATATGATATGGTTGATATTGCACACTAAACACAGAATTTGTCTTAGATGTAACTAAGCATAGTATGAGGTTCAGTGAGAAAGCAGTGCTTAAAGTTTTTGAACTGCTTGCACTATATGTGTGTGCTTGTGTGTATATACACAGAAAAGTAGGTATGCATGTAAGGACTGACAATGTAAGGTATTAGATTTTGTTGAAAATACTTTTTATATTTGTGTAAAATAGCATACATGTTATTAGTATAACAATAATTCTTATTTCTGAAAACTAAATTCCTGTTTACTAATACTTTCACAAATCCATTTTGTTGCTTAAATATTTGCATATATACATATAGTGTAAGCAAAAAAAAAAAAAAACGATTTCTTTCAAAAATACCACACTTTACAACTACACATTTCACTTAAGTGAATAATGAGGCGAAAATATTTTAATGGCACAACCAATCACTTACACACCCTTGCATATACATGTTCAGACACACCCACACGCCCACACTAGTAGCCCATAACTTCATTTATTTAAACAGTTTTTCGCCCTCGGCCCCCTGTGTCCACATGTGCAGAAGTGAGTGTGGGACGTTTGGGTTCCCAAGTGAGAAATATTGTTTTAGTTTATCATGACAGCACTTTTACAAGTTTTAACTGCTCATACATTAATTAAAAACTTAATAAAACTAAAACGAAAACGAAAAAACTGACATTTGCAGCTGGGCGAACTGTTGCTCCACCCGAACATGGATCGTTGAGCAGTATGCAGTGCAGTCCAGCGCATTTGCCTGCCTGTGAGTTTGGGTATGTTGATTTGCAAATTGCTATTTGGCTCTTTTGACATTCAACTCGCTTGGCATGTGGGAAGTTTTATTTGATTAGGGCCAACGGAAACGCGGGAAAAAAATGCAAAGCATATTTTCAAGCGCATTGCTAATTGCGTCGCGCAGTTGTTGACACATTTTTAAGCAAAATGTAAACGCAGCAAACAACTGCAACAACAGCAACAACAGCTACAACAACCGGGACACACAGCACAAAAATTGTTATTGCCTGGGCAGCGTCAGCAAAGAATTCAGTTGAAATTGCTGAGCGGGCCAAAACGGAAAACCAAAATTTCACTTTTGTGCATTTCGGCCAAAATGTTTGCTCACGGAAAAGGAAAGTACTTAAAAGCCCGCCCTAAAGCAAGAAAATGCCACAAAACATGCAAAACAAGAAAGCGCAGAAAGCAATAAGAATAAGAGTAACGAAGAAGTTTCCTATAAGGTCACAACTCGTATACTTTTTCTAAAGTAAATAAATCTGAAAAGACTTTAAATATTGCAATGTGGAAATAAATGGAATTATTGATTTCATTTATACGTCTGTTCGCTGAATATAATATTCGGATTCATAGATCATAAATTACAATTGCTTCGCTCTTATATAGAACAGCAAAAGCTTTTCAGATACACTTTTATTGGACAAAAGAAGCTCTCACAAATCCGATGACTGTCAGCAAAAACACACAGCACATTTTCCAATTTTCACACATAATATTTTTTATTTGTTCTGTAGGCATTCGCATGTTTATTAATCTCTATTCCAAGTATGTCTTTCATAATTTGTCTGATGAATTACTTTGCCAGCAGATGACAACGAAAATTGTTAAAGGGCGTCTTTTGAAAAGGGTTGCATGCTAAATTGTTGTTGCTTAAGCAAACTATAAAAGAATATATTCTCTTGATTTATTAAAAACAAGTAAGAGTGCTCTAGTCGGGACTGCCCGTCTAGGAGATACCCTGAACCCAGTTCTGACATCCATTCATACTTGCCTAATAGTGTGCATACATACAAACACACACATACTGCAAGCAGTGCATGCGGTTTAAGCAGTTATCTTGCTTTTTCACTGAGCCCCACACAATGGAAAGTAAAATCTTAAATAACTTCTGTGTTTATTGTCCGATCTTTTTAAAATTTGTAGGACATAACATTGGCTATAAAATGTGTGACCAAACCAAATTACAAGGTCATACCTTCAAAAATGAGTTTTTTGAATTTTTGGGGGGATTGGGGGTGGTATCCAAAAAGTGTTTACATGTGTATGCTATTCGAGATTATAGATGCCAAATTAGGGGCCTCTAGCTCTTATAACTTGTAAGTTATAGCCCAAAAACGCTAGTCTGAAATCTAAATTTATCGATAACTTTTGAATGGGTCGAGTTATCGATAAAATGAAATAAACTTGATCTGTCCCGGCACTACGAGAACTTATATTCCAAATATGAAGTCTCTAGCTCTTGTAGTCTCTGATATCCGCGTGTTCATACAGACAGACGGACGGACGGACGGACGGACGGACGGACGGACGGACGGACAGACAGACAGACGGACATGGCTAAATCGACTTGGCTGTTGATACTGATCAAGAATATATATACTTTATATGGTCGGAGATGCTTCCTTATGCCTGTTACATACTTTTGCACAAAACCATAATACCCTTTTTACCCATTTTTAATGGGTTCAGGGTATAAAAATGCTATGCAAGGTTTTCTTTGTGTGCGTGTTATTGTTTTTAGATACGGACTTAAGATGACAACTTTGAGTTATGAGCAGTGAGCAGCTGTGGGTGCGGTGTGAGTGGCATAAATAGAGGTCAATGCACTCACCATATTCCCCCCCTAGTCCATAAAGAGTTCGAGAAATACCTACATATAATGGAAGTTTGCTGAACCAGATTTGATATGTGGCCTGCACTCGTATGACAAATTTCTAATTTGTCTGTCAGCAGCGCTGGCTGGCAATAAGTTTTGGGTCAGACTTGATGCGATTATGATCTGAGCATATTTCTTAGTCCGATTCGTGCACATGACTTTTACATGTGACAAACTCATGCCGGAAAATCGTCGTCTACTTCCTGATGCCAACGAACCGAGCGCCAGGCGCATCCTTCGACTGCATTTGCTTTCTAGTCCTTTCTTGATGTGCGTGTCTGTGCATGTCAAGCGCCCCACTTCCGCACACACACACACACATGCATGCACTTAGTCTGTGCTCGTCTTAAACTGCATTTAACATTTGCTACAGCCACACCCATCACACACACACACACACACAGAAGCTCACCCGCCCACATTTGGTTACATTTTTATTTCAAATTGGTCATTTCCTATCATTTTTGCAATTTTCATTTGTCGCTCGACTGCTTCCCCTTTTGGGCGCCTGTTTCATCCTTGGAACAGGACATGTGCTCCATCATGCAAGTGACTTGAAAAGTTGTTTCCGTTTGACATTTCTGTATACTTTCATATTTATAGATATGTCTGTACGTATCTGCGTCTGTATGCCACATACTCTAAACAAAAGCCATTTTCCGGCATTTGAATCTCTTCGCTTGGATTTTCTTTTAACGAGCCGGTTCTCTCGAAGTCTCATATGCAAGTTTTATGACGGTCTGCCCTTTCCACACATTTGCGCTGTTTAATTTGCATTTTTATCGATTTAGAAAGTATAAAAATACAGCTTAGCTTTGTCTTTGCCACACTCGCTCGTTACCCATAAAATACCCATAAAAGTGTCACCATATAAGCAACCAAAAGAGCTTCAACTTTCCCCTAAGCCGCACTTTTAAAGTGCTGCAATCTTTTACGAGTGCGCATGTGGCATCAGAGTTACATTTCAGGTTCCACTTCACTCCGGCTGCATCGAAACAAGTCTTAAAACACAATCAATTTTATTAAGCAAGTAAATGACTCGTGGCAGCTGGCGTTGATTCTTCGCTTCCATATGGCTGAAGTGTCATTTTTAGCGATAACGAGTGTACTTATTATGAAAAATACTGCTAACCGAATTTACTGTCCATACGCATAAACGTATACAGGTACTTTTCATTTAATACATTTTTAAAACATTCCAAGAAACAGATAAATGTATATTCATTATATTAATAACAATAATAGGAAATATTAAAACACACGAGGAAAAATAGTATTTAATAAATTATTATATCTTATTATTATTATTTAATTAACATTCTTGCTCGAAATATCTTGATTTTAGAATTGAACACTGTTTGCGTTGTACAGTATAAAATACTGGCTATTTAATATCAGAAATTAATTTATTTGATTCCAAAATGATCAAATTGATAGCAACAACATTAAGTGTATTTATTTTAATTAAATTTGAGCATGTTTTATAAAATGGAAATCGACATTCTTCTATCGCAATTTTGAACTAACATTGATAAATATTGACAATTTCATATACAAAGCAAATAATTGCATGTGCCTGTATCTTATTTATGCAGCATGCACTATACATTATGCCACAATACAAAAGAGCCAGGCGGCAATAACAAACAGACAGAGAGAACAAAGACGAGGTCAGACAAAATTGCCAAACAATAGCTGCAGCTATAGCAAACTACATGCATATTTTAATAGCAGCACACACAAATTGCGTGCAGAACAATCATAAACTTTTTGATTTCAATTAAACATCGAACCAGAGCGTTGACAAGTCAACAGTATCATGCAGATATTTTTTTATGTAAATAGGCAAATTGTTTTTGTTAAACATTGCGTATACGCAATACGCCACTACTGAAAGCCCAATGCAAATATGCAGAGCTGCAGAGCTGCAACAAGAGCGAGTGCCAGGGCAGCAGCAGCAGCAACAGCAACAAAGGCTAAGCCAAGTTAATAGCTTTAAATAAATAAACACAATGAAATAAAATAAAACCAAAGCCAAGATAATGCCAGCCAATCTGCAGTACATTCCTTTTGCATCCGTTAGAAGCAACTGTGCATTATGAGTACTATTTGTTGTTATACACTGACTGTATCTGTAGCTACAACTCTGTACGTAGCTGTATTTATATCTGTGTGTGTGTGTTTGCCAGCGGCTTAAGCAAATCCACTTCCGGCTAAAATGCATTTTAAGCAATTAGCAATTGTATGCGCTACATATGGCAGCACTAACGATAACAACATCTGTGGCCTTTACCATGACAACAACAATATGAAACAAGCTGAAGGATATACATACAGGAATGTGCATAAGGAGCATATGCATGTACAACCTAAAAGAAGTCACTGTTTATTATTTACCTTCAATCAACAGAGCATCAAAAATGGTATACAAATATACAAATATAGTATACGTTACATTACAGTGTAATGTCAACTATTTACAAAATTCATTCACAAAAAGGTTGTTTACTCTTTTCGAGAAAATATTATGTTAATTTCAAAGAAACTGCATATTTTCTTCCATAACTATAGGACGGCTTTGGCCATATATCCCATGTTTTTTGAGCTATCGCCTAACTCTACCTTGTAAGCTTGAACATCCATACTACTAAACAATGTTTTGAGCAAAACAAGTGTACATGGATAGATGTTAGTTAAACAAGCTGTCGCAGAAAACAGAGTATAAGATCTTCGGCACGCCGAACATGAGAAAAAGTGCATCAAGATTCGCAAATTTGCTTTTAGAATGAATATTTGTATCTATTTGTACACCAAACATTTAATTATGATTCAAAGCAGTCTAAACTTTTAGCAGTCTATAAGGCAATTTACCTACAAAAATATTTCCAAATGGTAAAATTGAATACAAATATAGATACAATACTATGTGTAAAGTAAGCTGGGTACCGCCAAGCTCTTAAAAATAGTAAGAAACAGAATAGAAGGAAACATTAGAGAAACGGCATCAATGTCGTTGCTTACATTTGTTGCATACACACACACACACACACACACGCACACACACTGCCGAAATCTTGACACTGCAACACCCACAACAAAAGCCAACAACTTGCAAAAGACGAGGCAAAACGCTGGCAATTATAATAAGCTAGGCAAACCGGCAGGCAGCAGTAAAAGGAACTTGTTCTAGCACTCAGATAGCACTTACAACACACACTGCCACACTAACACAAACACAAATGCCGAGGCTGCTGGCCAACGTATCTCCCTGCTTGTATTTGTCTATGCCAAGTTGGCAATACTTTTGTTTACTTTTGCACATTTCACCAGCAGCAGTAGCAGCACCGTGTATAACGACCAGATGAAAACAAACTCCAGAAATCCATTTCTTCAGAAATTCACAGGACAAATTCTACAACAATTTTTGCCATATTTTGCCAAGCATAATGATAAAATGTATTGAATTTCAGAAAACAGTTCCTTCTAAAGATTAAATGATATTATAAAATATAAAGCTAAAGGAATTTCTAATTTTTGCGAAGTGTATTTTCAAACCAAAGAATAATTTAATATAGGAATTACTAATTACTGTGAAAATATATTTAAAAAAATAGATATTTAGTGAGTTTTAATTTAACAAATATTATAAACATTTTAAATAAATTGTGGAAATGAAGCGAGTCTAATTCTGTCCCAGATTGGTGAGTCGTTGCACATTCAACTGCAGCAGCATAACCTAAAGGTAGTGCAAACAATTGCATATGTTCCGGGAAGCAATTTTTGCATTATTTAATCCGAATGTCGGACATTGACTAAAGTAATTGAGTTTTTAGAATTACCAAAACTGCCGTTTACTTTTGGACATTTTATCAGCAGCTGTTCCAAAAACCAATAAATACATAATTTCACATACAATGTCTTGCAAATTATCACAGTAATTAAGAAACAGCTCAAGTGCATTTTTTTGATATCTTATAGTTGTCAATCAATTACATTTGATTACTGTTTAAACAAAACGGTTCTTGGGAACGTCACGTAGTTATTGCCAGCAAGTTTTTGGCATGGGATGCTGGAAGTGCATAGGATCAGATTGTGGACTGGGCATCCACAGGCACACAATTATGTGGAAAAGTGCACGCCGAGACAGACAGACAACAACTGGCAGCAGCAACAATGGAAAAGGACAACCATTGTAATAACAATTACAAGTACAGTCATAGCAACAACAACAGCAGCAGTAACAACTATAGTGCAGGCAACCCTTACACTTGTGTATCCTTGTATCCTTGTATCCTTGAAGTTGTCCATTGCTTGCAAGGACGGCAGCTCCGACTGCTCAGATCTTCACACTATTTTGGCTTAGAGTCCGTTGCATCGTTTGCTGCCAGTTTGTTGCTATTCAAGTTTAATTAACCTAAAAGTGCTTGCATTATTTAATTTTATTTTGTGCCATTGTTGTTGCTGCATTCTTGCTGCCTCTCGACTCAGACGCTCACTAATTTAGTTGAAAGCCAAATTTCATTAGCACTGACGATGTCGCGTGTGAAAATATTTATCTTAATTCCATTGTTTTTGTGCAGCGCAAATTGTAGTCAGCTCCATTGTTCGTATACTTACAATATATTAAGAAATAACAAACAGTTAATCTATTTAGATCCATACGCAGTATAATGCGATGCGTAACGTGTATCTTAAATGTGCATCGAGTTCAGCTTGTTTGCGTTTGAGAAATAACAATGTTTTTAAATCCATACATTGCACATCTAAAGTGTATTAAATTATGTTTTGTTCATATATCTTGCCCAAATATGGACGTTCTTTATGATACGAACGTCTGGCATAAGACTTGTACTTTCAATTTATTTATACAAATAAAAGACAACATATAATAACTGCAATGCCTTCGGAAAAAAGAGAAAGGATTTTTTTCGGGTGCCGAAGATTTTATTTTATTCGAACCTCTCACTCTGCCACACCACTCAAATTTCTTTTGTTCTAAGAATCGGTGTCTTATGAGTTTAAATTTGTCTTTTAAAATATTAAATTAATTTCCAGTTGTTTGGCAGCTAAAAGATGTAGTGGTCCGATCCGGACGGCTCTGACCAATGTTCTGTTTCTTTAAATAATAAGTTTATGTGCAAAGTTTCATCGCGATAGCTTTAAAAACATTGGCATATATCCCATATGGCCATATGGCCAAAACCGACTTCGCGTTGTATGTCAGCTGTGAGATATAGTGGTCCGATCCGGCTGGCTCTGACCAATGTGCTGTACATTTGAATAATAAGTGTCTGTGCAAAGTTACATCGCGATAGCTCAAAAACTGAGGGACTAGTTTGCATACATACAGACAGACAGACATACAGACGGACAGACAAACGGACATGGCTAGATCAATTTGTTTTGTCATTCTAAGCGTACTGGAGGTAACTTTTGGGGGTCTCCGACATTGCAAACTTCAGCACAAAGTGTATATGCTATTTTCTTCGAAAAGAGTATAAATATTGAAATTCAATATTTAGTATGCATCAAATTTAAGTCTGACTCCCGCTCTCTAGTGTGCGTCCTTCATAATAATAGGGCCAGCAAAGATCATTGTCCTTTAAGTCACAGCACAAGACAAATTGATACACTTGATAAAAGTTCGATTTCCCATATGAGCGAACCATTGCACATTTCATAGCAAGCCATCGCTCAGCATTTGGAATGCAACTAAACGAATGCCAGCAGCTTCGCAGCAGCTGTATCTGCAGAATGCAAATTATATCTTCGCGCTGGCGCTTAAGAAGGAAATGAAATCAGCAAGTTGCACTGCAAATTGGCATCAAGTCAAAGTGCGTCCCGGGCCATACTGCCTGAATGATACAAAATAGCAACATAGCAACCAATTGGCATTCGAGTCGAGTCGCGTCGAGAGCAAACCACGCAGCATTCAATTGTAGCTCTCGTATGGCAGTGCCGCATGGTATATGTATGTGTGTGTGTGCCCCCAACTATGCTACTTTCATGTTGCTTGGCTGCTCAATCATATAAAAATTTGATTTGGCACTCTGCACTCCGCTGCCTCAAGTCTGCATTGAGCAGGAAAGGGGAGTGAGGCGTGGCAAAAGTGGTACAATTTTCATATACATGTGAGCATACGCGCATTTTGATGACGAGCACACTGGATGGCGCTTGGGCATTGGGGGGTTGTCAATTGGCAAGCTACTTGGCGTCGTGCATTATTGGGGAAACGAGCTCATAAAAGCCAACGCCAAAATATTTGGCTATAATTCCTTTAAGAGCGCACTGCATTGCAAGGGAGATGACAAGAAATTATTTAAGCAAACATGTACTATTGTCTTTTAAGATAATGCTTAAAGAGTTGCAGCTCACAAAAAAAAAGAGATCATACTTGTTTGGATATGATAAGTAGGTAACTTAAATAAAGAATGTATAATGTAATTATACCAAGAGCAATGGGCTATTAAAATAGAAATAATAATATTTTATTTATACTTACAGGTTTTTGACTCAGACCTTTCTATAGTTTTTTGATCAGTTTAAATTTTTTTTATTCTTGTATGTTATTTATTTTTATTATTTTTTGTTTTAAATTTTGGTTGTTTCTTCAGTTTTGATGTTGTTTAAAGTACCTCGCCGATCTCCTCGATGAAATCTGTAAGCATAACGTAATCTGTTAGTTTCTCTACAGTACTTGTTCCGTTCTCAATTTTGGAACTCATAAAGCAACTGACGCACGAAAAGCTTGTGAAAATAAACCCAATAATATATTTAATATATTTTGAAATTGGTTTTTAAAGTCTGCCAACAGCTTTGACCCATATGAAGGAGCAATTCAAAAATTAATAAATATTTTATGCAGCAATCAACATTAGACATAACGACCTCAAGCAGCAGAATGGGGCGGATTTTTGCCTCCTTAATCACAGATACAGATACGAGTATTCGCTGTTGGCGCGGATGCTTTTGCTGCAGCAACAGTCGCATTAGCAATAAGCAGAAATTGCTATAAAGCTCTGCACACTCAAATACACACAAACAGGGTCGCACACACACACACACACACACACACACCCACACAGGCAGACACATCGCGCTGCATGCAATCTAGAAACGATTCTAAACAAAAGAAATCCGCTTTCATAATTTCCCCATGGAATGCACATTCTTTTTATTGCCACTAAGCGACCGACGTTGAAATAACAATGCAAACAGACTCAGCACACGCACACGCACATGCCCACTCACACACACACACACAGACACACACACACTGTTACTTATACACAGGTCCATGTCGACTCTCAGCTCAATTACAATTGCAATTGTTTGCCTGAATGCGTTTTGGTTTCGCGCTGTTCGCCGCACGGCCGCATCCGCAAATGCTGAAGCCGGTTTTAAAAATGATGTTCGCCATTGCTTATCCATTGTACCGACCCTACCTACCCTAACCATTGCCCACAGCTAGCTATCCTCATTCCGCTGCCAGTCTGAATTTCAGCCATTTTCACTCATTTCGCTTGCCACTTAATAGGAACAATTGCAATTCTAGTGCCATTTTACCTTGATTTCGACTTTAATCAATGCAATACGCACAAGGCTGAATTATGAACGCTGAGTGCTTCAATGCTTTGATAGTGTCCTGGTGTTTTTGTTGTTGCCAATAAGTTACTGCTCCCTTGACAACCTCTACAACAACACCAACTCTATATCAAATGAGGCAGTAACTGTTTTGTGTCCAGTGTAATTCTGCTTATAGGTGACTTTGATGTGTGCAATTGATTATAATCATATTTTCTATTTTTTTGAAAGCACAGTTCGAAAAATGTTGAACAATTGTTTGGATTCCTATTGAACGTTGCTAATAAGTAATTTAAATTGTTTCACTGTCATATGTTATGATTTATGAGCACTTAAACCAGATGTCAATGGCACACATCAAAGTAGATACAAAAATATTGCGCATACATCGCGTTGTCAATCAAAATTTAACTGAATTGCCACTGGCCTGTAATTTATGCAAATGCCTGTCATAGATACAAAACAGATATAAAATGCACGGCTGAACAAACTGAGAGCCACAAATAAATCAATTGGCTGCGTATGCGTAATGTGAAAGCTGATTAGAGGCAGCAAACAGTAATCAAAATGTATAGGAATGTGAGTGTGTGTGTGTGTGCATCTGATGAGCGTACAGATTTTCTTCATTACACACTGTCGACAGACAGTTCAATGCCCCTGGGGAAAATCTGTGCAGCAGACAAGCAACCAGCTGCAGTTGCAACTACAATTGCAATTGCCTATTGACTGCAGACACAAATTGCTTATGTGTGTGTGCTACGTGTGTGTGTGTGTGTGGGTGTGTGCATGTGGACTAAGTGTGTTAGTCTAATAACTCTTTCTCGGCAGCTCAGTTATTAATAATCAGCGTGCGCTGCTCCCCACTCGAACTGAGTCGCCCTTAGACTTACTTGGAGGAGCGGGCTCCAACCGTATATACATAGGCAGCTGCTTGGTCGTTTTTAATTTTCCACAACGCTGAGCAAAGAAATAGTTTCGGTTTTTGCCAGCTTTTTTTTTCTCCGTCGTTCTGCTGCTTCATGGATCTACTGCTGGGTAACCAGTTGAGCTGCTGCCATTTCTAAAGTTGTTGTTATTGTTGCTATTGTTGTAGTCAGTCAAGTGTCTCCCTTGGGAGTCATAAGTTTTTTTGGGGCTGCGCTGCGCGTTTATGAAGCTTTTGATGTTTGCGCAACCAAAGGAAAAGGAGCAAACTAAAACAAAAACAAAAAAACCAAAAAATAACAGAAAAACCTCAAGACAAAATCTGTGCATAGTTTTGCCTTCAATTTTTGTTTCACCCATATTACAATTGTTGTTGTTGTTGTTGTTGCTGCCTTGCTCAGCGATGCGGCAATTTAATATTAACTGGTTCGCTGATGCATTCAATTTGGTTTTGGCCATCGCTTCATTTCTTTTCAGCATATTAATAGATATAAAACTTTATCCTGCGCTCTGTGTCTCCAGTATTTCCGTGTATGTCATGCATAAGCTGCTTTACTTCATTTTGTGGCTTTTATATGCCCAAGTGGCTTCTGCGGTCTGTTGCTGCCCACACACACACACACACACACACACACAACTCTTTGTTAACTATGATTAATATTAAAATTAAATAACATGTTTAAGTACAAGCCTTCCTGCTTGCCCAACCAAATGCATTCAACTTCTGCCTGATCGCCATTTGCTGAAATTCGTTTGTACTCAGCATGTAATCAATGAGAATGCAATTGTTGGCCGTTTGCCTTAATAATTGTATTTCGATGTGCATTGCTCAATCAAATTTATTGAATTTATATGCACATGTTTGCCATTTTGACTAGATATAGAATTTAAACAGCATTCACCACAAGCATTGCATGCCAAGTGGTTAATGCAAAATTCGCTTTCTACCCGACCAACTCGCCCCTCTCTGTCTCTGGCACTTAAATCCCGCTTGATTTGCGAAATGCGCTTAATTTGATGAAGCACAACGACTGTGAGAGGTCTCTTCTGTGATCCATGTGGAAACAAAGCCAGACTGTACATGTGGCTGACAGCTGATGGCATTGTCTGCATCTTGTCTAGTCATAAAGTAGTCATAATTGTTCTGTTTTTTTTTCTCATCCTAAAATGTTTTGTTTGCCCAACTAAGCTGCCAGATACAGCGATGCAGACAGCGGGGAGCGATAAACGTGCAATTATTGCAAATGTCAACTAAGAGGTTAAGCAACTCCAAGCAGCACTGAATGCGGCTTAGATATATAAATCCATACAAATCGTAATGAATATTAAAATTTAAAATAATGAAATAAATTCAGTAAATAACGCAGATTCCTGCTTATATTTGCCAGTATTGCAGTGTTTCAATAATATATTTCTGACAGAATATTTTCTCAGGATTCACAATCACAGGTGGAGAGAGCATAGTCATAATTGAATTGTTCTGAAGATTATTCAATATTGCTTTTTAGATGTAAGAAAATTAAACTTGTGTTTTTTTATTTCAAATATAATTTTTCCCACACAAACTTTAACATAACACAAAACTTAAACAAGTGTGGAAGCATTATCTTCGGAGTGCCGAATATTTTACACTCTTTTCGAGTCTGTGGATGGATTCTATTCTAGCTTCTATTTTACGAATAATTATAAAATAAATTAGAAAACAACTAAGAGTGCTCTAGTCGGGAGTGTGGATGCTATTCGAGATTATACATACCACTAGCACTTATAAATTTGAAGTTATGGCCCAAAAACGCTGAAACTTCTGAAATCGAAATTAATCGATAACTTTTGAATGGGACGACTTATCGATAAAATGAAATTAACTTGATCTGTCCCGGGACTACAAGAACTTATATTCCAAACATGAAGTCTCTAGCTCTTGTAGCCTCTAATATCCGACTTCCAGTTGTATGGCAGCTATAATATATAATATATAGTGGTCCGATCCGACGCTCCCTTTTGTGCATTACACACTTCAGCACAAAGTGAATATAATATTTTCCTCGAAAAGAGTATAATAAATTAATCTTTCTCTTCACAGTTGCTTTAGGCTTTTCAACTTTCATACCATAGCCAAAGTATTGCCCCTGAGCCCACACCAAACTGTCAGCGTTTCGGCACAAACAATTAAAGTACTTAGGCTCGCCAAGATCCGCATGGAGCCCTGTAAATATTCAAAGGGCAACTTGTCACTGACACACACAGCACACAGCACACCAAATCCCAGCCCAGCCCAACCCCCATTCCTACCCCAAACTCATTCCTATAGAAGTTCAGCCATACTGTTTGTTTGCGGTGCACATGTGTTTTATGTGCGTCGGCCTGTCTGCTTGTCACTTACTTTTGATTTCCTTCCCGTCTCGTCGAGACTTTTCGGTCTCTGTGTTGTTGCTTGCATCCTGTAACCAAAAGTGTGCGAAGAGGGTATTTTCGAGTTCGCGATTCGCATAAAATAGGACTCTATGAAATATAAGGATGTAAATGATGCATAAATCTTAGCAGACATGTCGATTTGAATAATATGTCAAAGAACAATAAAACAGCAATATATATAAAAAACAACGATTAATTTTAGGGTATTCAGCTTTGAAGATCAGCTTACAGGGTATCACCAAGTCGCAGACATCTGCAACGATTATTCTTATATTTTTTCAGCTCTTGTGATTCGCAGCTCGTGTTTTCCCTTGCCAAAATTGTCTAGCTTTGATTTATGCCACACACATGCATTGCATACTCTTTTGGGCGCAACTGTCTGACGCTTTTCTTCTTGTTTATTGTTGATTATTCTTTTTTCGGGCTCCTTCGTTCGTTTTTTTTTTGCGTAATCTTTTCTGTGTGTTAGAAATTAGATTTGCGTTTGCCTTGTGCGCTTTGAGACTGAACAAACAACAGCAACAACAACAAGTCGCATATTTGCTGACGACTGGGAATTAAAAACGTGTTTCCCATTGGTCACACACACACGTGTAGCTAAGTGTGAGTATATGTGTGTGTATGCGAAAGAGGAAAAGATTATGCAAATTTGACTTCCATGAGAGAAACAGTTAAGTGATTTAACCAAAAACGGTTGCCAGCATGACTAAGTACAGTTGCCTCCATTTGGCACACTTTGCCTATTTATTTAATTGGCTGCAATTATTACCTGTATCTTGGGCCATTTGAAACTGTCGTAATTTTGGAAAGAACAAGGAGGAACAACAGAAATTAACAAGATGATTTTGCAAAGCCATTTGGGCTGCTGACCCTTTAACACACACATTAGGCCTAAACAAAAACAACAATTTGCTTGATTGAAATAAGTATTTCGTTTCGATAGTCACATCTCATTTAAAGTCTAAAAGTGTACGAAACGTTTAACACTAAAGTGAAACAAATGTTGGTAAAATAGGAGACAAGAACGCACAGGGAAGCGCAGAGGTACAGAAAAAACTGTTTGTAGCATAAGTATCGCAGTAAACAAAGCTAAAAGAACAGCAAAAACAGCATATTCAGATAACAATTAAAATACAACAAGAGCAAGCAAAAGAAAAATCAGAACAAGCGTTAACTGCAGCAAATGTGCAATAACTTTGGGTAAATAACGATGCATTGTTTTAGAGCTCCCTGTGAAGCGATTTTGAAAATGGAGCACGTCTTCAATGCAATCGCCCCAGAGCTTCATTCCTATACTCGTATGTTACGTATACGCCGGGACGGCAACGGAGATCTGGTGGCGTTGTGCAGGGTGTGGAGGGAGTGGGAGTGGGGCTTTTGTGGGGGGTTCAAACGTTTCGAGCAATTAGCGTGTGCCACAATCTCGGCAAAGGCTAAAAGGAAGCTGCAAATGCCAGCAGATGCACACGCATACGCACACGCAAAACTACACATGCGATTCCGGCAAATGAATTGGCAAGCTGCGACTGCGACTGCGATTGTGTGTGAGTGTGAGTGTGAGTGTGAGTGTGAGTGCGAGTGTATGCGAGTATGTGAATCGAAATGAATGTTTCTCTATGTGGCTCTGTTACTGTGCATATTGAGCACAGCCAATATGTGAGCAGCTTGATATTTGTCGAAGATGCTGGAAGGGGCATTGAGTTTGAGGTACTAATTACAAACAATTATTATTATTATTATGTTTGGGGCCCTTGTACTGCTTCTGAGTCTACAGCTTGTCCATCAACTCAAGTGCAAGCACGAGTGCAAGAGTCTTCGTTGGGTTGTGGGTTACTTTGTCTTCCGAATATATGATATATTTCAGAAGGATATATTACATCTTCTTCTAAATAGCGCAGTTCACTCCTTCGAGATATGCATTGAAAGTTCCTGATCAATACTACTGTTTATTCCCATTTTTTGCTACTTCTCCTCAGTCTTCTTAGTCTGCGATGAGCTGTCAGGCGACCGGTGCGTAAGCTAGGTATATTCATCCCAATGGTGAGTGATTGCCTAAATCGTTTGAGAATAAAGCCAACCATGTAATTTCTGGAATGTCAAAAGGCTTTGTCTCTGCACTGTTTGTCAGTGTCAGATCAGTCTTTCTTCGTTTCTAAACTGTTCCCTTATTGTGTGCCTCGCTATGCCACAAAGCGGTTCTAGGCCAATTAATTTTCAGCTGCTTCATATTCTTTAACTTATAGGGACAAAATATAATGATTTTTGAATATTTTGAAATATTTGCTAACATTTATATGCTTACATAATTGTTTATGTATTCTTTTTTTAGGTTAGTTAACATATTCATCATATTTTTTGGAATTTTGAAGTAATGTTGGGTACCGTACTATGCACAAAAACCGGGTAAGCTTGTTGCTTTAAATATGAAATAATGTCAAGCAAAATAAATTGACAATGCCTCTAATGCAGGCAACACTCCAAAACGAATTAAGTTTTAAAAAGAAGATACTATATACATAGTAGGTCTTTAAGGCACATTTCTGAACATATTTTACTGCGAGATCAATTTCTCTGCTGTTGTCCCAAGACAATTTATACATGCTACGTCCTTGCTCCAACTATACTTTGCACTTTGCTGCGAAGCCACAGTTGGTTGTAGTTGCTTCATGAACCAATTGAGACTGCACTGCAGCAGTCAGCATACACACAAGCACACACACACACACACACACACACACACACACACACACACACACACACACATGTGTGGCATTAACTTTTTCGTTATATTAATTGCCAACATTTGAACTTTTATTCAATTTACGAGCTGCAGCAGCAACTGGGAAGCCAATTGCCACAGCCTCGCCAGCAAAAAGACCACACAGCATTGGCTTGTCATGGAGTGGGTAAGAGAACGAGAGGACCTATGTATGACTGCATTTCCAAGGATTGCAGTGGCAGACATTTGCTTTGTCTTCCAGTCAAGTTCTGACTCTCGAGTCGCACTCGAGGCTGTCTGTATGTGTGCGTGCATGTGCGTGTGCGTGTGTGTGCTTATAAAACAAAGCCGCGCAGCCGAGCAGGCAACATGGCGTATTAGCAATATGCCCAACTGAGGTCTACGGCCTGCTATAAATACATGTCAAGTCCTGCCCGTATCCTTTATGTGCGCTTTAAAATTTATGTGGATCCGCTGGGTTACGCGGGTTATTTGAGACTCATGATTTTAATTTTAGGCACGCGAAAGGTTAATTGCCATTCAACTTAAAATGTTTTATGTGGGATGTGCTATATGTCTTATGCATAACTAGTTTTTATGTCCGATGCGGGAATTGCCAAAGATTTTATGTGCATTTGGGGTGCCATAAAACTAGACTAGGCCACAGAAACATCAGCTGACAGAATTTCAGCAAATACAAACAACATCAAACATTTACTCCAACTCCATTAAGCTAACAAGTTTCTTAACAAAACTTTTGCATTTTCTTATTTGCTATAATAACACAAATAATCTTAATAATTATTAATAAAAAGCATAAAATGTTAAGCACAGCTACGGAATACTTGCAGCAATGTGCTATTTAAGGGGGACCCGTCAACAGAATGCGTAATTAAAATGTTAAAATGTTAGCAACTGCAGCACACTGGGGAGAGGCGGAAAACGGCGGCAGGCCAAGGACAGTAATATAAAGAAATTATGACTTGACATTTTAAAGTGCCCGAGTAGAAATGAACAAATGTGCAAACAATTTGCATAGCAGCTGGTTTTATTAATTATGTATTTTTTTATTTAAACTTGTATTTAAAGTAAAAATATACACTGAATTTGTTTTCGAAATCTTAAAATACTTTACTTAATCACAAAATTAATTTTAAAACTTAATGTTTTTCATGTTAGTAATTTTGCGATTCAGAAACCGCACAAGTGCTTTGACTTAGGAAACGTCTCTTCCTTAAGTTTTAATTAATAAATAAAGTTATTTAAAGTTAATTTTTTTAATATCAATAATTCATTTGCACACCACATTTAAATTTAATCTCTTACATTCATTTATGCGGCTGTGACTTTGGAATATAACGCTCGATTTAGAACAGTGGCTAACTTTGAATTGACAATAAATTAACACATAATATGCAAGTAATTTAATTTTATATGGTACAGCAAACGTACAAATGCCAATCAATGAATTTTGCATTGCTTTTTGCATACATTATCCATTGACAATTAAATTCAATTCATTGCGCACTGCGGCCAAATATGATATTAAATTTTATAAATATTCTAAACTTAATGCGACTCTCAATTGACACTATAATGTATTCAATTTGAAAAGGAAATTACATTGTAAGCACTTTTCGAAAGGTAAATTAAATTGTGTATATTTATTAAACGGTCTGTTTATAGTCCACATAAGAGTCGTTTGTTATAATTAATAATAAAATAAATAGGTCATTTGAATATGTTATTATCAAAGCCAATAAAATTTTTCGTTTGAAACAAATTTCAAATCACCGAAATCAATGTTACAGATTGAAAACAATTTGAAAATCAATTACATTTTGTTGATTTGGCTTCAGTTGACTATGTATATTATATGCAAGTATGATCTGAGGTGAAAATCTATAATTGGGCACTAATTGCATTAATTATTATATTATTACTGAAATTACAAATTTATGATTAAATTTTGACTTATTAATCAAATTTGTTATTTTTGTCATAATTATTAGCTGAAAAATCAATAAAGATATTTGCACTTTGCTTAATGGTCCACATCGCTTAATGTACAGAAACGACTTTTGGGTCACTTCAAGCCATCAGTTTTGGGCTAGAAGCTCACATGAATCTAAGTTTAAATGTGTGTAATAAACAAGAAACCGTTATTGCTTGTAGTTGGGCTGTCGGGCGCCTCAAGGCAGGTCGAAACTTTCACCTCGACCACGCCCATTAACTTTGTTTCGTACAATTTTTGCTTCGTTTTTTTTTTTAAATAAAAGCGAGAAAAGAGCTTGCAATAAACTTTGTTCCAGCTTCGCCCACAACAGCAGCAGCAGCAACAATAGCGAGAAATGGGGCAAGCTAAAAGCCGGGGAGTGTTTGCAGAGGCGCCTAAGCAAACATTGCATACTTTTAGGCGTGTGCCCAGCCCACAATGTTGCCGTTAGGTTGGTGTTGTGTTAATGTTGTGTTACCGTCGTGTTTGCCCTTCTTGTTGACACATGCAAGACGAGTGGGCGGCCGGGCGAGTGGTTGGGAGTTGGCCAGGTGGGCTTGCCTCGCTATCTGCGACCGTGTTGAAAGTATTTTGATTTAGAAAATGTAAATTCATACTGACTTATGCAGGGCCAACAAAGAAGGTGTAGCGCCTGAGCACAAACATTGTAAGTCTGGCAACAAGTTCTTTTTTATTGCTTACCAAATGAGCTGCAGCTCCGGCTAACCAGGTAACCAGGCCTTGACTTAGTTGGTCATAAAATGCAGTCTTTATGACCCGCCACTCGCACACACCCACACACACACACACAATGGGCTTGAAATTAAATCTACACAGCGGCTGCTTATCAAAATCGCAGAATGCGCATTTCTATTTCTTGACACTACGTGATTTGCAATTTCGCAATTTTCCCAAGCGCCGAAAATCAAGTTGCTCTGCGGCATATCGAGCCGTTCCTTACTTGCGGTTGTTCACAGGATACTGGGGAAGCGGAGAAACAACAAGGTGTGTCCCATTTGACTTTTCAGCTGGTATATTTGCGTATCTCACGAATTTTCACAGTAAGTGCTAAATGTTTTTTTTTGTTTAATAGTAATGCAAAGATACTTAGATTTGCAAAGTATACTTATTTAATTACTTAAAGGATGTAAAAATATAATAAGTCAGAATTGACAATAAACTTGAAAAACAATTTTATGCATAAGACAATATATCAAACAGATATATTAGAAATATAATAAAAAAAATGATCGGATCAAATTGATTTTAAATCACGATTCTCTAAACTTATTTTGGACCAATGTCAGACTTGTTGCTTGTTTTTAATTTAATATTAATAATTAGTTTCAAGCCAATTTGTACAATTTTTGTATTACATATAGTTACAAAATATTTTGTTTCTTCTAAAAAAATATATAAATATATGTATATTATCTAGAAGTTGAACACAAGTCTTACTTAGACAATAAACACTGTAGGGCTGTCACTGACTTGGCAGCATTTTTTGTTCTGTTTGCACTTTGGCAGCGCACTTTTGTATTGCAATTTATTTACGAGTTTCAGGCACTGTTGTTGCTTTTGCATTGCTGTTGTTGCATTTGCCATACGCGATATGCGCTTCCTGGTCTGATACCTCAACTTTGTATTTCCGTTATTTCTTAAGCATTTTCTTGGGCATTTCCTTAGCTGAGATTTCTATTTCTATTTTAGCTGCTGCCAACGCTGCTCCACTGCAAGCCAATAAATATTTTTCGCGTAGCACGCGATTTTCGTTCGCCTGCCTCTGCACTTACCCCACCTCCCAGCTCCTCTCGACGGACGTGTCCTTGTACGTGTTTGCGTCCGTGTCTGCTGCCATTGTCTGGCACACCATTTAATGTGTTTACCAGATAATCGAAAGCTTGAAAGCAAGACGGTCTCCGGGTTTATTTGTTGCATCTGCCCCAAATCAGCTCTGCTCGAAAATGTTGTGCTCCATTTTAGATACAAATATAAAAGTTTACAATCGTAACACATACATATGCATACATACATATAAATTGCAAGCATTTGAGCAGGCCCAACTATTAATTAACTACAGGAAATGTAAATATTTAAAGTAAAAGCAAAATGTGCAGCATTTCTATGCCCTAGCTTAGAGCTGAATTAAATATTGAGTATAGAGTATGGACAGTAATATAATAACACGAAATAAAAAATTTGATTTGCTGACTGCATGCGTCTTCATTATTCTTTATTTTTAGAGCAATCGTTTATGTATTTAATATTTTAAAATAAAGCCAAATCGTATCACAGTTTTTTAATTGCATTAAATCACTTTTTATACCCTGAACCCATTAAAAATGGGTAAAAGGGTATTATGGTTTTGTGCAAAAGTATGTAACAGGCATATGAAAGCATCTCCGACCATATAAAGTATATATATTTTCCTATATAGATGAGTCAATGTAGGGAAAGCCTTAACAAATAATGAGCAAGGGTATTTCGATATTCACATTGATGAAACCTACAAACTTGCAGCGGTAGTTGGCAACTGGCAAGGGGCAGATAATTAGTCGAAGATGAAATAAAGTTGCAAGCTGCAACACCAGCTGCAACGACTCATATGTCTGTGTATGTCCGTGTGTGTGTGTGTATGTATGTTTCGGTTATGCCTTTGCACCATTTGCGATGGCACAGACAGAAGCGAAACGGAAATTGTTGCTGTCTGCAATGGTTGCCTGCTCCCCAAAAATGGTAGCACACCTCTCGTATACGTAATATGCAGGTGCCAAATGGCACAGTTAAAATGCCGTGTCGAAACGGAAACGGAAATGCCATTGCATTTAGCTAATTTGATTGCATATTGTCAGCGCTTTTTTTATGCCCATAGCATGCTCCATATAAAATCATATATGTAGTTTTATTGGACTTGTTCCGCTTTTGAGGGGGATGGGGCTAGGTGCTTCAACTTTTATCATAAGGCAAATATTTTGCTTGCACTTTTATTGTTTACCATTTGTTTGGCTGCAAAAGTTGGCACTCCAAATGAAAAAGGAATAACACAAACAAAAAAAAAAAAAACTATTGGGCATTGTTTTACTTTTGTTTAAATGTTTGCTTGTTGCATTTTTGCACTTTGTGGGGGGTGCGATAGGGAAAGTGGAGGGGAGGCTTATATTTTCGCTTTTTGCTAACATTTACGTAATGGGAAAAGTTTTTGGCATGACCAAAAAATGCCTTCGGTTGTCTGCTGGCCTGTTAGCATTTGTCATTTGATTGTTGGCAATTTGGCTTTTAATTAGATTATGAGTTACAAATGTACGTCGCTTTCGCATTGGTAAACTTTATTCGGTCCAAGACTGACTTAATATATTTTAAGTTGATTAATTGGGAAACAAAATTAATTAACAAGGAGATTGCAAAAAAGTGCAGAGAACAGGTAACAAAGTTAAATTAATATCCAGATTAACAAAATAAAATATATATAACTCTGAGCAACTTTGGCACCTTATATTTATACTTTTTAAGAGGAATTTATTACCAATTTCGTTGAGAAACTGATAAAAAAAAATCGTGCATATGTTAGATGACGTTCTGATTCACTTATCATAGAATAATGTTAAGGTCAACCTTTAGAAAGTTGCTCATGTTTTTAAATATACCCAAATACGCAATTTTTCAGTGTTCACCTCTCAATTTATTGCTCTAAGCTTAAATACATAATATGCATTGTAATTATATTTCGAGTGACAAACAATTCTAACCATTCACATTGCGCTGCATCAAACTTAATGAACATACAGCAATAGCAAGTACATATTTGCCTTTTGAAGCGTGTCAAAAGTCAGTCGCTTAACAGCTCCACTCTATTAATATTACGCATACGAGCCGAGGGCCAGGCTTTTTTGTATGTTGAGCATTGAGTTGCAAATGAACACAACTCTCGGGACTTTGAGCTAAAACGCTAAAATTCATTTTCATCCAACAGCCATGAAGTGAAATTTTTCGACAGTCAAAGCTCGCCAAAGGGCAGCCAAAGGGGCAGGCAGTTCAGGAGTCCGTCCGTAGCGTATATAGTATTAACATGGCGCAACGGCTTTGCCAGCCAAAACAAGCCGCATTAATTAGTGGCCAAGGACACGCTAGCGCGTTGGCGGGCCAGGACTCTACCCTCTCCCCACTCAACTTTCAGCTGCTTGTTTCTGCAGCATGTTTGTGCTGCATTTTTCTTGCTGCCAGCTAACTGTTTCCAGCTGCATGACAAATTAGATATGCGCTCGAGAGTGTCCAAGGCAGCGGGGCAACATTATTATACCAGCGCCGAGTCCTTTGGCTGCTACTCGTTTTGGGTCGGCGATGCTGGCTGCTGTCTGCTGTTTTACGACATTTCCGCCCACAAAAGTATGCAGCGGGCAATGCTGAACCAACTGCTGATATGCATTGAGTGCATGTGCATTATGCGCTAGTATGTGTGTGGCGTGTCCCGTGTGTGTGTGTGTATGTGTTAGTGTTAGTGTGTGCAACGTATCTCGCGCTGACACTAAAAGCTATTTGTAAATTTCGTGGTTGCAATTATGTTTGCTGTGTTGTTAGCTAACCACGCCACGCCTTTAGTCAACCTACCCCAACTTTCCCTTTCCCTTGACCCACCCAACTGCTGTGACAGCATTACACTTAGCACATGCCCCTCCATCCTCCCGTCTACTCACGCTTTTTTATTTTCCATGTGGCTTTGGTTATTATTAGTTTGCTGCGGTTTGCTGGCTGCGGCCGCTTTGCCTCATGCACTTTCAACAGGCCCCCACGGCTGTGCCCCACGTGCCCCCTCGCTCCAACTTCTTGCTCTGTTTATAGTGTTTTCTGACCACATCACACGCACACACACACACACACACAAATGTACTCATATGTATATAAATATTTGCACTATCGGTTTTTATTGCGTATGTGTGCTTTGGCTGGCACATTAAAGTTTCGGTTATGTGCTCATTTTTTTGGCACGATTTTTACCAAAAATTATTCTGTTGCAGTTATTATGAACACTTTTGTGAGCATTTTGGGTCACATTATTGGCCCATTTGCTGTATGCTGCCAATGCTTTGCATGTGTTCTTTCTTGTGTTCAATATTTTATGAGATACTCAAAAAGTGGGACAAACAGACTGCCATCGAGCTCTGAACAAGTATATACAACCAATATTTAAACACAGTTCCTAAAATAAATACATATATATGTGTTCATTGTGGCAGGTCAATTTGTATGGGTGGGAAAAACTTAAAAACTTAAATCAAAGCTAAGCTTAAATATATATGTATACAAAAAGGCAATACAAATATGTATGCAACAAAAGGTAATAAGCTTTATACATCACAATTTCTGTTAATTAAATATTTACATGTGTACATAATCTATAATATTCTTTCATATACAAACTTACATTCTTTTATACAAATTCTTTACTCTTTATTGCTCAAATATAATCTTGCTTTAAGCCAATGTATTCAAAATTATTTATACAAATACTTTACTCTTTATTGCCCAAATATAATCTTCCTTAAAGCCAATGTATTCAAAATTATGATTAAAGCCAAAAATATTGTTTACATGGGTAAATGCCTATAAATTAAATTAAGAAGCATCCCCTTCCCCGCTGAACTTACAGTTTGTATACAAAAAATAATACTAAAATATGTTATAATGTCCGCACATGACAGTAGCGACAGCTGCTCCGAAAAGTGGCCTTAAGCGGCCGACTCGCATCTACCTTAAAATATGCCAACAAATAATGTTCACACTTCAACGCTGGGCAGCAGCTTCGATGGGTCCTTCACCGGTCCGAGGTCTGTTTTGGTGGCTACCACAAATCATTCAGTGGCATGAATTATTGCTGGCGCTTAGAACGTGCTCACAGCGCTAAAGTGTCATTACTGGGCTTAATGAGTCTGACGGCAGCACACAAAAAGAACACATAGAAGTACTAAAAAAAAATAAAGTAAGTGTGTAGAAGTGTGGGCGAGCGAGAAAAAAATGTGTAGCATGCAAACCGGCGCACTACATTGTTCATTGTCTGCGTCTTATTTATGTTGCTGTCGGTCAGACAGTGTTAATAAATAATAGTAATAGTAAAAGTAATAACAATTAATGGGAGAGCAGAATCTTGGAATAAGAGTTCATACAAGAATGTATTTGACTAGTTTGAGAAATTATTATAATTATCATTTTATTATTTTAAATAAAAATAAATGGTGTCCAGCTCGTAATATATAAAGCTTTCGCAAATTATATTAAGAGAAAAATTTAAAGATAATTCTGCTGTATAACAAAATATATTCTTAAATTTTTGAAATCATATTTTATATATTCCAAAAAAAAAATAAATCGTACACCTTTGCATCAAAATAATCTTTATTTATACATACGTATTAGCAGTCATGTACTTTGAAAGCTATAGTCTGTGGAAGAATCATATCACAAATAGGGTAGCATTTTAATTAAAATATTTATTATATATATAATAAAGACTTGAATAAATATTTTAAAAATTTAAAAATGCTAAAGAGTACTTTAAGTAACTTTGCTAATTAGTTGCTGTGTTACCACTAAATGATACATTTTGCAGTCTGTTACGGATGCCGCTGCTGCTGCTGCTGATTAGTTTTGTTGGCCTGACATGTTAGAAGTTATTAACACGCATACGTCAAGTTGTCTGCGGGCAATGGTATATGCTAAGCAGCTGGGAGAAAGAAGCGCAGGAGAGCAGAAGCAGCAGCAACAGCAGCAGCAGCAACAGCAGCTGGCTGCATGGACCGAGGAGAGGCACTCAAACCACTCGAGCCACTAGCACGGCACTCTAGCAGTGGGAACCGTATAAATCGTGGCACCCAAAAAGCATAAAGCAAGCATGTCGCGCAATCATTTTCAGCTGCCACGTGCCTGGGCATACATTTTGCGCATTTTATGGGGCATGCAGCAAGCTGCAAGCAGCAAGCAGCATGCAGCACAGTCGGTGAGCCGGCTGCTGTGGCCAAGAAACAAACAACTGCCACGCCTCCCCCGAGGCAAAGGAAGGCGGCAGCTAGCTCAGAATTTTAAAGCTGATTACTCAATAACTTTACTGGCGAGTGCATAAAGTGCGGGTCGTATCCTTGGAGTACATAAGTCCTTGCCAAGTGCGAGTGCCAGTGCGAGTGCGAGTGTACAACAGGGGTAAATGTGGGGTGTGGATATTTCAGTCATTTTATGTGCACTTAAACTGTGTTTGTTATTAAAGTCGGTTGCACCTCGTTGCTGCTGTTAGGGGAACCAAAACAAAATTTATGCTCAAATTGAGTTGCCACGAAGTGATTTCCAGGTGCAGGCTGTTGGCTGCTACCTTTCTGCAGGTAATTCAAGACACTTAGGTAAATAATAAATGCCTGCAGCATAATAAAGATGCAAGGAGAAAGGTGCACTTAGCACAATTTAGGGTCAGCTAAGTGGTGAGAAAGTTGCTGGCACTATAATAATAGTGTTAAGTCCTAATTTAAATTTACATGCATTTATTTATCATTTGTGTGGATTGATATTTATCAAATTAGACGTTTACCAACACTTCCGCCATCATTCAATAACAACAATTAATTAATCTAGAAATAAAATAAAAATGCGTACTGTTTTCTATTCGCTATGGTTTGTAATTTTTTATTTATTAAAATAGGCTGTAAATTCGATTGAGCTGCTGCATAAAAAAACAACAGAGAGCTTTCGTTTATAGCTGAAATTCAATTACAACCACTAATGCCACTTGTATTGCCCGGACGCCAGACCGCAGTCTGTTCAGCTCTAAATACCTGTAATCCGACAAATTAAATTTGATAAAAGTTGAACTTCAATAAGTGTCAAAGCTGGCTGAACCATTATAATTGTGGTTTGTGCAAGTATGTGTGTGTGTGCAGTTTTTGTTAAGCTGCAACCGCTATGAGCACCACAAACAAATATGATCAGGCATCAGGCTGACTGTGTCGAGCCCAAAAAACAACTACAACAGTAGCAGCAAGTGCTAACAGGGCGGATGAATATGGCTTATGTAACCTACATATGCACATACCCAGTAACACACACACACACACCCACACACACACTCACACATGTATACAGACCGGTATTGGTGACACATGCCAACAGCAGAGTTTACGCGCAAAAGTGTTGCATACTTTTATGCGCCCGCAAAAAAGCGCGCAAACTGCGGCTGCCAAAATGTGGCTACATTTAAATATAAAGAAAATATGTATAAATACATACGCATACAAAATTAACCTGCACATATACATATGTTAATTAACCAACTTTTCATTATGTGTTGAAAATAATAAAAAAAAGCAAGTACTCACGTGACCGAATGCGTAATACTCTGAGACCAATGTCTTGCCGTGGGTTGATCCTTGGAACAGTTTCTTAGTAATCATACATACCCAATTAGGTGACTCTACCCCTTCAAAACGGTGGAATAAAAGCTTAAAAAGCAATTTGGTGTTCTGTATGCATTTGGACAATAACACTGACTTTATCGAGTTTCAGGGTATTAGACATTACAATTTATTTCAAGATAAAAACGACAAAAAAACAAAGGTAACAATAGCCTGCTTTACATCTACCGTAAGTCCTGATAGAGTAAACAATGATGAGCGCTGCTGATTTGCATGCATATTGATGAATGGAATGGATATCGGATTAGCTTACCGTCGAATAATTCTACAGTAATCTGGTGTTTTTGGCTTTTGGCACCAGCATGCGAGCTATACAAATCATTTAACTTTGCTGCTTTGCATTGTGTCAATATCATGCCAGAACGGGTAATCTACCAATAGGCTTAAGGGTGCTGAAATCAACTCTATACGGCCTTTGACAAAAAGCTTTTTTTAAACCCTGATTTTTTTTTTAGCAGTTTGATGTGAAATTATCCATTGCAAACATACAAAAAACACGACACAAAATGTCCAATATTTTTATACCCTGAACCCTTAAAAATGGCTCAAATAGCATACACATGTACAAAATATTTCACTTTTTGGATATCGTATGAGGGGATGGTCAAAAGTGAAAAACACTCATTTTTCAAGGTAAAACCTTGCAATTTGATTTGATCACCCATTTTATAGCCATTTTTATGTCCTTAAAATTTCACAAAGAACGGACACTAAACACAGAAGGTATTTAATATTTACCTTTCCATAGTGTGGGGCCTTGCGAAGAAGTTAGCCTGGTTAAACTGCTTGCACTGCTTGCATTGATTGGTAAGTATGAATGGATGTAAGGACTGGGTTCAGGGTATTTCCTAGTCGGGCACTCCCGACGAGAGCACTCTTCCTAGTTTATTTGGCACGTGATTGAAATAATTCCCAATTAATTAATATGTCGTTGCAATTTCTATGCTTCATTCTTAAGGCCCTTCTGCATTTTAATTTATTTATAAAAAATATATTCAAAACAATTTCATATAAATATGAAAGCATAACGCAATAGTGAAACAACTACTATTACTTAATGTACTAACAGCTTTAAAAACTTAAATTAAAATGGACTACAACAAATATTTAATCAAAGGGCTAAGCACGCGGCATAACATTTATTCCAATGCACCAAGCAAACGACCTGCGCAAAAAAATAAATAAAATGAAGAAATCCGCGCGAGCAACGTAAAAAATTCTAATTTATTGAGTTTACGCCCATTTTTACACGCTGCGCACATGGCCAACATTCAGAGGACACGCCCCGCCGCATATCCTAACCAAAACCCGGCTCTACAACTAAAAAAAAAGCAAATATGTAAAATGCCAAAAAAACAAAACACAAAAAACAAAAAGCAAGAAACTTCTGAACCCGATTCGACTTGCAACGCGGCGCGTCGACAAATGAAATTTTCACATCGCGCAGGACACGCGCCAGGACCACGGGCGACGTGAGCAGCCCTTTGGATTTACCACACAAACATTTTGGCATGTCCTATGCAGAAAAAACCAAAAAACAAAAAAAAAACAGATTAAAAACTTGCAAAAATTTTAATGGAATTTTATTTTCCTCTCCCTCTTTGTCTCGCCCACACACACATACTAACACACACATATGTACATACTTTTACACCCGCTCTCCGGGGTCGTTGTTGGCGGTCGCGTTGCGGAAATTGTTGCCGCTGTACCCTTTGATTGTCAAGCATCGGCTTACACACATAAATGTGACAGAAACACTACCACACGAGCATGTGTGTGTGTGTAGGTGTGAAGACACAGCATGACAGGAGGGTAGCAGAACAGGCAGACAAAGGTTAAGGTTGACGAAAAACTAAGCTGTCAGCTTGAGTGAAAAGTTGACCCAACTACTGCGAATTATTAAAAACGGACAGGCAAATTTAAAAGTCTTACGCACCTTTTAAAAAAAAACAAATTGTGTTCAGTAAGCATGTAACTAAGGGCTTAGAAATGCTTATAAATATACTTATCACTTAAGGGGTACAACAGGTTAAGCTCATTTTAAAATAGTCTGCCCAGCCAGCAAAAGCCTCAATGTTAAATGCATGCCAATATATATGTATATGTATGTATATAAGTTTTTGTTTGACTAAGTGACTACAAAACAGCCTAAACGATGAGAGCTTTTAAAAACAAACGTATTTTTTGCAGAAATTTGTAACGAACGGAATATTTATGTGCAAAAATGCAAGCCAAATAAATTTGAAGAGATTCACATATTGTAAATATTTGTAAATTTTTAAGATTTGTAAGTATTATTAATATATTATTGTTTTCATATTGGTTTTTTTATATTCTAGCTATAAATGTAGACGATGATTATATTATATTACAAATAAAATTACAGATTCGTTTTCACTACTAATGAGGAGGCCTGAGAGGCAGGACCTGCAGAAAAAGAGGACTCTTACTGACTAACGTTTGCATTGTTAAATCTGCTCTTGCTGGATCCGAGGACATCAATTTGCAGCACGGGGAGATCCGGACAGTACCTCTGAATAAAATACATGCATACATTTTCAAAATGTTTGTTTATGTGTAAGCTTAAAAGATCAGACTATTAATATAAAAGAATTCCAAACTAATAATCATTCTTAAAAAGTTTATTATACAAATTAGATTATATTTGCCACATATAAACCAAGCTATAAGCAATGTTGAACCAAGTACAGCTCGTTGTAATAATAAATAAGAAACTAATCATCAGTTTAAACATACTAAATACACGTAACATATTTAATATATACATGCGTTAAAAAAGGAGGCCTTAAAATTTGCTAGCTAAAGCTGTAAAACCATGTAAGCCCAGATCTAGACTAGCTTAAAGCCTGTTCCTAGGGTAGAACCTGTCCCAGAGCTGCAGCTTCTCCAGCTCGGGCAGCGCTTTCAACTCAAAGTCCTGTCCTATGTTGAGACACTGGACACTAGTCTCACTCTCTAAGGGTGCAAACTTAAGGGTCTTGATGCTATCGCAATTGGGATCCCCGGTGGCCGCAAAGCTCGTCCAGATGTCAATCATGCCTGAAATGATCTTGTGCTCCGGAGAGCCAACAGCAGCCTGATTGGACAACATGCTGTGGAAGATGTAGCAGAGATCATCGCCATGACAAACGCCGCGCATCTCGTTGCCACAAAGGACAATGCGTATGGCATTGCAGAGCTTGGAGTCGTGATCGAAGCGGTACAAATAGGTCGGAGCGCTGCCCATTCGCAGTCGGGAGAGCGCAGTCCGATAGATGGGATGCCAGAATTCGCGATAGGACTCCAGTTCCAGGAATTTCATCATATTCGCCTGATTGCAGGACTCCTCGCCAAAGTAGGCGCGCTTCAGCTGCAGTCCGTAGTTCTCGAGCAGCTTGGGATCCAGATTGTCGCCCAGATCGATGGGTAGCACGTTCTTGCAGTTACCCACCTCGTCCAGCGTGGCCGGACGACGAACGACCTCTGGAAGATAAAGGAGAGGTGGAGATTAAATAACTGCCGGTTTAATATTTTCATTGGTGGAGTTTCTGTCATTTGATGCTTCTTAACTTTACTCCAAACTTTGACCCCCAAAGGTAACTGCCAGTATGCTTAGAATGACAAAACAAATTGATTTAGCCATGTCCGTCTGTCTGTCTGTATGTATGCAAACTAGTCCCTCAGTTTTTGAGTTATCGCAATGCAACTTTGCACATAGGCTTATTACATAAAGGGACAGCCCATTGGTCGGAACCGGCAAGATCAGACCATTATATCCTATGGCTGTCATACAACTGGAAGTCGGTTTTGGCCATAAATCCAATGTTTTCAAAGCTATCGCCTTAAATTTAATTGTATACTTGAACATCCTTATAACTCATCAAGGTTACAATTCCAAATCGACTGAGTTATAATTAGCAAAGATAAGCGTCATTAAATATTTCGTTGGTGCAATTGGCAGAGTGAAAATTGCCTAAAGGTTCGAGAAGAGTGTAAAATCTTCAGCAAGCCAAAGATAATCTTTCCCCACTTGTTTTAATATAGGCAAACCACTCACCTGGATAGAAGAGCAGTCCCTCAAAGCTGGTGCCGCCAAACATAATGGGCACACGTCGACTCCAGGTCTGCTGCATCAGCTTATAGGGCGTCTGGGCGATGACCGTCTGCTCGGTTTTATAGGGCTCGACAACAGGACCAAAGGCGAACAGCACACGATTGTGTTTCTCCTCGCTGTTGAGCACCTGCGCCGTGGCTTTGACTATATCGCCTCCCTTGGCCTCACGCAGAAACTGGAAGACCTCCTTGTCTTTGTTGGCGCCCGTGAAGCCGAGCTTCTGCGCCAGGCGATAGCCCCAACTGTTATTCGGCGGCTGTGCCCAAGGACACAATGCGGTGCCGGACATCGCAATCGCCTTGTGCAGCAAACCCTCCGTTTGGGGACTCAGGGTGAGCAGATGAGTGGAGGCGCCACCTGCGCTCTCGCCAAAGAGTGTGACATTATTTGGATCGCCGCCAAAGGCCTCGATATTCTGCTGCACCCAACGCAGGCCCATGATTTGATCCTTCAAGCCAGCATTGCCAGGCACATTGAGCTCCGGATCCTCGAGACTAAGAAAGCCCAAAGCGCCCAGGCGATAGCTAACGGAAACAAGCACCACATCCTTGGACATGAAGAAGTCGGGACTGTACATATCGCGCGAGGCTTCGCCCACCTGGAAGCCACCTCCATAGATCCAAACCAAGACAGGGCGTAGCTTTGCCGGTTGCAACTGTTGTATAAATAGATAAACATAATTTATGACTGGCGCAATAAATGACTGACTGCTTCGTTTACTCACATCCTTGGCATACACATTTAAATACAAACAATCCTCGGAGCCAGCGAATTTGCGAAAGAAAGGATGCGTCTGCAGCGGTTTCTCTCCGACAGAGGTGCAGTCCAGCTCACGGTCCCAAGGCTCCACAGGCTCCGGGGCTCTGAAGCGCAGCTCACCCAGCGGCGGCTTGGCAAAGGGTATTTTCTCAAAGCTGTAATAACTGCCACCCCATATTGTGTTCCTCTTGACGCCCTTCACAGTTCCCAGCTTGGTCTTAATCACCGAATAGATGGCTGTGGTCAGACGACGCTGTTCGTACTTAAAGCTGAGCACCCTGATTACAGAAGAGAGAGTGCGTGAGAGTCGGGTAATTTGTTATAATTAAAATGTAAGCAATTAAAATATATTTTTAATAATATATAGCCAACTTGATTGATATCTTGTGATTAACTACAATAAAGTTGCTGGCCGGATTAGAACAGTATAATAAGTTTTGATCGCAGCAAATATTTGGGCGACGTCTTGCAAAAGCAACGGCAACAGGTAAAGCGACGGAAAAAATATTCACCGTTACTTTTTATCTCGACTTCGTTGCTCGAAAATACAAGCTCGAATAGAATCACCGTTACATATTGCAATTTGTCTTTGCAATACTACAAAATTCTACGTACTTTCGAGCAACGAAGTCGAGAAAAAAAGTAACGGTGAATATTTTTTCTGTCGCTTTACCTGATGCCGATGCTTTTGCAAGACGTCGTTTAATTATTTGCTTAAGACAAGGCGCAAATTATGGTTTTAGTGCGGGGTGTACTGGGTTTATTGGCTAGATCTCCCAAAATAATGAACTTTTCTAGGATCCATAACTTTAAATTTACATGCTAATTACGTGTTAACATTATTGTCAATGCTCGATTTTCATGCTAGCTCCTGAGGCGTGTTCGGTGCAAATGTATCGTTTTAGTGCAAATTCTATGGTGCTGCTTATTGTTAGTTTAATCTACTTGCAAAAGGAGTAGATCCTTGATCTTTCTTTTATATTTTAGCACGTAATAAGCACTTAATTCTGAGACAAATTCCAGACCCGTAAGTCTACTGGAAGCCATGCGGGGTGTAGCCCCCGAGACCCGGTACACCCCGCACTTTGATCCTTTTAAAAAGGGTTTTCTTTCGAGCACGAAATTTTTGATGCGTAATTAGCACGTTATTTTGAGACATTACCTGCAAAGATCGGTAAGTGCGGGGTGTACCGTGTCGCACCTCAAAATAACTACATTACAATCCTCACAAACTTATATTTTAGCCAGTAGTCACTATGGCACAAAACATAAAACCAAACAGTTAAATATGCATATAATAGCTTAATATTGCTATTTAAATCTTAAAATATGTTTGATAATGTTATTACTAGAACTAATTTATGTTAGTGTTGTTTCATTATATTATATTATTTTGCTGTTGTTTTTCTTTATTTCGTTTTGTACACTTTTGTATTCTATATGTATATATTATATTTTCCAGATTAGCTTGTAAACGAAGCCAAAGAAATGTAGACTTAATAAAAAGTGTAATCTTTATTCCACTAAAATGATATATTTCCCGTTAAAAGTTAAGAAGGGTATTCAATAGTTGTTGTCTTCTAGTGTTTGGCCTAAAATCAGTCACGCAATCAACCAATTGCCGGCATGGTGGTTGGGGCGTTGGGTGGTTGAGTGGATCGCTGGTTTCAATGCCACTGAGCCACTTGCGTTACGGTATGTTTTTTTGTATGCGCTTCATTTTGGTTTCGTTTTGAAAGTCACGCCTTTTGACCAACCTCAACGCTGCACGCTTAATATGCACGACAAGTTTTCTATTTACTGTTTATTTGTTTTCATTTTTTTAATGTTTTTGTTTTTTACTTTTTGCATTTAACTTTTATTGCCCACTCTCAGCGGTGGGTGTGTGGTTTGTGCATTTTATACCTTTCAATTGCGCAGCTCAAAAATTAATCACATATTTTATATTTAACACGCATTGCCCCAATGCACTGACATAGTTTAGCTTCAGCAACAACAACAGTCAAATTGCATACAAATTGCTCATTTCAGAGAAAGGAGAGCGAGAGAGATAAATATATATATATATATATATATATATATATATATATATATATATATATATAGAGAGAGAGAGAGAGAGAGAGAGAGCGAAAGATGCGATACAACAGATTGTAGATTACTACGTGCATGAAATAGAGCTGATAAATTTTGATGTTACAGGTGACAGTAGAGAGTAGAAATGGCATTTAAAAAATTAAGTTTATTTTGAAGTATACCCTAGCAAAAGGTATTTTGAGTTTGAATTTATATTGTAGTCACGATCAGATATACATATGTATTTTATTAATCTTAAGTACGAAACTCTATAAAGGTATATCAGATCGAGTCGAACCATTTTATCAAAACAAAGAAATTTATCGTTCCACATCTTGGGTTTCCTATCGAAATACATTTTGTGAGCTTTAATTCCCAGTTATCATGAGATTGAAACAATATTTATATCAATTAATATATTTATATGTACATATATCATGCAAGAACTTATTCTGTGATACTTCAACAAGAGTATTAAAACTTCGGCACTCAAAAGATACTATTTTGTATGACTCATAAGTAACTCACAAACAGCGGAAAGAATTTACTGTAGCTAATACACATATGTATATCTAGAGCTTAAAGTTCAACGAGCAGTAGTAAAATAAATAATCAATAAGCATTCCAATACTTAATGCATGATTGAGTTTTGTATACGAGAAAATAGTGCAATTAACTCTATATAATTTGTTACTAAACTTGTTTTTCTATGATAATCGAAGAGCTGTCAATTTATTACTAGTAGTTTTATAAAAATCTTCAATGCAAAACCGCAATGTCATTGTACTTAACATGCTGATAAAATTACCCATATTAAGAATATGCCTTAGCTGCAAATAATTCTGTTAATATATGGAAGAGTAATACAATAAAGCATTCCTTAGATATGCATGACGAAAGTTTGTAGAGTAATATATTTTCAGTTCATACATTTATACTCTTTTCGAAGAAAATAGTATATTAAGTTTGTGCTGAAGTTTGTAGCGCATAGAAGGAAGCTTCGGAGACCCCCAAAAGTTACTGCCAGTATGCTTAGAATGACAAAAAATTGCCTAAAGGTTCCTTTCAGCCACTTGTTTTCGTTAAAATTGTAAACAAGGGTCTACCTTACATTAGTTATATAAACATAACTTGAACTAATCAATTTAACGCATTCAAAAACAATTGATTGAAGCCAAGGCAATTGCTTGATAAATAAAACACTGCAAATATCATAGAGGGTAACGAATAAACTTTTTCATATCTTCAAATACAGCTGTTTATCAAATTTCTGATAAGCTGCAGACATATTGATTTTGACACTTGCCTTATCAGCTAATCAGTGAAAAACGAACGCACAAACCTTTTGCAAAACTCGAAGGCTAACTAACAGTTTAAACAAACTAATGGAGCTAATTCATATGTAACAGTGGCTTCAATCATGCAATTATTTATCTGCATTAGATTAAAACAACTGAATAGTCATGATATGACTGAAATTCGCTGTGTCATGCCTACTTAGCAATTCAACAAATAGCAATACTTATACCTTTCAGCCAAATGAACTATGTACCTGCTGCCTTTATCAGTCTGCTTTCGTATATGTACATATAAGTTGAGTTTGTGTCTAGACTTTAAAAAACTTGGATTGAAGTTTGTATTTTAATTAATTTGACTTTTATTGTAGCTGAGTTAATAAACTCAAATGGACACCTTTGCTTAGAAATGAACATAAAACAAATATTAAAAAAAAAAAACATGGAAGCTGCCAAATTAATGTTCACTTTTTATCTGTGTAACTCACAGATTGTGTATAAAATATACCAACATATAAAGGTGTTTTTTCCTAAATATGTATCTGGATACTCCAAAAAAATAATTGTACACTTAACTCAGAGCATCTTTTTATACCCTGAACCCATAAAAATGGGTATAATGGTTTTTTGCAAAAGTATGTAACAGGCATAAGGAAGCATCTCCGACCATATAAAGTATATATATTCTGGATCAGTATCAACAGCCGAGTCGATTCGTCCGTCCGTCCGTCTGTATGAACACGCAGATATCAGAGACTATAAGAGCTATTCATATTTGGAATATAAGTTCTCGTAGACCCGGGACAGTACTAGTTTGTTTCATTTTATCGATAACTCCTCCCGTTGAAAAGTTGACATAACTTGAAAGTTATAAGAACTAGAGGCACCAAATTTTGTATGTATTATCTTGAAGAGCATATACATCTAACAAATGTTTCAGTTTTTGGATATTATACTCCCTATCTCCCCAAAAGTGAAAACACTAATTTTTCAAGGTATGGCCTTGCAAATTGGTTTGATGACCCATTTTATAGCCAATGTTGTGTCCTAAAAATTTCACAAAGAACGAAGAAGTTAGCCTGTTTAAACTGCTTGCACTGCTTTCATTGATTGGTAAGTATGAATGGATGTAAGGACTGGGCTCAGGGTATTTCCTAGTCGGGCACACCCGACATGAGCACTCTTACTTGTTATCTTTATACTTTGCTGAACAAAACTACGATTAATTTCGACAAGCATTAAAGTAAAGATAAGGTTTTTTGGTGTAGGGAAATGTAGATGCAAATTCAAAAAAACACAATCGATAACAATTATGTATCATTTAAAATAAGAAAAATCGAACGAAAACTTCCACAACTCAAATATTTAATTTACATACAATGTAATATATTATATATTTCAAATTATCTGATCAGTTGAGCTCAGTCAGCAATTTAAAAAGAATATATAAATGCATTAGCTACAAATAATATATGTAGTATTGCTAGATTAAAACCATTTAGTTTCCATTATTTCAATACCAGCAAACATTTTGTATTTCGTTTGAGCAAAAACTCAACTTTAACAATTTACTTTTGACCTAAATATTTTATTGATATTTAACTCACAGGCATCAACTAAATTTAAATCCACTGATATTTGAGCAGTCAAATTAATGCTGTTGAAATAGCTGGCGATAATATATGCCACTATAAATAAAACATAAACAAAAACGTGCAAAAAAAAAAACAAAAACAAAACTAACATATGAATTGGGCAAAAAAATCACTGCGGTGCATCGAAATGAAGGAAACAAAAGGCATCGGCATCGATAAGTTTATGCAAAAACCAGCTGCAAAACTTGCGCAACAATTTCACCAACGCAACATTGTGATATACACAAAAGCACACACATGTACATATCTACACACGCACACACAAACACACACATATGTATAAACATATGGCCAGGTGCGAGCGAGAGAAACGATCATAGCAACTAACGATCGAACAAGAAATAATTTAATCTTGCTGCAACAGCAAAAGAGAGAAGTGTGTTGGTTTTATTTCCATCTACTTCTTGTGACAACTTACTTAAAGGTGAGTTTTAGCATATCCATGAAACGCACAGCCATTGTGGAATATTTACAGCTATTCGTTCACTTTCAACACTTATGTATAACAAGAACACAAACGAACGACACCAAATGGCAAATTTCACAGCCCTACGCTTTGCTCAGGCGTGGTTTGTGGGCAGCGAAGTAATAAGTAAATGTAATAAATGCGAGTGGCAATCGAAACTTTCAGTTCACGCAATCAACCGGTGGCGATACCGTAGACACGCTCTTTTCAAACACGAACCGATCTGCACGAGAGTGGCCCAACAACTGCGTTCGAGTCGAGCGCACGCTACGCAAAAGTAGTCAATGGGAGGGCGGCCGTCGTTGTTGTTGTTGTTGTTGCTCGTGAGTGGCTGGAGCATGGTGCAATTACTAAAGGTGGAGTAAACTACTGTGTGGTGAATCTATTCAGCTGCCTAGCTTGCCAGTCGTTTCCTGAACGTCGTTGAAGCAGGTCGATATACGGATGAATTTTTTTTGTTTTCAGAAATGTTTGATTGTATGCGTGAATGTATTTGTGCTTGTATGTGTTCTACAAGCGTTAATGCACGCATTCATAAGCACATATACACACATACACAAGCATACCAAACGGCTGGCAACTGCTGGCAGCTCGCTCGTAAAAAAAACGAAGCAACGACAGCTTCGTGAAATTGGCGTGGCAGCTCGTAAAATAGTTTACTCCACCTTTAGTAATTGCACCATGCTCTCACATAGTCTTTACTTCTTCTCTTTGTTGCTCTCCCAACAAGCGGCAGTGCATAGTGAAATTATACAAGGTTGAGCTGCCTAGCTGCCAGTCGCTCTTTGAACGTCGCTGAAGAAGGTTGGTTGTGCGATCGAATGTTTTTTCTGTTATGTTGAATGTGTGATTGCATGCGTAATTGTAGTATATGTGCTAGCAGTATTGAGTATTAAGTAATTTGAACATATGTTAATGCACACATTCACAAGCACTTATGGTAAACAGCTCGAACTTTTAAAATAAGAAGAGAGCGAGAGACACAAGCTGCTTGGCAACCCGATAGAGAAATATACTCCACCTTGTATTACTTCATCATGATCCTATGGCAAACAGAGAAGTCTTTATCTCTCTTTGTTGCTCTACCAACAAACGGGATTGCAGTTGAGCGTTCAGAGCGAATAAGTTGCTGCGAGCGGCACTGTTGTTCTTGCCAGTACTGTTCAGTTATCTTGCCGAGAGCTTTTTGTTTGTATCGCGCGATCTGGCAACGCTGTTAGTGCCATGCTCTGTTAAAGCAGCTTTCTTAAGTTAACATACTGTATGTTAACGAGCTTATTGCTGTAGATCGCTGTTAAAATGGCTATTAAAGTATATATCGATGTCTGCTAAAGCAATAATCGATATATACAACTTTATCTTTGGTTTTTGTTGCTCATTTCTGATTGATTCAGATTAGTGTAAATAAAATATTTGATTTTTTGTACGACATATATAAACTTAAATATATTTATAGAATTTGAAAAAATTCATTTATTATACAAATCAAAATAGCTAGAATCAAAAGGCAAAGCACATGCAAAAAACCCCACAAAGCACAATAAAAAATCACCTTGAGCGCAAACTTAAAACGGAACATAAAACAAAACGCCCCATAGTTATTAAAGCTGAGCAAAGTACTTTCAGAAAACCGAGTGCAAAGACCTCAAAATGACTGCTTTATGTATGTATGTATGTACATATGTATGTATGTGTATCTAGTCGCATAACTGCCGAATTACAGTTACGAGTTGGAACCATTAGGCGTTTGGTTTTGAACTTGAATTTTGAACAAATGATGCGATTGCAACTCGCAGCTCATTTAAACCAGTTTCGCTTGGTATACAAAAAAAAAGAGACTTGAATTAATGCAAATGCCAGACGATGTGTAGCCAGTTTGCCGTTCCTATTAGCATTATTTAACAGATTTGCTGAAAGCTTAGCATTTTATTAGATTCACAATAATGGTTTCTTTCCGCCTGACACTAGATCTATTGTTATCAGCATGCATATCCACTAATAATAAAGATCGTCTGGCGTTGTGTGTTTGGGCTCACTCTCAGTTATGACCTGAGAATCTGGCACATCTTCGCCCGAGGCTAGACGTATGCACAAAGCCAAAATGCTGTATAAAATACATAGATAAGTTAATTAAAATCTGTTTTTGATTATACTTCCTTTGGAATACAACCTGAGCAGAAGTAGAATTAGCAACTTTGAACGCATCTCAACTTTTCTTCCGAGTCTCTCAAATGCGATTTACTGAATAGTTTCTGTCTAGCATTGATTGGTCATATATATATAGTTTGATTTGTTTGCACTACTTATTAGAAGTTTTTGTTAAGTAAACCGCAGTAGATTAGCACCAGTACAATCAATGGGCAAGTTGCAAGTTTGTAAGTTGAAATAATTACTTAATATTATAAATAATATCTGAATACAACTAAATACATTTGCTGTATTTGTCACTGGAGTTAAAATATACAAGTGGGGAAGGATTATCTTCGGCGTGCCGAAGATTTTATACTCTTTTCGAACCTATAGGCAATTTTCACTCTGCCAACTGCACCACTGAAATTTCATAAGCTGTACAAAATCGGTTTGTCGCGTAACATATTTTTTTTTGTTCCAAGAATATTTAATTTATTGCCAGTTGTATAGCAGCTATAAGATATAGTGATCCGATCCGGCCGGCTCCAACCAATGTGATATCTCTTTGAATAATAAGTATCTGTGCAAAGTTTCATCGCGATAGATTAAAAAACATGGGATATATGGCCAAAACCGACTTCGAGTTGTATGGCAGCTATAAGATATAGTGGTCCGATCCGGCCGGCTCCGACCAATGTACTGTCCCCTGGAATAATAAGTGTCTGTGCAAAGTTTTATCGCGATAGCTCAAAAACTGAGGGACTAGTTTGCATACATACAGACAGACAGACAGACAGACAGACAGACAGACAGACAGACAGACAGACGGACATGGCTAGATCAATTTGTATTGTCATTCTAAGCATACTGGCAGTAACTTTTGGGGGTCTCCGACGCTTCCTTCTATGCGTTACAAACTTCAGGACAAACTTAATATACTATTTTCTTCGAAAAGAGTATAAAAATGGTTTAAGAATCGCAAGGAAGTTAATTAGGACTCTTAAATTGGTCAATTTTTATGGTATACTTTTGTACCTCACAATCTCTATACTTTCTTTCAACCTAAATGCTTTACAATGATATCAATAACTTTCTGATTGTACATCATAATAGTGAGTAGTTCATTACTGCTGCCTTTATCGTATCAGCGATTGTATTATCTTTCATTATAAACTGAAAATATAGTCACACCTCCAAGGAACCCAATTAACAACTTGCCATTCGCACTTGAATTAGTCACGCGACGCAACCACTTGTGATTGTTTTTGGCTTTGGCAGCATTTATTGGACTTATCTCTAAAGTTCAGAGAAAACATTTCGCTGACGAGAGAGAAGAAAGAGAAGTTAAGCCGCAAGCCAGACGAGTATATGATTCAGATTCAGGTGCACGATAAGGTCTTAAAGTAGCAGCACCCAAAAAAAGAAACAGTATATTACGTCAATGAGTCGTAACTGATAAGTGTGTCTATAAGGAGGGGATCTTATATTATGGTTACTTACTTCTGTACATAATCGTAGTTTGTATAGATGCCAGTCTTTTGTGTTTGCAACAATCTTAGTTTTCTCAGAATAAACAAGTACTTTGACATTTTAATTAGTTTTTGATAACATTCGCAAAGGAATACTTGAAAGAATTCAATACGTTTTAAATAAATGTGACTGTTTATTTGAAATACATTCAGTTTTGTGTTTGTTTTTATTTTATTCTAATTTGTTAGATTTTCCTTATTAAAATATGGATTTTAAATTTGGTAGGTTCTATTTTTTGTGGCATCACATCATTTTGAGGCGTATAGGAATTTAATTGTATCGAGCTCATAAGAGTGTAAGTGTAAGTGCTCTATTTGCAATCTATCAAAAAACAATTCGAAACACATAAGATTAACATTTTGTAAGAACATTTCCAAAGTATTTTTTTTTTTAGTCAGCAGACACATTAACAAATTCACTTCGGCCTATGTAAAATTAGTATTACTAATTGTTAACAAGAATCATATGCCTAAAATATGTAAAACTTGGACTGGTACGAGTACGATTTCGAGTACGAGTATGCCTAAATCAAAAACAAATACGTTTCCAAAAACTAGATTATTATAAAAGATTTACACACATTCAAAAAGACCACGCAATTCGATTTTTATAGCTAAACGGTGGAGTTCTATCCAAGAAAGTATTATATTATAATAGTATAGTATTACATGAGAGAGTGTTGTTTTTTTTTTTTGTTTCTTTTTGCGCGGAGAGACTTGAATGCGTTATAATACAATCATAATAAAACACAGTGACAGCCTTTTTAGACATACGAAATATATAGTAATCGTGCGATACATAAGGAACATTTTGTTTATATGTACTCATGTCATATCATATCAAATTCCTTAGCTGTACGGATCCATGACGCGTTTATCAAAAGGTACTTCAGTTGCGACTTATATCATTTCAATATGACTCTAGAACTAACCTCAATCGTAATAAGTTGAATCTGGTTCTAACAGTGACATAGACATTATAGACTTGGATCAAACTTGAACTTCGCTTAAATATAACTTCGATTGATATTGATCAAAACTTAACAGCACATACGCATTATACATACATAAATGGTTCTATCTAGGCTTTAAAGCTACGCTTTGTTGCATTGTTTTCAACATAAAGCTAATCAGAGGCCAATCAGAGCACTCCACGTCTTCCTCGATTTTCCCTTCTAACTATTTTCACAGCAGCTCATCACGGCGGAAGAAGCTCTCCCAGACCATCAGCTTGCGCAGCTCGGGCACATCGATTATCTTCAGATCGTCGGATATATTAAGGCACTTCAGCTGTTGCTTATCGATCGCCGTTGCCGACACCGGCTGCCACAGCTCCGACTGCTCGGGGTCAAAGTTCGGATTGCCGTACGTTGCAAAGTGCGTCCACAAGCCCACCAGACGCTCAATGCACTTGTACTCCCTCGTGTGAATCTTCAGCTTGCGCGCCAGCGAATTGTAGAACAGATAGGACAGATCATCCCCATGGCAGGTGCCACGCACCTTCTTGCCGCAGCTAAGGATGCGCAGATGATTGAAGTGCTTCGAGTCGAAGTCGAAGCGATACAGATAGGTGGGTGCATGTGGAGCGTGCTCCAAGCGGGACAGCACGGTGCGATATATGGGGAACCAGAAGTACTCGTGCGACACCATCTGGAAGAGACCAAGAAGTGCGAATGTTATAGCTTGCTTCCAGAACATGCATCTTCATTGAATTACAAAATGTGCAAAATAGTAGACCAACTCGAAACTTTGTAACCTTCGTTTTACTTTCACTCTCATTCTCTCTCTCTCTCTCTCTCTCTCTATCTCTCTCTCTGTCTCTCTCTCTCTCTCTCTCTCTCTCTCTTCGTATTCTTTGCAAGTTGTATAAGGAAATATTATATAGCTCTCTCCCAATAACATATCTGCTAGTCCTTTCGCATTTACGGGATTTCTCTGACCGTTATTAGTTGAATCTCCACTTTTATATTTTCTCGCCTTTACTCCTTCTTTTACTCTCTGTCTCTCTCTAACCTCTGTCTCGCTTTTAGTTTTAAATAAATATATTTATTTTGTACCTTTTCCCAATTTACAAAAATGTACAAATAATGATTGACCAATGATTGCAATAAATTTTGGACCAATTATAATTTTTATATTATTGTAAATTCTCCATACTTTTTGCATTGCATTAAACAACAAATAAAGAAATAACTAGTGAAAGCGTAGCGATTTCAGCTTTATTGTTCTTTTCTAACTATTCTCCCAGTAAAATTATGCTCATCAAGCAGTTGCTATAGACTTTACAATATCATTTCAATATTTGCGTCTTAAGTGTTTTATAATGCCTCGAGCAATATTTATCAGACTACTGCATTATAAAGATACGTACTGTATCAGAAACTTGATTCTTATCGATTACATACATCACAATGCTGATCCATAAAATTGTAATGTTGTCATGCCTTTACAAATTAAGTTGTACACGAATATATATAAATATGCCCTTTACAAATTAACCAGGCATATTGCAAGCCTGAACAAAAAGCTCACACATATAATTGTGCCTAAAAAAATCCCCAACTCACAATATTTCCCCTTTTTAATCTTTTGCCAAGCTGTTGGCTGAGAGCAAACTGCTTTATCGTACTTTAGACATGTGTCTGATCTGACGCACTCGAAAGATAACTGACTTTGTGTCGCTTTTTAATTTTTCATTATTCACTATTAGTTATTCGTTATTCTCGAGTCGTCACACACCTGCAGATACTCGTGGAGGGTGTCCAGACTGGGTGTCTTCTCGCCATAGTAGCACTGTCGTAGCTGCTCGCCGTAGTCCTTGCAGAGCTCGCTGTCCCGATCCATGTTCAGTTCAATGGGCACGATGTAGCGACAGTCGCCGAGCTCGTTGAGGCACTTGGGATTCGACTTGGTCTCCGAGTAGAGCAGCAGGCCCTCATTGGAGACGCCGCCCAGGATCAGGGGTATGCTGTTCGTCCAGGCCGTGCGCATCATGACAATGGGCTTCGTGGGCACCACACAGTGGCTGGTCTCGTACGGCTCGATGACGGGGCCGAAGGAGAAGCCGATGCGCTCCTTCTTCTCCTCATCGATGCACAGCTCGCCGTTCGCCTTGATTATATCGGAGCCCTTGGCGTTCTTCAGGAACTCCCACACATCGCGCTCCACATTCTCGCCCTCATAGCCCGCCTGCATGGCCAGCCGATATGGCCAATTGCGCTGCGGGGTCACGGCCCAGGGCGAGAGCGTGTTGCCGGACATGCAGATGGCCTTGTGGAAGAGGCCGCGGGTCTGCTCTGTGATCATCATGTAGTGCACGGAGGCGCTGCCTGCGCTATCGCCAAAGACCGTTATGTTGCTCGAGTCGCCGCCAAAGCGGGAACAGTTCGCCTTGACCCAGCGCAGCGCCTGCACCTGATCCTTGAGGCCAGCATTGCCGGGCACATCGATTTCCGGATCCTGAAGACACAAAAAGCCTGAACGAAATTGAAAATGCATAAACATATATGTTATTTAAATTCTATACGTATTGATCTGATCTATAAACACACCAAGTGGTCCCAGGCGATAGTTAATGGATATTACGACAACATCCTCTCGCAGCAAATAGTCTGGACTATAACATTCGCGGGAGGCCTCGCCGAACTGGAATCCACCTCCGTAGATCCAGACCATGACTGGCATAGGTTTTGTGGGATATAACTGCGAAGAATGTTGTATATTATATTTAAGGTATTATTTATTAAATGTGTATTTTCTTAATTCTTAAAGTTGTCACTCGAAAATTGAGACTTTCAGAGCTTAAATTCAAATTTTTTAGCTAAACAGAAGACTTTAATCTGTTATTCTTTTTTTTAAAGATTTCTTTCAATTTTAAGATCTATTTTATTGAAATAATTGAATGAGTAGAACTATTTCCAAAGACATATGTCTCTTTAAATTTTGAATATCAGAGCCATTGGTTTTGTAATTTAATTTAGTTTTTAATTTGAATTATTGTTACTTGAAATCAATTTAATAATTTTTTTTGTGATTTAATTTTGTAGTTTTACTTATAATATTATTTGTTTTAATAATAATATTATTTGATGTTTTTTATGTTTCGTTACTCACATTCTTCGTGTAGACATTGAGGTAGAGACAATCCTCGGAGCCATCTGTCATATCGAATACGAAATGTTTCTGCAGTGGCTTCGGTCCTTGGGACGTGCAGCTCCTGACCTCAGTCCATATCTCTGGGGGCTGAGGCGCCTTGTAGCGCAGCTCCCCAATGGGCGGCTTGGCAAAGGGTATACGCTCGAAACTGAAATACGATTGGCCATAGATGGACTTTCGTTTGACTCCCTTAATGGGACCATATGTGGTGCTGACGACAGTCTTTTCACTGGTGCGATATCGTCGCTGTTGTACCTTGAAGTCGACCATTCTGAAATTGCGAAAGCCCCATTAAACTCTCAGTTCAAGAAGTATATTTATAGTTACTTATTATTCCATTGCAGAAAAATTAAAACCTTCAACAAAAAAAAAATCAAGCCTGCAGTTTATTCTTATAAATTATTCTTAGCATTATTCTTGTTTGGATTTTGTACTTTGGCTTGAAAAAACTTTTGCTATTAATCAGTCACAAAAAAAAAAATTATGCGTCTTCGGGTATCTATGGCCGTCTTTTACTTGTTTCGCTAACACATACAGAGACACATACGATGATAAGGCCAATTCATAATCAGCACCTGGCCACGAGCCAGGTGTTTGCCATTTATCAGCACAGCCAAAAACTCAGACTGGCTCTTAAAAAACTTGAAGCGTATCAGTAGAAGAACTTTTTCCGTTTGTCATATTAGATTTTGTATTTGTTTAAATGTTTACATATATAAATATTATATATAACAATGTTCACTTTGTTTTTCTTAAAGATAAACAAAATTTAAGTAAATAAAATGTATGTATTTAGCTTAAGATAAAATGCCCTCTATATATACAAACATATAGCAAGAAAGTACCTCGAAATAGTAAGAGAGACCAAATTAAATTAAAAATCAATTACACTAGATTAAACGACTTTTGAAATAATTATTTCTTAAGTGGCATTATCGTTAGTATAAAGTCTTTTAATAAAACAAATGCATATATATTTCAGTAAGGCTTTTTAAGAACCATAACTAATATGGCCAGAAATAAATCGATAGTATTATCAAACATTTCTTGAAGGGGCTAACATATTTAACATATTCTTCTGCTATCACATGTGTTAGCTCATATGAATATTTCTTGAGGTATCTATACTACATAGAATAATATTTTCTCGAACAAGATTCTTTATGTTAATTATAGACTTCAAGGTCATCGCATAATTGCGCATAATCCAATATCGTAAATGTATTTTACAAAGGTAGATTTCATTTTATATTTGATTGTCTTCAATTTTCGTTATTTTCCTTATTGCTGCCCAGTTCATTATGGTTAATAAACAAAACAATATACGGGCCTAAAAGCTGTTCAACCAAGCTTCCATATACTGCATATTTGTTTTATATATAGACATATAGGTATTATCAGCTTTGACTGCATTGAGACAACTACTACATTATGTGAGCTCATCAAGCGGGACGTGCTTTAATATTCAAGCAAATCTAAACCACTCAGCGACAAGAAACAAAGCAGCAACAACAACAACAACAACAACAATAGCAACAAAAAGCTACGCATGTTTCTTGTTGTATTTCGCGTGATTTTTTATTTCTTGCAATGTCAGCAAAAGCGGCAGAAATATGTCATATTTATGTTTATTAATAGCCGTACGAGCTGTTGTATCTATGTTGTTATTGTTGCTGCTGTTTTTTTGATGTTAGTGTTTTGCTATCATATAAGGCAATGAGTGTGCATTTTATTTCGCGACTATCGCTGCTTTGGCCCTGAACTTTGCCATAGAAATATTGGTAGAAAGTCAGCCCAGCGCTTAGGCTAATGCCCAGCAGCGTCCTATTAAAAGAAAGGTCAATATAAGTAATGTTTATGACGGGACGCGTGTCATAAAAAAATCTATATAGAACTCAGAAAATTTCTAATGTTGACTTTGCGTGTGCCAAAGCCATTTTGCCCTAGGCTCAAAGGGACACACCTAAATTGGGGTATTTGCTGCAAATTGTAACGACCGGGTCATAAACTTGTGCGTTTTACAAATTGTTATAGGCAGCTAATTAAATGCTGATCGTAGAACCAATTTGAGCGCCATTTAAACCCAATATTTCAGTTCAGTTCACATCGGGGTACTTAAGAGGACGTTCCATTCAAAAACGTTCGTTTCGATCAATTTAAAATTTCCTTTGTGATTTATATGCTTGTCTTGACTCGCAACAAAAGTCCATAGCTATACGGTCAGAAATAAATTTCAAGCAACAAGAGAAATAAGCAAAATACACAAATTGTTGTTTTGCTGACGACAGCAAAAAAAAAAGATGAAGCATAAAAGACAAACAAACCAGCTACATCGAATGGACCACAAAATTAGCAGCTCATATCTGCTTGAATATACATATATCATCATATGTATGATGAGTGCCACATTTCCGATTGCTGCAATTCTGGCATTTCTTGACTGATATAACATACTCATACGTAAGCAACTCATTTGCATCCCATAATTGCTGATATTTGCCAAACGAGTGGAGACATTTCAGAGGTCGACTGCATTTTGCCAGCTGAAACTAGTTATCAGCTAGATCTTAAACATTTCTTTGGGATCCAAGAATCGTTTTGTGCGACAGGTATGCTATATGATAATAATATGTTTATTTAGTGGTGAACTAATGACCAATTGTTTAAAATAAGAAAATACTAGTTACAATTTGAGGCCTTCTATAGTTTATAATATGTCTGTTAACTTAAAAAGTTTAGTTTTATTATAAATTCATTTTAATCAGAAAGTGTACAATTGTTCTGATTAAACATATATCCATATTGAGAAAATATCCACAAGCTGCTGGACTTCCAAGGTAAAAATCTGCATACCATATGATATTAAATAATATATAAATATATTTTATTTTGTATATTAAGAAAACTATTTGTATATTTATAAATAAATACATAAATTTTAGAACCTGTTTTTAAATTGTTATAAGAACGTTTTCTAAATATAAAAACTTGAGCAACAACTATTTTATCAGGTAATTTGTTTGTGCAAAACTTAATACAGTTGAAATGAACCTGAGACTAATGCAAATTACAATATTTTCTGAAAGTTCATCGAAGCTCGTAATGGGAGAATTTACTGTCGCTGACTCTTAGTGATCGGTTGTATTAACCTATTGCCCCTAAGCTATTATCTTTAAATTACTTGTAATGTCTGATACAGTGGATCTCGATATAGTCAGTCCTACTGTTCAAATGGAAATACCTAAAAATCGTTCCTGTAATACTGAAAATCGGCATACCTTTAACTTAATAAACCATAAGAAGTGTATATTTCCCAAAAATTGAAAGCTGAAGTCACCAAATTCGGAATGTAGATCGATGGTAGCCTCTCTAAAAAAAAATCTAGATCATAATAGCTATAATTGAAATGCAAGCATATTATTTGTAAATTATGAATTTTCTCTTTATATACTTTTCGAAGAAAATAGTATTTTAACTTTGTGTTTAAGTGTTTAATGAATAGAAGGAAGCGTCGGAGACCCTCAAAAGTTACTGCCAGTATGCTTAGAATGACAAAACAACTAGCCATGTCTGTCTGTCTCTCTGTATGTATGCAGACTAGTCCCGCAGTTTTTGAACTATCGCGATAAAACTTTGCACAGAGACCAATTATTCAAAGGGACAGCACATTGGTATCGCCTTAAATTTCCTTGAAGACTTGAACATGCTTATAACTCATCAATGATATGCGTCATTAAATATTTCGAAAGAGTATTATATCTTCGGCACGCCAAAGATAATCCTACCACACTTGTAAAAGTTTTCCCTTTTGTAACCCAGTTGCCTCTCACTTTACAAATGCCAAACCATTTTCGACAGCTGCCCAATAGTATTTGCACTGAGCTTCTACTCACAAACTTTGCACAATTTAAATTAATAAATCGTAAAACTGAATTTGTATTATTCCGATTTCCCGAAACAAAATGCTTTTGGCACGTCTGGCTCACGTCCTGCCGGCGCGTTCGTCGCGCCTGCTGGGCAGAGTTCCCATCAACAGCAGCCAAGGACTCTGGAAGTCGACGCTGCAGGCGCCACGCTGCAGACTCAATCCCATGCAGGCTCAGCCGCCCCAGCAGCACAAGTCGCTGCTGTTGCCAGGACGCCCGAATGGCAGACGCAACTTTGCCGAGGAGCCGGACAACCGCAATCGCTCGCACTTGGAGCAGCGCACGAGAGGACCCACGCTGAAGGAGCGCCTCATGGGGCCGCCCAGCGAGAATGCCTTCTCCATGGGCAAAGGAGCAGCAGCGGGCGCCGCCTTAATGGGCCTTGTGGCGCTTTGTTATTACGGGTTGGGCCTGGCCAACCAGCCCAGTATCTACGATCATTCCGTGATGTGGCCGCAGTACGTGAGGGATCGCATACACGCTACCTACGCCTACTTTGGCGCCTCCTGTGCGCTGACAGCGGCCTCCACCGCAGGAGTTTTTCAGTCGGAGGCACTGATGAGCCTGATCATGCGCAGCGGCTGGGTGGCCACTCTCGTCACAATGGGCCTCGTGATGGGCTCGGGCGCCCTAACGCAGGCTTTGAACTACGAACCGGGCTTGGGCATTAAGCAACTGGCCTGGGTGGCGCATTGCGCCATTATGGGCGCCATTGTGGCGCCCATGTGCTTTATGGGCGGTCCCATCCTGGTGCGCGCCCTGCTCTATACGGCTGGAATTGTGGGCGCCCTTTCCACGGTGGCGGCTTGTGCGCCCAGCGATAAGTTCCTTCATATTGGCGGCCCACTGGCAATTGGACTGGGCATCGTCTTTGCCTCATCGTTGGCCTCCATGTGGCTGCCACCCACGACGGCCTTGGGCGCCGGCCTAGCCTCCATGTCCCTGTACGGCGGCTTGATCCTGTTCAGCGGCTTCCTGCTCTACGACACCCAGCGCATTGTGAAGTCGGCAGAGCAATATCCGGAGCATGGATACGTGCGCTATGATCCGATCAACAATGCTCTGGCGATCTATATGGATGCTTTGAATATATTCATTCGCATTGCCATCATTTTGTCATCAGGAGATCAGCGTAAGAAATAGATCACCAAATCCAAAAAGAGAAGGCAAAAGGAGCTCGGACATTGTAAATAGCTTTGGAATTTCTTCTGGTTACAGCTTGTTTTCAAATTGTGCATTTGACTTACGGTTTGGGAAATTAGGGAATAATAATAATTGACAAGAAATTAACGTTCATTTCAAATATAATTAATGTTTAGCAACTGAAATCCAGCTATAAGAAACGGAAAGCTTTGAGTCTCTTTAAGCGTAAGTGAGCGCTTAATTAATTTAAGACCTAACTAGCTTACTGAAAACATGGTATTAAGTTTCCTTAAAGCAGCCCATTATATTTTCAGTATATTGAGACTAAAAGTAAACAGTAGTTTACTAAAATATTTGTGTATTCTTGCTAGTAACTCTTAAAAGTGCAAGCCATTAATTTAATTTTAAGCTTTCTTTGCACTTTCTACTTTCTTGAATATAATGAGAGACTTTTTTAAGTATATTTAATAAACAATTTGATCTAGTAAATCTTTTGATAACTTAAGTACCACAAAGAAAGAATCTAACCAGATTAATTGACTTCATATAGGCTCTCATTAGATTCTCAGCTAGTGTCTTTGGACCAAAAGTTAGTTCTACGAAAGATTAAGTTTGCTTAAAAATTAAAAATTGTCTTTGTTTATGCGTTCTAAATATTTTCATGTCTCTGTTATAATGTCAGCTAATGTCAGCTGAGCCAATTCAGGTCCACACTTATCATTAGCACCTTTGCTCGCTGGTTCTACACATTAATTTCATTTTCAACTACAACAATGAAATCATTGTAGTTTTTCCCTATCTCGCTCTCTCTCTCTCTTCCTCGCCTGTTTGTCGCCCGTTGTCTTTTAGTCTGGCCCCAAGTGATAAGCAAAGCATGTAATCGTAATGCTTGCACTCATTGTCTATACTCAGACGAGCAGTCATACCCCCTCCCACAATCATTCTCCCCTCAGATGGTTATCAGGACAGACAAGAGAATCCAGCACGCAGTCTCAGCAAAAAGGCAGCTGAAACAAACTCGCCAATAGGCGAGACGCACATACACATTTTATTATAATCATTAAAAACAGCATACAGGAAAAATTTCCACAGAAAACCCACATCACTGGGCAGTCATAAAATTTTCGCAAGACAAAAAGACAAAAAAGCACTTGGACACTATTTGTTTAGTTTTTGCATGTCCATTTTCAGGTTATAGTTGCATCTGTCAGCGAGCCTGTTGACCTTGGAAAGCATGGCACGCAAGGCTACAAGGCTACAAGGCGAAAGCGAAAGCTTTGCCCAAAGCTTTCTGCCTGCTGCTGCTTATGAATGAATCGCAGTCCGCCCGCGACCCCCTTGGAAAAGCTCACAAGTGGCGCAAGGATGGAACACAAGGTAAGCGATACTTGCATTTTGAGCTCTGATGTCAGCCAGCCAGCCAGCCAGGTCAAGGAGTGTTTATTGTACCAAGTGCTTAAATATTTAGAATGTGACTAACTAACCGCAATTTAAATAGAGCTTTATGTGAATTTCAACCATTTTTGAAACAATATTGCATGCAGAAGTTTGAATTTCATGCGACCTACTTGTATTTATTTATTTTTCTAGACTTACTATTTATATTATAAAGTTTTTAGTTTCAGTTGATTGATGTTTCCTAATTATTTATTTACTTTAAAATAATACCAAGACTAGTTTCCTTAGGCTAATTGCAGTTGAATTCTCAAAAGTATATAATATATATATATATATATATTAGCAGAGAAAGTCGCTAACAAATATGAATGTGTAAGACCTACAAGTTGTTGACAGAAAGCAATATACTTAAGGACTGATTAAATCTGATTTAAATGGTGTAAGGTTAATTTAATGTAATAATACTATTTCCTCAAGCTTCTACTGAATTGTGTACCTTGAGAGCTTCCAAAAACTAAATTTGGATAATATTGCTTGATTTATAGCCTGTTAGTTCATCATTTTATTTAGCCTAACGGCGTCGCAGCTAATAAAACTCATATACGTATTAGCAAAAGAAAAACCTCAATGAATACAAGCTCTGGCCATATATATAATTCTATAGAAATAAAAAAAACATTACACATGTGTATATAAAATGCTTATATAAAATGGTGTTGCTGCTGCAATTCTTTTGTGCTTTACTCATTCAAGCCACTTTTTCGCTCGCTTTAAAAGCTATACAAAAAAGAGATACAAAACGCGACAAAAATTAAATGAAATTGACGAGCTCACACAGATACATTTGTATATCTATTGATGTGTGTGTGTGTATGTGTATGTGATTGTGTGTCGTTGTAGTGTGGGCGATCGGCAAGAGCAAAGCAAGAGCGACAGCGACAAATGCACGTAAAATGTTGCTGTTGAACGCAACACACGGCGTATGAGCAATGTCGAGAAGATTGAAAAAAAGAAAACACTAAAGCAGAAACAATATTTGGCACCCAGCGCAAATATGAGGAAATTTGTGTTTATTTAACGTTTAGAATAGATAAAATCACAAAATATCCAAGAAGAGGAATTAAATTGAAACAATAAAGTGAACAGACTACAGAAATGCTCACAAATAAGCGCACAGTGGAACATTTGCGATTTACGAAACTATTTTAGCGAAGGCCAATTTCGCCCAATTTAATTGTTGAGCAGCCAACATTCAAGTCAATTTGATCAATCGTCAAACATGCGCAAAGAATCGTATGAGCAATTGAATGAAATTTAAGGTCAATAGATGTAAGTATACCAATCATTCAAATGGCTTCCACAATTATAAATACATTGAGGTGAAAAGAAATTTAATTATGGCCACAAACTAAAGTCTCATAAATTGTGTGCAAATAAATTGACAATTTAAAGTTTGACTGTTGATTTTTGAAAAATGCATTTATGAATATAAATGACAAGCGAGTGCTCTACTCAAATGCAATGGCATAAATCACGCCAAACAATGAATATGAATATGCAAATTTAACAGTGAAATAAAAAGTAGCAGCTGTCTACATATTCCATGAAAATGTTGCACTAAAAAACGATGCAAAATTTAAAAAAACATGAAAGAATTTTAAACATGACATTTATGTATGTGTGTATTATGAAAACATTGAAACAACTTCTTCTGCAACCTTTTCAAAAATGATTGGATTTTCTGGTTGCAAAATTGTTTTTCTTCAAATGATGCATCAGTTGAATAAAATTTTCGTTGTACCCTTCAAAACATCACTCAATCAATCAATCCCTGGAAAAAAATCAAGTGATTATTAATTATAACCATTTTTATCCTGCTGATGCTACAAAATTACAATTTTAAGGAATTTCAAACGCAAAACGTTTCATAAACAAACTGTCATTACAGTCAAAAGAAGAAGTTCACATTTCCAGTTCCATGAGCTTTTCGGGTCCACTCAAATTCATAAGTAATTAGTAATTTACTACAGCTATGGCACAATGTAGGCCTCAATTAAACTATGAAACTAGTGCGCTTTCCCATTTGATGAAGCCTTGGGGCAAACTCGAGCTTGTTCTTTACGCCCGATAGCACGTGTCTGAGCTTAAGGGTTCTCCAATCTAGAACTTGTTCTTCTTGTCGATCAATAGTATCAAAACTGTTGCTTCCACATACGTATATTAAGCCAAACCTGTTGCCATGTTGCTGTGCTGCTGATCTCATGGCACAATCTCTTTGCCGTTCTCTCAAACATTTCGCCATGACAAAAATGACTCAGCTTGACTTTTTTTTTGTACAATAGACAAAATTTACATAGTGTTTTGTTTGTGTAGTTTCTGTTTTATCATTTTGTAGTTGTTTTTTTTGTTTTTGCAACAGCTGCTGGGCGGCTTTAGAGCGGGTTCGTTCTACCTAATTATTTGAGTAGCTTAAGTGCCGGCAGGGGCATAGACACAAAACGAAAAAGACCCACACAGTGGGCCCCTCTAATGACAGCTGGGCTCTGGAGCCGCCGTGTTTGCGTTTGCTCGTTATGTCGACAAATTACAGAGTTCCCGGTAATCAATAGAATGGGGCTGGTCATTAAGAGACACACACTCACACACACAATATGGACAAAAGGTAGCTGTGACATGAGCTGTCAGGAAATTGGAGCTCCTGGCGTAAACATATTGTTATAGCACATTCTGACTCCATGCCGAGGACATGAGGCAACACGCACAAATTGCAGCAATTTGTTCAAAAATAAAAAAGAAGAAGAAGTGTATTTAATTTGTGGTCGCACGCGCAAACAAAGCGCTTTTGTTTGCTATATAAATATTTTATCATTGGGATTTGCTTGAGTTATATTTGCGTCTCTTATCTGGGCAAATATGTGCTCTTATATATAGTATATACGGTGGCAGCCTTTTAGTTAATAAATGCTTTAATTAAGCCGGTAACTGTTTCCGTTTAATTTAAATTAAACTTTTTATAGTCAGTTGTATGTGTTATATCTTTTGTTATGCAGTTAGATTCTAAATTTGAGCTATAAGGCACAATACCCTGTAACCGTTATTAATGAGGAAATGGGGATTAACAAAGCTGTGCAAATAATGCAACAGACAGAAAGAAATTTCGTTGGGCATCTAAGGTTCTATTGATTGTATGATAATCTGACTATCTCAAAGATCTCAGCGAATATGAAAGCTGGTATCACACAAATAGTCAGTCAAAATCCCTATTTGAATTATGACATTAATGGTGGCAGATTCATATTCTCAAAGGCCATACAACTATTTATTTATTTCTTTTAGACAAATGGTACCTTCCTTAGGTGCCCAACAAATGAAGAAAAAATCAATTTTGAACCCAATATTCTTAGGTCTAGACTCTAGAGCATGCCGAGTTGTATTCATGATTTTATCTTTTATTAATAGGTAACATTTTATTGTTTCTTTTAGATGACACAATGCGCTGATGTCATTCAACTGGCTGAAAAGGCAGACACAACTAAACGATTTCGGTACAGTCAAGTCAATCAATTACGTCAAGTTGTATGCATTACTTTAATACCAAAATATAAACAGACTGTGTCGCTCAACCAGTTGATGATCTAAACAAATTAATTTGAGTGCAGTTAGTGCCGCTGCTTTGTATATATAACTCTTAGAGATACCTGTCCTGACTAAGGGATATGATATAAATATTTATGTGAGGTGTTTGTTCAACACTTACTTGAGTCCAATTTTGATTTGATCAAATGCAGCCATGGAAGACATTTTGTTGTGTTTTTTTTGTTGTTGTTGCGGCGTCGGTAAATCAATTATAAAAAAAAGGGTTCACTCTTTCGTTTTTCTTTACAATATACAATATATAAAATCAGTTAAAATAAGCTTTGCTCTTTTATCAATATGTATTTACTTTCACAGTTATATCAATCTTATCAAAAAGGATTTCTTTCTGGTTTCTTCTGCCAGCTGTTTGTTTGACCTTGTTGTGCCTGATTATGAACAACAACAGAACAGGCTGCGCCGCAGCTTCACCACAGATAAGCAGCTTTCGCTGGCACGTCCTGCGCAGGTACACACACACGCACACAGACACAGACGGAGACGGAGGAACAGAAAGAGACGCACAGGCACACGCAGGATAATTTACTGCGAAAAAAGCACATACACACTGAAATTTTTGCTTATCACATAACTTTTGCTTTCGAACACACGCGAATAGTTTTTGCTGATTTCGTTGTTGTTGTTGCCATGCGGAGCGAAATTGAATTAATTCTATTATAGTTTAGTTTATATTGTGTTGTTGCTGTATTATTAGCTAGCTAGCTGTTGCTTCTATTTACTTAGTTAGCCTCTCAGTTACGCTTTCTGCTACGTCCGTTTGGCATGAAGGCAGCTCGTCAACTGTTTCCAAAGCACACCGACTGAAAAGCACAGCGCCTCTGTTCTTAGCACATGGCACTTGCGAAAGCTCTCTTGCGAGCATAAAGAGTGTGCTTGTTGTTGCTGTTCATGTTTTGCTTGCTGCTGCTGCTGCTGCTGCTGCTTCTTCTGCCTCTTAGTAGTACTAGTTCATTCTCATTCTAGTTGTGTAGTGCTTTCTGGCAAAGTATGTAGAAGTCATGCTCCAATCTGAGCTACAAAGCTGCCCATACTAACTGTGGCTTATCTTTCACGTATGGGAGAAATGTCGCATAACTACATGTGCGAATCATAGGTTAACTGAGTCATTCTGTTAGACCCCACTTGTATTCGACTTTTCTTATCAGTTTTTATTGATAAATGGTAATGAGTATTTGCCGTATGTCAAGTACGCCCGAAAATGACATTGTTAGCTGTGATTTCGCTTGTTTGCCTGCCATGCTCACACGCGCTTTGTGGTTTTTGTAATCTTTCTGAAAAAATCATAAAAAAATATACGAATAAATCATATTGATAAGGCGAAGTTTGCTCAATTGAGCGTCAGTTGTTCCAGGCGTGACTGAGTCATAGGGTTTACAGGGAACACCTATCTCGGGAATGAAACGATCTACTTTATGTAGTTGAAAGAATAATAATGAGTCTTGTGCTGTGATAAGTAAGAAGGCAAAGTTCATATGAGCGTAATGTCGAATGAGTTCAGCAATCTTTATTATGGATATTCGCCTAATATATCAACTAACCATGAACTGCAAAATTGTATATGTCTTTGTTATCTTCAAGCTAGAGCTTTTGATTTAAAACGTGATCCATTAATGAGCTGTTTTTAGACGGTTGTTTTGAAACCTTCGAATTCTTGATTACTTGCTGGAAATAAAGTCATAAATTGCATGTTCCTATGCTTTTGTATGCTTGTTGTTGACCTGCACGCGCCGAAAGCTTTTAGGACAATGTAAACAAAGGAGAAGTATACACAGAACAAAACAGCTGACCGAAGGACTAGGCCAGTAGCTCCTGTTGCTGTTGTCAAACAGCAACGCTGAAAAGCTCTCTTTATAGCTTTGCCAGCTGCGCTTTTGAACGTATTATTTTCAAAATGGGTCAGTCGATTGCTTTGACCGGCCAATTACAGTTAGTTATGGCCAGTTACCGTCAGTTAGCTACTTAGTCAAAGCACGCAACTAAGGAGCACTGCTCATCACAAAGTCGCTCGATATACTATTCACACGCAATGTGCTCGCTCTGCCACAAATCAATGTTGATTAAACTCAATGAACACAATGATGTGCCGTGAAATGCCCTCAGTTCTGCGCCAGGTTTCCTCTCACTTTGTCTTTATTAACTAACTAGCCGAATAACTAAATGACCTTGGGCAAATGCTCGCTGCAAAAAGCGCCGGCTCGGTCTAACATAAACTCTCGTGACTTATGTTGTCATCTGCTTTGCAGCTGTCGCTCGCAGAGCTTTTCAAGAGCAGCTGCTCAACTGAACTTGATCGTCCGCTCTCTCTCTCTCTCTCTCTCTCTCTCTCTCTCTCTGCGTCTTTATCTGTTTCTCATTGGCTCTCTTCGTTGCTATCTGTGCGATCTCGTGCTCAGCTTTTTGACACGTTTTGTGCCTGTAATTCATTTAAATCAATTGAAATTTGCGTCTATTTCTGGCTCAGTTTGCACATTGTTAGGTTTTAAATGATTTTGATTAATAAAATTTAAGCTCTTCATTTGCTTCGTTCAAATTTTCACAATTTCCGTTTGTACTTTTTCTTGTACGTTTTTGTTATCTGATCTTTGCCATCTGTTTGTATATCGCAAATCGCAAAATCCAATTTCTGTGTACTGTCAGTTCCCGAATGTTGCCAAATGTTTTTTATGGATTCATATGTACATTTGTTCATATGTATTAAAAATGGTTGGATGGAAATGTTGTACATATATAAACTTGGTAAACTTTGTGGATAAACATATTTTTTTAAAAATCATTTTAAAAGAATACAAGAAATTTAAATTAAATGCCTGCTCGTTAGGTATTCATTCAATATTGACAATTACCTGATTGACACCAAATTGAACTTGTTCCCACAGAGTACAAATATCTTTGCTGATATATATGATGCACATTTTGGGCAGCACTTTATATATTTATAGATATATATGATAAATTTGTTGATTGCCACTCAATAAAATAAAATCGGTTGAGCTCGTTAACATAGAGGAAGAAAGAAATCGGACTCAAGAATTGAACTCATCAGATGCCTTTAAATTTTCAAAAATACCCAACCATTAACTCGGTATGCCAATCACCCAAATTGACTAGATTTTGGCAATACTTCTTATTTAGCATATCAATTTTATGACGCAGAAGACATGACAATTAAGAACAAAGGGACAAAATACAGTACACGCTCGATAACGATAGCTAATTAAAACCAACACAGTTCATATTAGCAAAAGTGTTCACTTTTCGAATGATAAAAACAATTGTGCAATACATATTAACACACTTAAATTAAAATTTATTTTCGCTTTATATAATATTTTGGTGTATTAAGTTACTCAGTACATTCATATCAATCTACTCAGATACCGAAGTTATTTATATTATATTGAGTTTGAGCAAAGTCCGTCAGTCCGTCTTTCTGTCAGTATTTCCGAAACTATTGAAGATAGAGACTTACAACTTAGACTGCTATACTTGTAGCTAGCTGCTTCAAATCAGGTTTGTGCCACGCGCACTGGGAGACTGGCAAATCGATAACATGTCGATAAACATCAAATCACAAATCGATAACACATGAATATATCCCACATTTGTGAAGCTAGATTCACCAAAATTTTTAATTTAAATTGGTGCTGACCAGCCCAAAAGATTGCGACTTGGATTTCCAGGCCACGCCCACCAAAAAATAACTAATAACTAACTCACTATTAGGGATATCCCCATGCTCAGACTTATTGGAGCTCAATGTAAGCCTTGGAACTTTTTTTGTTCATGTTATAGATCGTTCTCACCTTGTTCACGTTTTAGGATAGTCAATCTAAAAACAAGTGAGAACGTTGCAGTCGGGCGGAGCCGACTGCGTAATACTCTGATACCATTTTAAGAACAGCTGAAAGCAAGTGAACAGAAAATTTTTGCTGGTGTTTGGGTGACCCGAAATCGGCATTCCAAGTTTTTGGGAACGGGAGGGGCATGGTCGATCTTAAGAGGGGTGACCAGAAGTCTATCTACCAATTTTGGTGACTCTAGCTCTAAAACTGTGGAAGATATAAGCTTTTCGCGATTTTTGGGGGCGGGAAGGGGCGTGGCCCCAAAAATTTGGCCGATCTTTAGAGGGAGTGCACAAGAAGTCTATTTTACAAATTTCTTGACTCTAGCTCTAAAACTGTGGAAGATATACACTTTCGCGATTTTTGGGGCGGGAGGGGGCGTGGCCCCAAATTTTTTTTTACCGATATTTAGAGGGGCTGACCAGAATTCTATCTTCCAAGTTTAATGACTCTAGCTCTGAAACTGTGGAAGATATAAATTTTCGCGATTTTGGGGGCGGGAGGGGGCGGGGCCCCAAAATTTTTTGCCGATCTTTAGGGGGGCTGACAATAAGTCTATCCTCCAATTTTGGTGACTCTAGCTCTAAAACTGTGGAAGATATAAATTTTCGCGATTTTTGGGGGCGGGAGGGGGCGGGGCCCCAAAATTTTTTGCCGATCTTTGGGGGGGCTGACAATAAGTCTATCCTCCAATTTTGGTGACTCTAGCTCTAAAACTGTGGAAGATATAAATTTTCGCGATTTTTGGGGGGCGGGAGGGGGCGGGGCCCCAAAATTTTTTGCCGATCTTTGGGGGGGCTGACAATAAGTCTATCCTCCTCCAATTTTGGTGGCCCTAGCTCTTAAACTGTGCGAGATATAGGCTTCCGTGTTTCGTGGGGGCGGGGTGGCTGGGGGCGTTCTAGTGGGCGTGGCCGGAAAATCCAGGACGCAATCTTTTGGGCTGGTCAGCCCTAGTCTAAATTCCAAATTTTGGGACTCCAGCTTCAAAATTGCGGGAAATATACACGTGTTATCGAATTGTGCATTCATGTATATCGATTTTCGCGATTACGGGGGCGGGAGTGGGCGTGGTCGAAATTTTGTTTCTGTAATCTGTAGAGGACGTCACCAGTAATATATATTCCAAATATGGTGACTTTAGCTCTAAAACTGCGGGAGATATAAGCATTTCAAATTAATTTTGGAGGGGGGCTGGTGGGCGTTATAATGGGCGTGGCCGATTAACCTAGGATCCAATTTTTTCGGGAGGTCACCAGCAATATACCTACCAAATTTGATTACTCTAGCTTCAAAATTGTGGGAGTTATTCACGTTTAATCGATTTGTGATTTGAGGTGTGAGGTGTATCGACATGTTATCGATTTGCCAGCCTCCCAGTGGGCGTGGCATAAATTTGGAATAAACTTGATCTGAAGCAGATAGCTATAATCATAACGCAAAAGATTTCAAGAGTCTATCTAATATCGTTTCGGAAATACGCGCGTTCATCCAGACAGACAGACGGACAGACGGACGGCCTGACGGACATTCGACAAAACCAATATACTATGAGTACCTTCGGTATCAGAGTATAAAAACTTGTTTATGTTTTGAGGCGTTCGCGATTTAGAGCGTCCACGTTATATAGCGTGCACTGTATGTATATGGAAATCACTCAAAATATGTATTACGACTAAAGAAACCTTATTCGGAAAGATCTGAAAGTCCGATTACATAAGCAAATACCTTAAAATATTCAAACGAATATTCATATACTAGTTCAAAGGTAATTTATTCGAAATTTTGAAATAAACTCAACGAAGGATATGTATATGGCAACCACTCAAATGAAATTCGTCAATAATTGTAAATCCAGAGTAAAAAAGCGAAATATTTAAAGCATAATGCAAATTGCGACAAGCAATACAAAAGGAATATCCCATCTGAATCGCTAGTTAGCTATTCATAGAATTATACCACAGCATACTTTGTGTGTCAATCTCTTCTTAATTAAATATTATGCACTCCATGCCACAGCACATGTCCAGAAACTCAGACAAGAAGAGCTAGAAAATGCCAGCTGTCACACAACAAACATCGTGACAGTTGCGCATTGAAGGTGAGGGGTGCTGGGTGGGAAAAGGCGGGAAATCTTTTCGCGCGCTCAGCGTTGGACTCATGAATTTTTTATAATCAAATCAGAAGAAGACCCAGCCCCTTTCTGGATAGCAATGGCTAACCCCAACAGTCATAATTTTCAGACAGTTCAACAATCTCTCGCGTGACTTTTTTACCAGCCATTCCGTGACTCGATTATGGCACATGAGCAAAATGCGTCGTCCTCTCATCCTTGTATGTATGTATGTATGTATGTATGTATGTAGCTTCAGGCAGCGGCGCCGAGCACAATGTTGCACTAGCTGGATAAGTTTTGTGTTCAAGTGTGCGCCACAATTGTTTCTTCCATCCACATTCCGCTTAGCCCACATATGTGACGACACGAAAAAAGGAGAAATCTATTGTCTGCGATTTTATAAATTCAGAAGCTTTTTACATACTCAAGACAAACGCGCGGCTGTTTAACTGACCTGAATGAGTTGTCGGGTTGTGTTATGGGGCAACTTTAACACTGGTAGAGACATATGAACTTTAAATTGTTTCTGGAGTATTTCTAGAATTATTTAGCTTAGGTGTTATTTATTATATTTATAATTTTAATTTATATATTAATCGCATGTACAACATATAAACATTATATTTTCGAAGAAAATTGATTGAGCTTTGACAGAAATTTAGAATCTTACGTTCCAGAAAGCGCTACGATACACGATAAAACACATACAACCCAGCGCTTGATGCAAAAACTGGTAAGAAAGTAAATATCATTTCCTACTCATTTAAAAAATTAAGCAAATTAAAATAATTCATGACTGTTAGCAAAAATGCAACAGTTATTAAGTCTCATTAGTAATCTCAAACAGTACAGTTAAGAAATCATTAACAGACATGCATATAAAAAGTGTTGCCTACTTTCAGGCGGCCCATGTAAAACACTGTTTCGAATTCAATCAACGCCTAAAAGATACTCCGCTGAGGCAGCACCAATAGCGATATTTAAATAAATTTCAAGCAATCTGCAAAAGCCACTGTAAATAATAATTACAATATTACAGCAAATATGCGAAAACACACACAAAATTCGCTGGCTGTGGGTGAAGGTCGTCGAGCTTAGTAATTGTGAAGCACGTTAAGTTGTTAATTACAATTAATGTCAAGCGAGAGGGAGGCTGAGCGGTGCAGGTGGTGTAAAGGTGTGTTCTGTGCATTGTATTTAAGCCAGACAAAACGACCTTTCAAGTTGCCACATAGAAAAATAACACAAACAAATTACGAAATTTTGTTGTTGTTTTTTTTTTGGTGGTAAAGCGCTGAAATACAATAATTAATCTTTTGATGGGGTATCATAAATTTGATAGGAACTTTGTAACAATATCAAAATAAAGGGAAATGATAATTGTGGCCTACATAGGCCTTTTGATAGATTAAATAAGTTACTAGGAAAGAGTAAGTTAGAAATGTTTTCCGATTATTTATATCGTATCGATATCGTAATATTTAATAATATAATATATTATTTAATTTATTTGAAAATATAGTTTAAATATTTAATCTAAGGCTGATAACTATTTGATAGTTGTAAATCAGATTTAACTGCTTATAAGCTTAATATTTATTATTACTAATTTTTATACTCTTTTCGAAGAAAATAGTATATTAAGTTTGTCCTGAAGTTTGTAACGCATAGAAGGAAGCGTCGGAGACCCCAAAAGTTACTGCCAGTATGCTTAGAATGACAATACAAATTGATCTAGCCATGTCCGTCTGTCTGTCTGTCTGTCTGTCTGTCTGTCTGTCTGTCTGTCTGTCTGTCTGTATGTATGCAAACTAGTCCCTCAGTTTTTGAGCTATCGCGATAAAACTTTGCACAGACACTTATTATTCCAGGGGACAGAACATTGGTCGGAGCCGGCCAAATCGGACCACTATATCTTATAGCTGCCATACAACTCGAAGTCGGTTTTGGCCATATATCCCATGTTTTTTAATCTATCGTGATGAAACATTGCACAGATACTTATTATTCAAAGAGACATCACAGTGGTTGGAGCCGGCCGGATCGGATCACTATATCTTATAGCTGCCATACAACTCGAAGTCGGTTTTGGCCATATATCCTATGTTTTTTAATCTATCGCAATGAAACTTTGCACTGATACTTATTATTCAAAGAGACATCACATTGGATGGAGCCGGATGGATCGGATCACTATATCTTATAGCTGCTATACAACTGGCAATGAATTAAATATTTTTATAACAAAAAAAAAATGTTACGCGACAAAACGATTTCTTACAGCTTATGAAATTTCAGTGGTGCAGTTGGCAGAGTGAAAATTGCCTATAGGTTCGAAAAGAGTATAAAATCTTCGGCACGCCGAAGATAATCCTTCCACACTTGTTAAATATCACTTTAGAAGCTGATAGCTTTGCTGACAACCTAAATTTTATTAATGGATATGTTATTTTCAATCATTTTATCTGGCAATCCAAATTGCTTTAGAGAGCAACTCAAACCTTTTAATTGTCACTCTTCATACAAATTAATTTTCTAGGCTTTCATAAGAGCATAGAAACGTTGATATTTCATCGGGGGGATTTTCTGTGTGCGTGTGTGAAACATGTACATGTATGTGTGAGCTTTGCCTGGCGGACATCTTGTATGTGAGTGTTGTCTATGTGTGTGTATGTGTGTGTGTGTGTGGGTGTGTGTGGGTGTGTGTGGGTGTGGGTGCGAGTCGTCGTGCAGTGTGTCTGAGCATTTTAGGAATTTTTAATATCATAATGCGTTGCATACTTTATGGTGGTTTTTATACCCTGAACCCATTAAAAATGGGTAAAAAGGGTATTATGGTTTTGTGCAAATGTATGTAACAGGCATAAGGAAGCATCTCCGACCATATAAAGTATATATATTATTGATCAGTATCAACAGCCGAGTCGATCTAGCCATGTCCGTCTGTCTGTCTGTCCGTCCGTCCGTCCGTCCGTCCGTCCGTCCGTCCGTCCGTCTGTCTGTATGAACACGCGGATATCAGAGACTACAAGAGCTAGAGACTTCATATTTGGAATATAAGTTCTCGTAGTGCCGGGACAGATCAAGTTTATTTCATTTTATCGATAACTCGACCCATTCAAAAGTTATCGATAAATTTCGATTTCAGACTAGCGTTTTTGGGCTATAACTACAAGTTATAAGAGCTAGAGGCTCTAATTTGGCATGTATAATCTCGAATAGCATACACATGTAACAAATATTTCAGTTTTTGGATAACCCCAAACCCCCAAAAGTTAAAAACGCATTTTTGAAGGTACGACCTTGCAATTTGGTTGGTCTACACATATTATCGACAATTGCTTGCCCCAAAAATTTCATTAAGATCGGACAATAAACACAGAAGTTATTTAAGATTTAACTTTCCATTGTGTGGGGCTCAGCGAAAAGCAAGCTAACTGCTTAAACCGCTTGCACTGCTTGTACTGATTGTACTGCAGCATGTGTGTGCTTAGAGCAGTACGAATGATTGTAAGGACTGGGTTCAGGGTATCTCGTAGTCGGGCACTCCCGACTAGAGCACTCTTACTTGTTCCAATTGGTTGGGTTGTGGAAACTTGTGCATGGTCTGTTTAACGCCTGGAAACCGAATGAAAAAATATGGTTTGGAGAATATATATACAAAAACTTTATTTCTAGATGCTTTAACCTGATATTACAAAAATGTACTAAAACAGATAACCTACATTTATGCCGATAGCTTAAACATATTTGTATATGTATTTTATTCGTGTTTTAAATACAAATCTAAAAATAATGCTGCATACAAATTTACTTAGCTTTTAAAGCTTAAGTATTGATTATATTAATTTTAGATTTTATTCACTTATATTTACATTTTATTGCCATTTGATAACAATTTATTAAAGAGCCACAGGCCATATTTTGCTGAATGCTCCTATTCACACAAGCGTGTATATATGTATATATATAGATGTATATATATACTTTTAATAGCTTGTCTAGAAAAATCAGTAGTTACGCATGTACATTTGATGCCTGCGAAAACAAATTTGCTTTGGAGCTGTGCATTTAAAACCAAAACAGGGCCCATGGCTTAAAGCTATAGTAAATATATATGGGCAAATAACAGCAGGGCACGAATATATACGGATGGAAATATATGTAGTCTAGTACAATAGTTGCTTGTCGGCATACATGCTGTCCCAGAGCCGAAGTTTGTCGGCCTCCGGCAAGTCAATCACCTGCACATCATGTGAAATATTCAAGCACTTGAACACCGCATCCTGCCGGGATATGGGCAGCCAGTGCTGCTCTGCTACATGTGACTGCACCTGCTGCTGCTCCTGCTCCTGCACCTCCCCATTGCTGATTTCATCGTGCGTGACGAGGGGTATGCTGGGATTGCCGGTGGAGGCGAACTGCACCAGCATGGACACCAGGCGCCGTATCGTCTTGAATTCGGCCGTGCGGCGCTTCAGCTTTTTGGCTGCCGCATTGTAGAACAAATATGATAAATCATCTGCATGGCACGTGCCGCGCACCTTGCGTCCACAGGTAATAATTCGCATTATGTTGAAGTGCTTCGAATCGAAGTCGAAACGATACAGAAATGTGGGCGCATTTGCCGCATTCAAACTCCTCGAGAGCAGGGTGCGGTGGATGCCATGCCAGAAGTATTTGTACGAGCAGAGCTGCAAGTAGAAACAGTTGATTAGAGCTTATAGTATTTAAAATGTGTGTGCCCTAAAGTTTACTAAATTTCTAGCCCTAAACAATATAATCTCTGTAATCGAAGCAGTTTGTGTCCGCCAATGTCCGATATAACAATTTGTTCGAACTAACAAATATCGAGAAGTAGTAGTATAAAATATACTTTTAGTTTATATATACTATTATATATAGTTTTGACGAAGTTGCAGCAATTGCAAGTCTCGAAAGGACTTTTTTATGGACTTGGTATATTTATAAGTAATCCAATGATTTAAGATAGAAAATTCGAAACAAAATATAGCTCATCACTTTTAGATTGTAGTTAAGCTAGAGGCCAATCGATGACTTTTAAGAGTAGCATTTCCTTAGCCTTGTAAGCTCTAAGCGTACAAATGTGCAATTTGTTTTTGTCCTGCACTTTCATCTGCATAAATAATAAGCAATTAAAATGTGCTTGCTATTCTCTCAATCATCCATAAATATCAATAGGTTCCAAATATACATCCTTCTACTTACATCGCTGTATTCAAGTATAGTCTCTCGACTCGGCTGCTTATCACCAAAGTATACAGACTTCAGCTGCTTGCCAAAGGCACGCCGCTGATCGGGATCCAGGCCGGCATCCTCGGGCGATAGATACTCGCAGTCGCCCAATTCGCAGAGCAGCTCCGGCCACTTGCGCACCTCGGGAAAGACGAGCAGCCCCTCGTTGGAGTTGCCACCCACCACCATGGGTATGTCGTTGCCCCAACAGTTACGCATCATCTCGATGGGTGGCTTGGGTATCACACAATGCTCCGACTCATACGGCTCGACGGTGGGCGCAAACGAGAACATCACCTTGCGCTGATGACGCTCCTCCATGGTGATAATGTCCTCGGCCATGCGCAGCATACTGCTCGCCTTGCACTGCCGCAGATGGTTCAGGATCGCCCGGTCGTTGTTCTCGCCCGTAAAGCCCGTTGCCTGCGCCAGGCGAAAGGCCCAGTTGTATTTGGGCGTTATGGACCAGGGTGACAGCGCAGATCCCGACATGAGCACAGCCTTGTGGAACAGATTCCTCGTCTGCTCCGTGAGCATCATATAGTGCGTGGAGGCGCCGCCCGCGCTCTCGCCAAACACCGTTATGTTGTCCGGATCGCCGCCAAAGAAGTGGCAATTGCGCTTGACCCAGCGCAGGGCGAGCACCTGATCCTTGAGGCCCGCATTGCCGGGCACATCCAGTTGGTCGTCGTCGAGCGTGAGAAAGCCGAGAACGCCCAGGCGGTAGGATATGGTCACCAGCATCACATGCTCCATCATAAAGTAGTCGGGACTGTAGAGATCCCGTGAAGCTTCGCCCATTTGAAAGCCACCGCCATAGATCCAGACCAGAACTGGCAGCGGCTTTTGTGGATGCAGCTGTGGAATGGGAGACATGAGCATAATCGTTTATTATCCATTTATTATATTACTACAACTGTTATTATTAGGCATTACCAGTATTGTTCCTATTATTATTATTTAAATTATTATTAGAACCATATATAGTAACTAGTTGTTAGGGTCATATTTTGCTCGTGTATATTTATTTCTCTGATCTTTAACTTTCAGCTTTCCACACCTTTTTCGTTCCTCATGCCAATGCTTTTAAGTTTTAGCATAAATCAACAAATTCAAATGGGTTTGCTACTTTACGATCAGACAGTAGTAACTAGATACATTTTTTTAAAGTTTGGTGGGCCCTACTTTTTTGATGATATAATTTTTTGATTATATGTATGTTTATTGTACGTTGTATACCAAAAAGGTAGATCTTTTGATTTTAAGTGGGCTTCTGTGTCAATTTTGTGGTGTCGAACTATGTGTTATACTTTAAGCTTTGGTCGCAGCTTAGTTGGGAAGGGCAAAGTCCTTACTATTACACTTGTTTTAAGCTTCGAACGACAAACCGGGAGTCGGTAGCATAGTTCACTAATAATAGCTCTGGGGGCTATTCAAAAAATAGTTTTACAGACAACCCGCTTATTTTTTATATGTTTTTTTTTAATTATTAACTGGCCACTCTGACCTGAAGTCACTCGGCCCAAATCAGCTAAAAATGATTAATCATTCCTGTTCATATTCTAATGATTGCACTCACCTCTCTGGTATAAACATTCAGGTACAGACAGTCCTCGCTACCCTGCACCTGCTTCAGCACCAGATTCACCTGACACGGCTTCGTGTGCTCTCGTGTGCAGCGTTTCACTTCCGTCCAGCGATCGGGCTCGACGGGCGCCTTGAACCGTAGATCCCCCACCGGCGGTTTGGCAAAGGGTATGCCCTCAAAGCTGCAGTAGTTATTGCCATAGATTGAGCGCCACTTGACGCCTTTTACTTTGCCGTAAACGGTTTCCGCAATGACTTTATCCTTGCTGCGGAGACGCTGCTGTTTTGTCTTGAACTTGACATAGCTATAAGGAAAACAAAGGTGAGAACTGTTAGTGCCAAAGCATGCGGACAGGTGAGTGCACTTCAAGCCAATCAAACGCCAAATGTTTGCATAAACACTTGGCCTTTTTGTTTGTAAATATTTAACGTGCACTTTGGGAGGGCTTTTAGCTACTTTTGGCCCGCCGATTAGGCCAACAAAACATAAACATCAAATATCAACTGTTGGGCATTACTGACCATGAGTAGCCTTTAAATGAATATGCAGTATTTTTTATAATTTTCATTTATTTTAATAACTAGAAATGTACTACGAAACATCTTAATTAGTTTCTTAATAACAAAACAATTATCACTTTTATTTTAAGTTAGTAACTAAAATAAACTTTTAGAGTAATAGAAAAGATTTTTATAATATAATACGTCTTATGAAGCATCTAAAATCAAATACATTTTTATAATATTCCATCCAAAATTGGAAAACCAATGAGTGAAATACGACATAAATCAACAATTTGAATAAAACAGTTTTTCACCGCTATGTTTAGAATATTTTACCGACTCAGGGCTAATATCTTAAGAATGATTTGGAGGCTTACACAAAAACATTTGTGATACATAAATTACGACTGAGTTTTAAGTAAATCCAGTTTCTGCAAGCTAAGATAAGTTATCAAGTAATAGCTCAATGAGTAAAAAAATAAAAGAACAAGTGAGAAAGGATTATCTTCGGTGTACCGAAGATTTTATACTCTTTTCGAACCCTTAGACAATTTTCACTCTGCCAACTGCAGCACTTTCATATGCAGTAAAAAATCGCTTTATATTTTGGTTCTAAGAATTCATATCATATGAATTTAAATTTTTCTTTCGATATAATAAATTTATGTGCTGTATCTTTAAATAATAAGTATCTGTGCAAAGTTTCATGGCGAAAGCTTTAAAAACATGGGATATATGGCCAAAACCGACTTCGAGTTCTATGGCAGCTATAAGATATAGTGATCTGGCCGACTCCGACCAATGTGCTGTACATTTGAATAATAAGTGTCTGTGCAAAGTTGCATCGCGATAGCTCAAAAACTGAGGGACTAGTTTGCATACATACAGACAGACAGACGGACAGACAGAAAAATTTGTTTTGTCAATCTAATCATACTGGGGGTTTTTGGGTGTCTCCGACGCTTCCTTCTATGCGTTACATACTTAAGCACAAACTTAATATACTATTTTCTTCGAAAAGAGTATAAAAATACAAGTCAAATCTAAAACGGAAATCTTTGTTAAGCAGATACTGTTTTTCTATTTTGCTAATAGGATGTAGCTTAAAAAAATTAAACAATTTAAAAGATTACAGAATATACATAAATAAAACTTCTTTCAAGTGAAAATTCAGTTTTTAGCCTTAGTAACAATATGCCGGGATAACGAACTCGTTTTTAAAACAAAAGCAAAACACAGCAACAGAATTATCGACTCAACAAAAACCCACTTAGACACTGGAGATGAAAATGAACCGCAAAAAGCAAGCAAGACGCTGTCTAGCGTTTTTATGGTGCAGGGTAGTATGTGCATAAATAACAGAGACAGAAAGAGAGAAAGAGAGAGAGGGAGAGAGAGAGAGAGAGACGCACACAGTTCGGTTTGGCGTTGGCCCATTTAAAATTTCAAGTGCGTTTCCATTAGAAACGTGCGAGCTAAACGATGCGTGAGTCGATCTACAGCAGATTGAGGCGCCACAATATGAATTTCAAATATAGAAATATACAATTTTCGCTCGATTCCAGACAGTTTATACGCGCACAAATCATTGGAAATACTATGCGTAGTACGTTTAGCAATTAATTAGCAGCTGGCGTTCGTCTTCTTCTTCTTTTTCGTATTCTCCTTCTTGTTTTGTGAGTGCAACCTTGGAGGTATTTTCATATTTCTAGTTGGTTCTCTTGTGAGCACTTTGTGTGAATTATAGTACACTTATATATCGTGCGCTAATTACAAGCATTAATTCTACAATTAACCAAGTTCAAGGTCAGCTTCTCCTACATAAGAAACCAGCTAGTTGAATAATATTACATTTACTTGACTATGAAACTGGTTTCTCCAACTGAACTGTATCCATATATTTGCATTGATATACATATATATATATATATATATGTATATCAATGCAAATATATGGATATATGTATATATATATTTTTTATGCGCGCGCTTTCAAGTCGCTGGAAATAATCAAATAATCAAGTCGCACTTGAGACGCAATTCCATAACCGGGCCGCATCTGTTTCTGGGTCTATCGCAGTCCAAGTGGAAGCGAAATACAAACATTTGTCTCGATTTTTATGCTCAATGAAATCGCGAAGAATCACTAATTCTTCGAATCTTTGGCATTGACTTTGCATACAAAACTAAGCACATAAATTATTTACAATATGTTAATTAGATATATAGATATACATACTTAGTAGTAGTAATCGGCGGAAGAGGTTTTGTCAACAGCAGACCAAGCAAACCCACTGTTTGTGCTCTTGGAAGGTGTGATATTTAATAAATATGTACGTAAATGTTTGGACATAAGGCATTTTAAATACCCTTGCAAGGAAACTATTTATATATCTGATGTCAAACAAAATTGATCTGAAAGCCGAAAGCTTCTGCCAATTAATTAGTTAAATGGAAAATATTTACAGCAAGAATGCGACTATTAAATGCGACTAAATAATGTTGTGTAATTCAAGCGAAAATCAATAAATACTTGAATACATCAATCGACTAAAGTAGCGCTGCAGGTCAATTACATTTCAACAGAGCGCATATTATATTGGTTGCCAGAAATTGCTGCAAAATTTGCCATTTATCAAAATCGTGCAACGATGTATAAAGTAATGCAAATACGAAGAAAAATGTGAATGCAATTTTAGCTGCCATTGATAGATTTCGTTTCGTGGAAGAATAATGCTCATATGTAGAACCAGAAGATATAAAATTAGTAATTTAATTTATAGGTCGTAACATTTTTGTAAGGTCAAAATGTCTGGAAGTATTGAAAACTGGTGGTGAACTAATTCTCTACAACTAGAAGAAACAATGCAATAATTAATTAAGTTTTCTACAGTAGTTTTTAAGTTGTATATTTTTTCCACACAGTAATACTAAATTGCACCCTGAAAAATTTAACTTTTGTAAATAGTAACTTTTAATCATTGCTTTAGCAAAAATTGCATAAGAGTCTCAAAAACTTGCAGAACAAAACTCGTCTGAGAACAAAAAAACTCAGCAGAAGACCTGTTTTTCTTTATTTGTCTTTTGCGCAAACATTTTCTGCTGCAGTGACATACTTAGCACAGTTGTCAGAATTTGTAAAAAAACAATTTTATAATAGCCTTGACATTTGCCGAATTAACGTGATTTTGCAGTAGGTCTTAAAACTGTGGTCTTGACTTTGGCCGCTTTGTAAGAATACCATTTAACTGTTGTTCAATTTCACATGAAACGGCTCAAGTTGCAGCTGATAATGAAATTGCTAGCGTCATGCGGTAAGTCAAGTGAGCTCATGATTTATGTATTGATATAAAACAATTCTGACACAGACCAAGCAACCCGACAATAAACCGACGAAAAATAACTCACTAACCTAATATCAAATAGTAAAACACGCCCACAGGAGCGCCTCGTAAAGCTGAAATAAATCTTATCAGCTAATATGATATTGATATTTTATAATTAGTAATAGAGAATAGAAACAACATATTAGCTGATAACGACTGAGTACATGTGTACAGAAGACTTAAGAACGTCTGTTAAGCACTTGCAAATGTGAAATCATTATGACGGTGTTGCGAACAAGGTTCATAGTACAGTATTACCAGACAGATTGACAGCCTTATCAACGGCTGCTGAAGATCACCCGGCTCCACAAGGTGAAGCAACAGTGCAGACAATGCGGATGCAATGCTTTGCCATTTAGAAGACCTTAAGCTATATGTGAACCGGATTCGAGTAGGCCCAGCATCTGTTGTTGATAAGCAGCTCTTAAACTCGGACGCAGCTGTTATATACATCTACAAATTGAACTTTACATTTTTCAAGAGTCTGCGATAAGCAATGCTCATGCTACTGAGCCCATAAACATTTCAACTATTTATAACGATTGTCTATGGAAGCATATTGATTGCAATGTTTTCTTTGCGCATCGATAGCAAATGTCAAACAGTTCAATTCTCCAACGTTTCTAATTTCAGAGAACTGATGAGTGCAATCTATTTATTTATTGAAACGTATACAGTTGTACAGAATGAATTTGACCTAGATTTGTTGTTGAATTTCAACTATAATAAAAATAATCATTAAATAATCTAAAGTCACAGACAACATGACCGGTGTATTATTACCAGTTAAATTCGGCTGCAAACATTAAAATGCAGATGCAAATTTGCAAGTCAACTGAGATTGATTGTACTATCAAATTTAGATATTTATTTAACGATAATTTAAATATTGAATAATTTGTTTTTCAGTTTTATTTAATGAGAAAATTATTTCAATTTTGAATGCTATAATTTTTTGTAGCAATTTTACCATATTGCTGCAATATTTCAGATTATCTAAGTTATATATACAATATATTTTCGCTTTTGACAACTACGAGCAACTATTCCTAACTGACATTAATGAAATCCATATTTCCAATAATATACAGTATTGCTGGCACTTACTTTAACGCAATACGCATCTGATCGGCAATGGCAATATCGAATGACATGTTTGCTGTGGTTCCGTGCTACCGCAAAACGTACGGCGCAATATGATTCCTTGTTGCCTAGCAATTCGAAGCACTGCTATTAGCACGGATATTAGCTATATAGACACACACGACACACAACACACAACACACCCACACACAAACGCAACAATTCGCAAGTTGCTTGAAATCACAGTAAAAATCAACACGACAAGGCCAAATTGTTTCAAGTGGCTCCCATATAAAAGAAAAAAAATGACGCCCACGCGGCGTATGCGCAACGTGCCCTTTTGGAAGCTTTAGCGAGCAATTTTGTTGATTGACTTTTTAATATGTTTGTCCTTTTTGTGACTGATTTTTGATCAATTTTGGAATTTATTTTCGTTTTATATGTGCAATTGACTGACACAAAACTTAACTCGTTGCACTTGTTGCCGGCAATTGAAGTCGCGTTGCATTTAATTGAATGCGCTGCGTTTGCGTTTTATTTATTTTGATTAATTAAACGCCAGCTTTGGGGCCATAGGCTTTAGATGCGTTTTACTCAGGGGTTGCGCGTCTACTGAATCATTTGAAGTAGGCGCCGGCTAACTTTAGTGGTCGTCGAACGGTCGACAGTCGACAGACGACGCGTCGCTTGACTCTCAGCGCTCGGACGTGTGTACGTACGTATGGGCACACATCAAGCATACACACACACACACACACACACACACACACACACAGGCACAAACAAATGCACGCATACAGTTTTACATGGGGGTTCCACTCATTTACTCTTGGCGGGCCTGGCTGCCGTATGAGTGATATTCTAGCTTTGCTTCTATCTACACAGTGTGTGTGTGAATGTGTGTGTGTGTGTGTGCGCTGCCTAGTTTCGCACTCAAATGCCCATGGCATTGTCTGCTCGAGTGAGTTCACTTGCTGGCTGTGCTGGGCGCCGTTGTTTTGTTTAAACGTTATCGTTTTTGTTGTTGCCAGTGTTTATTGTTTATGGCATGTGCACACACACACAAACACACACACCAAAGCAAAATAGTTTCCACTGCATTCACGTTTGTATGTTTTGTTTTTTTTTTTTTGGTTTGTTTGTTTGCTGTGTTTGACTTTCAGTTTGGAGTTATTTTATTATGCATATTTTTTGCTAGTCTGCAAATTGCAGTTTTTGTATCGTCAGACAGGGCGTATGTGTAACATTTTGTTGTGCATTGTTTTTAATCAACAGTTTGTGACAAGTTTTCAGTTCAAATTGGGGTGAATGTTAGTTTTATAGTTTTGTTGTTTTTATTACAGAAATAATATGATTAGTTTGTCTTAAATTGAATTCTTAATCCAGCCTAATTCATATTCAATTTAATTGTGTGAAAAGTGAAATACAAATTTGGAATTGGTTCTAGCATATATATATTTTATTTTTCAAACTTTTGACTCTAACATACTAAATAGCAAGTAAACCAGATTAGCTGTTTCTATTAGGCACACAGAAATTACAGCGCTTTTTTAGATTCCACAGCTGTGTAAGGCAACATTTTTTTTGTTTGAGTAACACTCAAATTGAAATCACTCAATTTGAAACTGTTGCATGTGATACTTATAATATTACAGTAATAATAACATGTCATTAGTTAAGGCAATTACTGTTATTAAAACAGGAAATTCAATTTAATTAGCACAGCAATGAAAGCCGATGTAACAGCAACATTTGCAAGCCATTAAAAGTCAATAAATATATATGAATATCATATAGAAATTATTACAAGGCGATCATCATCACAAAAACTATGATATAACAGAAGCAAAACATTAATATAATTATATAATGAAAGGAAACCAATATTATAATTTTATAGTCTGTATTTTAAAAGTGCATATCGGCTCAATTGTTTATATAATTTGTTAAGCATTTAAGCAATTGCATCTTTGATTAGATAATAAATAAATAAATGTATTCTTTAATAACAGCCTAAGTATTGACTTAATACAGCGAAATTTTCCTTTTGTTATTTATATGATAAAAATACTGATTTTGCAGAACTCCAAATGATATCTTATCAAAATTTTAAAATTTCTATACATATGAGAACACAAATGAGGATAATTCCTCAAGCAATTTTATAAAATCCAAAAAATCTTCTAAATTCCATATTTTTATTAATTAAATTTTATGCAATAAGTGATTTTTTTTTGGATTTGAAACACTTGTATTTGACATTTTATAATTTTAGGTAAAAAACGTCCGTAATAGAACTAATATTGAAACTATAGAGAGAAAGATTTGTTTTTGTTTGAAAATATTTTTTCCAAATATCGCGATCGAAATGACCAGTTAATTTTTATCAACTCTTAATTTATAATATATTTGCTGCATAAAAGTTGAAACTATTGTTATACCATCATTAACAACCTGAACTCCCACTAACTGCGCAATATTTGTTTTGCCCTCGAAAGCTAATTATATTATGCAATAGCCAGTCTTTATTATAATCTATCAACACGTACTATGATAATTGACTGATTAAATAGGAATAATTACAGTTACAATTAACTATTCAAATTGTTGGAAAACAAGTTTGAACATTTTTATAAATTGAAAATAAGCAATAGCCCAAGCGAAACTATTTTTCCACAATTGTAAGCAAGGGTACAAATAATTTATTTTACCTATACATCGGTTGGACCATGTTTATATATTCTAATCTGCTACAGCTTTATAAAAACGATGATAGTTAATATTCAAATAATTTGTAACTTTGATAAAGTTGAAAAACTATCTAAATATACAAAGACTTAAAAATATGGCCTGAAATGTTTTTAAAAACACGTCACTTATGCAATAATTAGAATAATACTATAATATATTATATATAATATATTAGGAATTGCAATTAGTTGTTTCCCACCGCACAAATAAGTACAAAGTGCGACATAAGTGTTGGATAACTCCCAATGGCAAATTCCGTGCCGGACAACTCGGCAACTGTCAGAGTTGCAGTTAGCCAACTGTGAATTGTATAATAGCCAAGCTGGCGACAGCCTGGCCTATAAATAACTGGGAAGCTTGAAAACATATACAGCTAGCTAAATGTAATAGTTTAAGGAGTATTTATGGGATAATGTTAGAGCGGTTCTAAATTTAATTGGATTTTACACATAAGACAGTAGTAAAATATACATAATTTGGAATAAGCAAGTAAGGTGATTATCATATCCTAGCAAGGATTCCTTTACTGTGGACGCTTTTCTGCATTCTTTTTGGTGAACTCCTCCGCCGCCTTCATGAACTTTTTGTGCTCCGTGACAAACTCCTCGGCCAAGTCGGAGCGCAAAGGATGCTCCGGCTGCGGATTGTGAACAATGTCAACTAGAGCCTGGAATACCTGCTCAGCTCGCGTTGTTGGCTTCCAGTTGTCCGCTGTAATAATGGAGAGGCACACCTCGCCCTTCTCGTTGATATTGGGATGATAGATCTGCGTCTTGAAGAGTATCTTGGGTGGCAGGAAGGGATACTGAGGCGGGAAGCTGATCTCAATTAGAAAGGCGCCCTTGTTGTACGGCGCCTTCTCCGGCACTAGCAGACATTTCCACAGCAGCAAGGACTCGTCCGATGCCTCGATATTGCGCAGGACACTCGATTTGGCAGCCAGTATATCGCCCAGTTCGCGACTCAAACGACGAGAGGCAGACATTTTTTTATTTATTTTTCAGAGTCAGCTATAAAATTTCTAATTACAAATAATTTTCGGTTACTGCTGAATAAGCAGGAAAAGCCTATTTTGCGTAGAAACTATATACATTAGTATTTTTTTTTTATCAAATTCTATTTAAAACCACCAAATTATATTATATTTTAAGCTTGACTTATGTACAAATTCATTAGCACAAATGGTTTCAATACAGCAGCTCCCTGTTATTATCGAAGAGACTCTCCCAGATCTTGACCTTGGACCACTCGGGCAGCTCCACAAAATGCAGCTCATCGCTTATATTCAGGCACTTGATGCTCTCATCACTCTTGCGCACTGGATCCCAGGCGATCATATCCATGCCATTGATCTTGGAGCTGTACGGATTACCAGTCGCCGCAAACTGCGTCCAGATGCCCACTGTGCGCTCAATATTGCGGTACTCGCGACTCTCCTTGGGCATGCGACGCGCCAGGAGGCTGGTGAACTGGTAGGTCAAATCATCCGCATGACTGACGCCCTTTACGCCACGTCCAAAGCGCATCAGCCGATACGGGAATATCAGCTCCTCCGAATCGAAGTCGTAGCGATAGAAATAAACAGGCGAACCAGCTGCATGGGCATGTCGTGAGCGGACCACACGCAGAGCAGGGAAGATAAAGTAGACCATGGAGCAAAGCTGTCAGAGAAACGAAGCGCGAGGGAGACAGAGACAGAGATAGAGAGATAGTGAAAGTGTTAGAGCTTAAGTTATGGCACTTTAGAGAAAGCACAGTTCAAATACGTTTCATCAATAAAACTTATGTTCAAGCTATTGAATCGACTCTTAGACAGACTTTTAGCGAGACAATATTAATAACAGTTTTAGTCAAATTATATCCTCCCTAGTACTCCTCTAGGTGCTCTTCAAAGCACTTTCATTTTCACACTATAGTAATTAGTGTTTTTGTTGTTCAATGTTCTTCTATTTTTCTTTTTAAGTGATTCCCATTCCATTATTATCATTTTGATTTACCAATTGCGGGAAATGGGGCGACAACTGTCATATGAATCTGTTTTCCTGTATATCCATCGCTTGCAACCGCCCTTTCAAAGATCCATGGGAAAGTTCATTCGTTAAAGTTATGCGGCAAAACATTCTCACTGGCGGGAAAATTCTTCGTTCATTGTCTTTTTGCCATTTTTGGCTAGACAATTAGGCATCCATGAATAGCTTTTGTGATAGTTCTTATATTCTTTTTGAAAAAAAATAGTATATTCATTTTGTCCTGAAGTTTAACATTCATAATAGGAAGCGTCGGTGATCCCCATAAGTTTCCCTAGTATAGTTCAGATAAACATAAATTGATCTGCCATTTTATAACTGTCATACAACTGGAAGGGGTTTTTGGCCATATATCCCATGTGTTTTTAAGTATTGTTTTAAAAAGTAACTGAGTTATAAATAGAGAAAATTCTCGTCATAAGCTATTTTGAAGGAAGCTATTTTGAGCTATTCTATAGCATAAGCATAGGCGTAAAATATAAGCTATTGATATCTGCCCAAAGATTCGAAAAGAGTATTAAATCTTCGCCCCGCCAAGTATAATCCTTTATCCCTTGTTTATACTTATTTTGACACCCGCCTTCTATTCAAAGAAGACATCAAGGAAGGTAACCGTCTAAAAATACACCCCTTTTTGCGAATTCAACTCACATCCATATAGTTATCGGGGGTGGCCTTCTCACCAGTCAGATGAGCACTGCGTATCTTCTCGGCCCAACTGGCAATCTTTTCGCTGTTGACCTCTGCAAGCTCATGTGGCACGAATGGAGTGCCTGCATCCAATTGCTGCTCCGCATGTGGCACCAGTTTGATCTCTGCACAATCAGAGATTTAAGTACCATTCTTTGAAGGCTTCTGACAGCGACTCACCTGGCACCCAGAGCAGTCCCTCGTAGGAGGTGTTGCCTATCATCATGGGTATCGAATTGCCCCATGCGGTTTTCATCATCTCACGCGGATGCTTGGGCAGGACACACTCGGGCGTTGCATACGGCTCCAGTGAGGGTCCAAAGGCGAACATCACCTTTCTCGCATGCTCCTCCGGTGTTAGCACCCGCTCCTCCACTCTGATCAGGTCCCTAGCCCGCACAGTTTGCAAGAACTGCAGCACATCCTTGTCATTGTTGTCGCCCTTGTATCCTGCCAGCTTGGCAATGGTGTAGGCGCGTTGTGTAATGTCCCCATTGAAGGCCCAGGGTGCTATCGCGCTGCCCGACTGAAGGATGCCCCGATGGAAGAGACCCTGCGTCTGCTCTGTTAGCATCATGTAGTGCGTGGAGGCAGCTCCTGCACTCTCGCCAAAGACCGTGATGCAATCCGGATCACCGCCAAAGCTGGCGCAGTTGTTCTTGATCCATTTGAGGGCCATCACTTGATCCTTGAGTCCAGCATTGCCGGGCACATTCAGTCCAGGAGTCTTAAGACTGAGAAAACCTGCAATAACAGGATTATAGAGAGGATTATATAGAGTATTTTGCATAGTTTAATTATTACTATGAGGTTCAAATAGGATTATCATAGTTAACATGTGAGCTCACATATAAAAACAGTATTATGTTCTATGATATGTGGGTTTTCTTGTACAATTTTGCGATTAAAAGTAAGATCTAAATATTTTATCAAGTACACAAATCATATTTATTCATTATTCATTATTAAAGAGTGAATAATTTCAAATACATCATAAGTAAATTCATTTTTTTAACAGTTTCTGCGCAATTTCCGAGCTAAAGTTTATTGAAAGCCTAATTAATTGTAATAATGTATAGTTTATCTTTACAACCACTGCCAGCCTTAATTGGCTTTAATTGGAATTATAAAATGCATATTTTTTTATGCTGCATAATCATCTATTAAAACTTAAAGCTATAATTAATCACCACGAATTGATTTGCAAGTAATGAAATCTTAGAATCTATTCCATTTTGCCTATATTAATGTTGTTAAATAATTTATCTCTATAGAGTGGTCCTGCAACTTACCCAAAGCACCCAAGCGATATTGAATAGTCACCAGGATTACGTCCTCTTTAATGAAATAATCGGGACCGTACCAATCACGGTTGGCCTCGCCTATTATAAAGCCACCGCCATGTATCCAAACCATAACAGGACGTGCCTTCGAAGGACTCAACTGTTAAATAAGATATAACATTATTATTCACTCAATATATATATGTGTGTAATTTTCGCTCACATTATTAGTATAGACATTGAGGTAGAGACAGTCCTCGGCGCCCTCAACCTTGTCATATACAAATTGCACCTGCACCGCCTTCTCCTTGGACTGCGTGCAATCCCTGACACCCTCCCAGGGCGTGGGTCTCTGCGGTGCCCGAAAGCGTAGCTCCCCGACGGGTGGCTGAGCGTAGGGTATGCCCTCAAAGCTGAAGTAGGGCAAATCGTAGATGGAAAGGCGCTTAACGCCCCGCACTTGGCCATATTCGGTGTCGGCAATGACCGACTCGTTTGTGGTCTGGCGATATTGTTGGATTTTATGCTCGATGGTTCTGCAAAATGTGAATTGTGCAAATTAGCATAATAATAGAGCAAACACATACACATGTAATGTACCTAGCCTAGTTAATTTGATATTTTTGTCGGCCCTGAGTACATATTAATTATTATACCCTGTATGTATAAAATATGAGTATATTAGAGTCGTCCATGTTCACGACACCGGCAGATATCAAAATCTGTCAATTTGTTTATTGCAAATTTGTAATCTGAAACTAAAGCTCGAAGCATTACATTTTGTTACAGCTTCTAGTACAAAATGTAGGTTGGGTTTACTGAAGTGTTTTACTAACAAATTGAGCACATAAGAACCTGACTACAGGGCATCTCCATAGTCGAGCAGTGGCGACTAGAACCATTGTTAGTTGCTTTAATTAGCATTAAATTGAAATTATTTTGCTGATGTGGCTGCTGTGGCTGCTGAGTCTAGCTGCTGTTTACCATATCGTCAGCTCATCAAATAGACAACAGCTCCAGTTACTAGTCCTAGTCCAGCACCAGCTTCAGTATCAGAAATAACTTTCAGTGGGTAGAGTGGACCACAGTCGACTAACTGGGCACGTCTCTCGGTGATAAATGAATACCGGTTGACAAGCCACCCGGTCACGCTACAATGCACTTAGCTGGCACTGGACACAGGGTGCACTGCCTCTGTCCGCACTTAAAGTACCAGCTCTTAAATCCGAGAGCACTTCATGTTGAACCTTGTGCTGTAGAGCAGCCCTCAGTTATCAGCGAGCACAAAACATACAGACGTGCCTGAAGATAGGCCAGCAGCATCTACTATAGAGTGCTAAGATTATTTACTATATAATGATTGTTAAAGTAATGCCACTTATCACGCCCAGGCGCAGCATTCTATACCAATGCCAACCAAAATAAATATGAAAGCTCGAAAAATAGGAACATATATGGAAAAGATGTATCATGCTCTGCATACTCAAGCTCAAGCTCTGTAAGGGTATGTGAAAGGGTATTGCAGTTCTATCAATCAATGTGCAACGCATTGATGAAACTACTTTCAAGATCATCGATGAATAGTATAATAATAATAATAATAATTAAATACGCTTTGCACATTTTGTTTGATGCTTGCATTTTGTTTATTTACAAAACCTGTTTTTTCTCAAAGAAATTAAGAAAAAATATCTTGGCATACGGATAACAATAATATTACATACATTTATAACTTCCATAAGCATAATGGATTAACATAATGTTTAATGATGAACCTATTTGCTTATAAATTGTATTTCTTATTCATATCGTGATTACTAGGGTATTTAAACTTCGCTAACTCTATGCTTGAAAATTGTGTAATCTAATGCCCTTGATTAATAATAACAATATTTAAGTGCGTTTTAAAAAACAAATAAAATTACTAACGCTTATTTAAATAATGACGTGCTAAATATGCCAATTTTCTCAATTAACGATCTTGCATTTAGAAAAGTAAATTGCATGCATTGAACTTGAGCTTGAGCTTGACTATTACTCTACTATATAATAGAAATGTGATAATAGGAGGCAAGGGATAAGCTGCTTGTCAGGCATGAAGGTTTTTAAGGCTGGGGTGATAAACCTAACAATATCACATTCAATGCGCATATCGGGCCACTTCCCATTGAAATTCAACGCATTTGTAATACTTGACGAACAAGTATAAGCATACTATATACTACATAAGTGCATTTGTTTGTTCAGTGCTGAACGAATCATGCATCTACTGCTCAGTCAGTAGTGTTTCCTTAGTATAGAAGATAGCAAAAACAAAAGAACAACAAAGCCTAACATAATATTTGACTATGTAAACAAATTGGGTATATTTACATACATGCGCACATGTATCGCCGATTATGGCATACTATGCATTAATGAAAGGTCGTAAATACAAAATATCTTACTCATTAAACTGATTAAGCGATAAATAGGCAGCGCGTATATGAACGAATTAAGCGACTGAGGGATATAAATTAAGGGATTATGTGACATTTTTATGGTTAACATAAAAACATTATTGATTTACTATAAACAGTGGCCAACTCTATAATATGTGGGTGTGCACATTTCAACTTTGCGAATAAGCCGAGTTCTATAGCATATGAATTATGATCTCCAGCTTATATAAGGTAGACAAATCATAAAATATTTATTAGTCATCCGTTAATTACCATTATAACGTAATAAATGCAATGTAAACTTTTTTGTAATAAATTCAGTGTTTCTTTTTTTCAATTACTAATCATGCCATAGTAAATCTTAATTGCCTGCAATATTATACTCGATGTTATTAATATCTAAATGTTAATTTGAGATTCATATTTGTACACTACATTTCTGTTATCTTCAAACATAAATATTTTTAGACATGAGTAAATAACATTATTTTTGTATTCATTTATCTAAACATTTCTTAGTCATTTGCAGACAAACCTGATATAAACACTCCACACTTCTGTATTGTTATACACATGTGTTCACATACATATCTGCACTTGTATTCATTGTTTATCAAGGTGTTGGCATCATATTGCACCGAAATAGCTGCTCATACCCGAAAATTGTGATTAGCTCACAGAAATTACAAAGCAGTAATCAAATGTTGAGTCATGCGTCTTAATGAATACCAATTTAAGAACTCTTATATGATATGATATGATAGAGAATGACACTTGATCTGGAACAATAATCTAACTAATAATGCAATTAATTTATATTGATTAATTGAAGATCAGCAACACACTCACTTCAAACGCCAGCGAATACGCTCCACAAAGCCGAGGTTTTTGTTCATTTTGAGAGCAGGCGACAAACCATATACGAAATAAATAAAAAATAGAGTATATACAACAAATGTGTACAAATCTGTAGAAGTTCTTTCGTTTTCACCGATCTATAGACTGTAACGCGCCAGTGCTAAACCGAAACTGAAATTGAAAACGTTTTTTTGTTGCTCATATTGAGTTCAGTTGTCGACGCGTCAGGCGAACAAAACAAGCGAAACAAGTGGGGGAAAGAAAGAATAACATTTATAAGTATATACAATGTAGAATAAAGCAAATAGCAGAATAATAAAACAACAACAAACCACACAAAAAGGCCGCATGAAAAAAATAGCAAAATACAACAACAATAACAACAACAACAACAAAATGGTATTTCAAGTGCGGCCGGCGCAGAAACAGATAGTCAGTCAGCTAGATACTACAGCTGGAGATTTCGGAGCGTGGGCCGTCGGTTGGTCGAGTGGGGCGCCTGCTGCCTATGGGTATTACTAGTATCGACGCGCCTAAAGCGACTGCATAGTTAATCAATTGATTTGGCAATAGCGCCGCCATTAGCCATGCGCATAAACTGCAGCCAATACACATCGTTTTTAGCAACATTTCCAGCGTGTCCAAACAAATACGACTTAGTGTATTTTTAACTATTAGCTGAGCTAAGGCGAATGCCGGCTGCTTACACATCAAAGCTTATGACCAAAGGGGGTCGCCCCCCACTCAGTGGCTGGGGCACACTTGATCGAGCCGGCAATGTAAACAAACACCACAGAAATTGTTGTTAACGCGCTTTTTGCTCTTTCGTGGGGCGTCGTCGACAAAAGCTCGGACAGAGCTTTGGCGAAGAAGCTTAAAGCACAAAGCACATCAGCAGCGCACAGTGGAGGATCGAAATATGAATCCAACTTTCAATATAAATGAAAACGTGTAGTTATAAAAGGTACATATATACTTCAATTAATTTTAATAGTTTTTTTAATTTTTAATATATTTATATATGTTTAATTTCCTTAATGAAGCCAGTTATTTATTCTAAAATCGATCTTCTAAGCAGTGCAAAATAAAGGTTCTAGAACAGGTATCTTTTGGTTAACAGCAGTTACTATTCTGCTTACATTGTTCTTTTGCTATTAAGTATCATCGCTTAAAGAAAAATAATATTTATTTAGTTTTACATACATCTGTTAGTGACATAATTAGTAAAACATAATATAATGATATGCAATATTAAATACATACATAGTTTTGTACATACAAACAAAAAATAGAAAGAAACTTTAAAGATTTTGGTATTGATTATAAAATTGTATTCTCAAAGTTAAAAATTTCTCGAAAATGTTTTTATTTTATTGTATTGACTTAAGTACATACTGTATTAAATTTTAAAATAAATAAATATTTATTTCCTGTTAGTGTTTTCCGATAAAGAATATAATCATAATTTTGGCTTCAAATTTAATTCCACTGTGTATTTATATGATACATGCTCTAGATTTTTGGCATTCATTCAGTAAAAGACAATGTTTCATCCACCATAGAGTAAGCGTTTGTCATTATCATAAAGCTGATTCCACAGCATTAGACCATCCTTTTCCGGCTGATCTTTAAACTCCACTTTCTGTCCGATATTCATCACCTTAAACGGATTTTTTTCATCCACTGGCTGCCACTTTTCGGACTCCGTTTCTGCACAATTTGGATTTCCTGTACGCGCGAATGTCGTCAATATTCCAACCATACGCTGTATAGTCGCACACTCAGCTTCACTCAGAGGCTCCTTTCTAACACCCTCCCTGGGAAACATGTAGCCCAACTCATCGGCATGACAAACGCCCCTCCTGATGTTATTCCCGCATAGCTTGACGCGCATCAGGTTATAGTGGTGCGAGTCAAAGTCGAAGCGGTAGACATAGGTGGGTGCCTGGGCAAAAGCGAGGCGGGAGAGCACCACACGATGAATGCCATGCCAGAAGAGCTTATAGCTGAAGTGCTGCAAGAAAAATTCGATATTATGTTGAATATAAATGCACACAGCTTTGTATAGAGAGAAGAAGATATACATAATAATCGCTTGCAGTTTAAAAACTATGTTTATACTCTTTTCAAAGAAAATAGTGTAATGCATAGAAGGAAGCGTCGGAGACCCCCAAAACTTCCCTCCAGTTTGCTTAGAATGACAAAACAAATTGAGCTAGCCATGTCTGTCTGTCTATCTGTCTGTATGTTTGGTATCTAGTCAGTCAGTTTTTGAGCTATCGCGATGAAAATTTGCACAGAGACCTATTATTCAAATGTACAGCACATTAGTTGGAACCCGCCGGATCGGACCACTATATCTCATAGCTGCCATACAACTGGAAGTCGGTTTTGGCCATATAGCCGACGTTTTCAAAGAAATCGCTCGAAAAGAGCATAAAATCTTCGGCACGCCGAAGATAAACCTTTCCCCACTGGTTTTTCGTGTTAAGTGCTTGTTCTTAAAATTAACTCTGGTTCAAGAATCTCTTTTAAAATTGTTTGGATTTAAAAGCTGAATCAAATATTTGGAGCCTAAAATCTATTCTGAAATATGTTGCAACTAATTAAGAGAATATTCTCTTTTCAGCTCCATGTTGGAAATAAATATGTTAGACAGTGTGCAATGCAAAGCACCTTCTCCTTATAGCTATTAGGTAACTGTAAGCTATCGTCATTCGCTTATGTTCTTCATTCTTCTTTTGAGTTTTTCGCAGCGCCGCTTATATGAAATAAGTCAGTCCCAAATATACATTATAACGAATACTCCACTTACATCTAGAACTTGCACCACATCGTTCTTTCCTATGTCGCGCGGACCAAAGTGATATCGAATCAATCCCGCCACCCGTTCCTTGCGCTCGGCCTCTGGCGTCCTCTCGTACACGTCGTAGGGCAGCAGTAAGGCCGGTTCCAGCTTCATCAGATCCAACGCATAGCCATTATTCGAGTGGCAGAAGGGATACATCATTAAGCCTTCGTATGATGTGCCGCCTATCAGCAGCGGCACCTGCTTGGACCAAGCCTCAGGCAGCAACTCCAAGAAAGGACGCCTCAGTAAGCCCTCACCATTGTCATGCGCCTGGTGCTCCAGTCCGGGCACGAAGGGATAAAGGTGCCCGAAAATACGCTCCCTTGCTCCAAATAGTTCGTGCTGCACCAGCTCCCCAGCGGGAAGGGAGCGCAAGTACTTCAAAATCGGCTCCTCCAACATGTCGCCTCTGTAGCCCTTGTGATAGGCTAGCCGGCAAAACAAAGAAGTCGTATCCGCCACATGAACCCAGGGACACATGATAGTGCCCGACATGAGGATGGCGCGATGGAATAGACCACAGGCCTCTGGCAGGCACATCATAAAGTGCGCCGAGCCGGCCCCAGCACTTGTGCCCATTAGGGTTATATTCTCCGGATCGCCATTGAAACAGGAGATGTATTTCTGTATCCAACGCAGCGCCAACAGCTGGTCATGCAGTCCCGCATTGCCGGGCACGCCCAGTTCCGGGCAGTTGAGGCTCAAGAAGCCCAACGCACACAGGCGATAGCTGAACTGCACATAGACAATGTCCTCGCGCATCAGAAAGTCTGGGCCATACTTGAGTCTGGTGGCGCCACCTGTGCGAAATCCCCCGCCATGTATATAAACCAGGACAGGCAGCGGCGGTTTATTGAACTGTAGGAAATCACCGTTTAAGCACTTTTTCAACAAATTTTAAGCTATAACTTTATAATACAGGTGCGAATCGGTACACGCAACACTTAACCGATCTTAATAACTAACATAGCGTGAGAATTAGGGCACATTTCGTGCTCGAATGAAAGCCCATTTTTAAAAGGATCAAAGTGCTGGGTGTACCGTGGTTTAAATGATTTTTCTATTTGTTGAACAATTATAGATCGACCCCAACTTAGAATTGACAGAGTTGTCAAATGGCTTAATGAGTTTTTAAGACCATCTGTGTTTTTTGTCCGCTTGGCATAACATTAGCTGATCCCATCGAAGCTATCTGCCTGAGATCGTAGTGATCCTACAGATGGGTAGACAGACGGACAAAACTAGGTGGCTGCGGCTGCTGATGCCAAACAAAACTTATACCTATTTTACTTGCTGTTTCACAAATTTGCACAGATTAGTTACACCTTTGAAGCCAATTTGTATTAGGTAAATTTACTCACATGCTTGGTATACACATTCAGACGCAGGCAATCCTCACTGCCTATCACGCAGCCTAAGTCATCGTGAAACTGCACAGGTCGAGGACGCTCCTCCAGACAGTCCAACACTTTGCCACACCAAGGCTCCGCCGGCTGTGGCGACCGAAAGCGCAAATCCCCAACTGGTGGCTGGCCAAAGGGTATGCCCTCAAAGCTGTAGTACTCGTGCCCAGTGATGCCCACCTGATGCTTGCCCTTGACCTTGCCCACCGGCAGCTCCACGATCTTCGTGTCCACGCATTGCGAGTAGTTCGACTTGCCAGCCAGCAGCTGCAGAATTTTGCTCCTGCTCAGTCGTCCAAATTTCCACATGTCATTACTGAATCTGAAATGAACTAAAGCAAAGCCAACTTGGCTATGCTTAAAGCTCGTTTCTACGCAATACGATCAAATTACAAAGGCGAGACTTATGTTTGCTAGCTTTTTCAAGTGTAGATTTGAATGCAGACAAAACTTTTTGCGTAGTTCATTGAATGGGGAGTCAAATTTCTCGAATTACAATGCGATGGAAACCAATTATGTTTGAAGATCCTTTTATACTATTACACAGTATATATTAACCAGTTTTAATGGGGCAGTTTTGCTATAAAATTTTAGCTGCTTGAAACTTTTTACGATCCTGCAACCGATTTTTACTCCATGTAGAACCTTAAGAATTAGTTTGTACTTAATCCCAAGAAAATTGGACATTCCTCCAAAATATATCGCATCACAATTTCTCGAATTACAATGCGATGGAAACCAATTATGTTTGAAGATCCTTTTATACTATTACACAGTATATATTAACCAGTGTTAATGGGGCAGTTTTGCTATAAAATTTTAGCTGTTTTGTACTTTTCACGAGCCAGCAACCGATTTTTACTCCATGCAGAACCTTAAAAATTAGTTTGTACTTAATCCCAAGAAAATTGAAAACATTCCTCCAAAATATATCGCATCACAATTTTACATCCAGTAAGCACTTCGCCTCACAGAACAGCAAATAGTCCAAGAATTTAGTGCACGTAGTTCTTATTTACAAAAATACTCAATGAATTTATTCTTAATAGTGTCTTTTAGTCCCTGCGGATCGCATATACATTTAAGGACTGAAATCCAGTTGCAACCCAATAACTATTGTGCTATCCTTATCCGCCATAGAGTAGGTTGTTGTCATTATCGTAGAGCTTATTCCACATACACAGAGCCTCCTTTTCTAATTGCGTTTCGAACTTCAGCTTCTCACCGATACTCATTGCCTTGAATGGATCATCTTTCTGCACAGGCTGCCATTCCACACCTTTCGTCTCCTCGCAATTCGGGTTACCAGTGCGTGCAAAGGACGTTATGATTCCCACCATTCGTTCAGTGGTCAAAGCCTCAGCATCAGTTATTGGGTTCTCCCGCTCCTCCAAAGGCAGGAAATAGGCCATGTCATCGGCGTGACAAACGCCATGCGTAATATCCGTGCCAGTGAAATATGGACGCACAATAGCTGTCGGAGAATCAAAGTCGAACCGGTAAAGATAAGTGGGAGCCTTGGCATTAGCCAACCGGGACAGCACCATCCTGTGAATGCCATGCCAGAAGAGCTTATAACTGAAGAGCTGAAACGAATAGGAGAGAATATATACATGAACATATTGAGCGGCATATTAAAATAATACTAGAAATATGATTAAAATCATTGTTAAAGTGATACCTTTTTGGAATTTTTTTTTTCAGATCTACCATATACTTGCATAATAAAAACAACTTCATTATATCCATTTTACCCATTTTTAATGGGTTCAGGGTATAAATATTTATGAAGGTAACACAATAACTACCTAGATCCGCTTTTAGATCGTAAGTGTGCACTGGATCCAAGCTCTAATAGTTACGAGTATTTCATATAAAAACACTGCAGTCGGAAATAATCGACTTAAAGCAGCAACCTGTTTTCACTATAAAATTTTTACGGGTGTATGGGAAGGCCCATGAGTTATAAAAAACTTAACAGTAATCTTTCTTCATTCGTGGGAAAGGGTGGCTGGGAGACGTTAGTGGCCAGATCATTAAGTTTGCAATTAATCTACACTCATAATATGGTGACTTTAGCTTAAAAATGATGGGAAATATATATATAAATTGTTTAGTAAAATGTAAGAGCATAAAAATGTTGAATTTAGTTGAGATGACATGGAAAATATATAAATTTGTTTTTAAAAAGGGTTATCGAGCTGAGGCAGTAAAACTAATCTGAAATATTACTCACATCCAGAAACTGAATCACACTGTTCCTATCCATGGGCCGAGGTCCGAAATGGAATCGCAACAGCTCCGCGGCGGCTTGCTCACGCTCTTTTTGGGGCAGCTTTATATAGATTTCGTAGGGCAGCGCCAGGGTTGGATTTTTCTTGAGGGTTTCCAAAATTTGCCCATTACCATCCTTGTAGTAGGGGTACATGTACAGGCCCTCGAAAGTAGTAGCGCCAATCATCAAGGGCACATCTCCGGACCAAGCAGCTTTATACATTTTCACAAAGGAGGTCTTAATCAGTGCATCCTGTTTGCGTTTCTTCGACATTGTCTCCAGTTGGGGCGCAAATGGAAATAAGTGCCCAAATAGATGATCGCAGTCGCCAAACAGTTTATGCTGCACCAGCTCCCCAGCGGGCAGGCAGCGTAGGTACTTTAATATTTCCGATGGCTTCGCAAGACCCTTGTAGCCCTTCTGCTCTGCCAAGTGGCAGAACATGGACGACGCATACGGCACTGTTACCCACGAGTTCGTCATCGAGCCCGACATCATGACGGCCCGATGGAACAGGCCGCATGCCTGCGGCAGGCACATCATCAAGTTAACGGAGGCGCCACCAGCACTCGTGCCCATTATGGTCACATTGTTCGGATCCCCATTGAAGCATGAGATGTATTGATTCACCCAGCGCAGGACATTCAACTGATCGTGAGTGCCCGCATTGCCAGGCACGCCCAGCTCGGGGCTGTTGATGCTGAGGAAGCCCAGCGCACATAGTCGATAATTGAAGATAACAAACACAACATCCTCGCGCATCAGATACTCCGGCCCGAACTTGTCGCCCATGGCGCCGCCCGTGCAGAAGCCTCCAGGATACATATACACGATTACTGGCAGCGGTTTCCCTGACGTTTTGAACTGCCGATTAATCAGACATAATATAGTTTATAATCATTATTGCCAAACGTTTTCAGAATAGCCATTTTAATTATTTTAAAAATTAAAGGTTTAAGTTCCTAGTTGTTTGGATCTACATATGGTGCAGTTTTTACTGACATATTTTATTGTTTGGCTAGGGTTTGTTAATCATATATCTTCTGCATTAATCATTTAAAAATTAGGAAATTAAAATAAACGATAACTTTTGAACGAGACGAGTTATCGATAATATTAAATTAAGTTGCTCTGTTCCGGGACAAAGAGAGCATATTCCAAATATGAAGTCTCTAGCTCTTGTCGTCTCTGATATCCGCCTGTTCATACAGATAGATAGACGGACGGACAGACAGACAGACGGACAGACAGACAGAGACGGACATGGCTTGATACACTCGGCTGTTGATACTGATCAATTTACTTTATATGGCCGGAGATGGTTCATTATACCAGTTAATACATTTTTTATGTGTTCAGGGTACAAAAACGCGTAGAGTTCCCTATCTATTTACTCACATGCTTGGTATACACATTCAAGTACAGACAGTCCTCGTTACCAATAAGCTTCGCCGTGAAGATCTCCAGCTGCACGGGTACACTCTTATCCTTGGTGCAATCTAAGGTCTTGTCACACCACGGCTCAGCTGGCTGCGATGCACAAAAGCGGAGATCCCCCAGTGGTGGCTTGGCATATGGTATGCCTTCAAAGCTGTAAAAATCATTGCCACAGTGACCCTCCTGGTGTCTGCCCTTCACCTTACCAATTGGCAGATCCACAGTCTTTGTCGGCGAGCATTTCGAATAGTTTACTCTGAGGATATTAGACAGAAGGTTGAAGTTTCTGCCACTACTTCGTCGACATAATTTAAGCATTTTTAATTTTGCTAGTTGGTTTGCCGAAATTGAATATAGCAAACACACTAGATTCGAAAAATTCCTGTGAAAGGGTAAACATGATCACACTCTATAAAAGAAAATAGTGTATGCATTTTGTGCCGTAGTGTGTAATGCATAGAAGAAAGCATCGGAGACCCCCAAAAGTTGACTCCAGTATGCTTAAAATGACAAAACAAATGGAAAAGGACATGTCCGTCCGTTTGAGCTGTTGCGATGAATCTTGGCACAGATACTTTTTATTCAAAGAGACAGCACACTTGTTGGAGCCAGCCGAATCGGACCACTATATCTTATCTGGAAGTCGGTTTCGGTCATATATCCCATGCTTAATAAGCGAATATATGCGTTATGAAACATTTTTAAGGAACAGAACGATCAAATAAAGCAGAGCAAGTAAGTTTCAATTGTGGATAGTTTGTACTGCATTGATAACTTAACTAAAGTGTTGCAAACTTAAATCTCTTATTTTTTTCTGATTTTATTGATGCAGAGAAAAGTTTATCATTGTCATGTTCTTATCAAGTACGTAGATATTACAAATCAAGCAAAGAGTGCCGTATGTAAATTAAACTTTAAGTTAGATGTTATTGTTTCTTTGATCATCCGACTTGGCACCTAGATATGTGACATACTGTGATATAAAGTCGTCCTTGGACGTTTAACGCAACAACATACATTCCAAATATCGCGAGAGTTTGCGTGTCAAAAAGATTTGTTCGCGTTGAGTACTGCAAAGTTTGACAATCGCCCAAGAAAAGACATGCCCTGAATAATTCACTTGCATTGGGAGTAAAAAATAGATATTGCTAGTAAATGTAAAAATGGTGCTGTGGATTTGTGGCAGATGGTGATCGATGGTCAGACGGGGGCTGGGAGAGGCGTAAAGAAACGGTAAGCTGAACAGTAGCTGGGCAGAAGTCAGCAACAGACAGTACGTGGAAAATTACTCAAAGCAGTTGCCTTTAAATGTGCATAAATGCATCCAACAGAAGCATTATCTCAGCCAAGTGGAAAACTACATGCGTCCAAGATAAGTTAAGATATATACATAGGGTGAGGGACTTGGGCTAGTGTACACATACAATTTATTCTAATATCTGAAGGTATTTAAAAAATAAAATGATAATTTAAGCAGAGAGACTACTGTTGACCACAGGAGCTAGTTCACTAAAAAAATATTTGATTAGTACGAAGCCCTACGAAAACTATATGTGCAGTTTATAGTTGAATACACAAACTTCGTAGTAAGGGAAAATGATTCAACTTTGCGTGAGATTAACAATGTTAATTGTGATCTGTTAACCCACATGAGAATTCACTTAGTAGCTCATTATATTTTTGAATCAGCAGTAGCAACAACAGCAACAACAACGACAGCGCTGTCAACGGGCTCTGTGGCCCATTAAACGGTAATAACACGAACAGCTGTCTACAAAGAATCATTATAGTAGCGCTCTCCGTACCGCCCGGTACAACAGCCATTATCAATATAGTTTTCAAGCTCCCATTGCCATATGTTTTTCAAAAAGGCAACTACAACAACAGCAGCAAGTAATATACTATAACAAAAGCGTCCTCTTAAAGATAAGCGCCCTTTTGTCGTTCGTGATTAAGACATCAACAGAGACTGCTTCGAAGATTGTAATAACTACATACAGTAATCATTGACTAAGGTACATTTTGTATGAATATAAATATGGAAATAAAAAAATTAATATTTTATTTTCAAGTATTTTGCGTTTTTAAACATTCAACCTACAACATTTTCAGCAATAGTTTCTAATCAATAATTCTAATTATAATTGATAACGAAATATTTATACTCTTTTCGAAGAAAATAGTATATTAAGTTTGTCCTGAAGTTTGTAACGCATAGAAGGAAGCGTCTGAGACCCCCAAAAGTTACTGCCAATATGCTTATAAAAAAAAACAAATTGATCTAGCCATGTCCGTCTGTCTGTCTGTCTGTCTGTCTGTCTGTCTGTCTGTCTGTCTGTCTGTCTGTATGTATGCAAACTAGTCCCTCAGTTTTTGAGCTATCGCGATGCAACTTTGCACAGACACTTATTATTCACAGGGACAGCACATTGGTCGGAGCCGGCCGGATCGGACCACTATATCTTATAGCTGCCATACACCTCAAAGTCGGTTTTGGCCATAAATCCGATGTTTTCAAAGCAATTGCCTTAAATTTCCTTGTACACTTGAACATCCATATAACTCATCGATGGGTAAAATCGCAAATCGATTGAGTCATAAACAGCGAAGATATGCGTCATTAAATATTTTGAAAAAACAGGTGCATATGAGCAAACAAAGTCAAGCGCAAGAAAGCTTTTGATAGTCTGAGCAAACAAAGTCAAGCGCAAGAAAGCTTTTGATAGTCTGCTCTTCAAGGTATTTTGCCACCGATCATCAAAACGGTTTGTGGCGTATGGCGTAAAGAGCCGCGCTAACGAACGCATGTTTCGCAAGTTCAAGTTCGAGCCTCGGCGGCGACTGATTGTTAATTTAATACTTTTTTCTTTTTCTTCCTTCCAAATATATAACTGTAATCAAATTAATTTGCTTCCAATAGCTTAGAACAAAAACAATGCCACGCGAAAAAACAAATGCTGACAAACGCGAGTTGCAGGTTGCAGGAAAACAAAAGAAGGAAATTTGTAACAGTCGGCTCTTCAAGCAATTTTGTCAGCGATCATCGAAACGGCTTGTGGCGTAGTGGGTAAAGTTGCGAACTGGTGAGCGAGAGGACCCGGGTTCGAAACCAGCGGCGACTGGTCATTTATTTTCATTTTTTCTTATTCTTCTTTTCAAATATATAATAACTGTAATCAAATTCATTTGCTTTCAATGGCTTAGAACAAAAACAATGCCACGCGAAAAAACAAAAGCTCAGTATAAATCGAGTTTGTTAGCGATTCTTAAAACTGCTTGGTGTAAGCAGTACAAAGCAAAACAAGAAAGCTTTTGACAGTCTGCTCTTCAAGGGATTTTGTCAGCGATCATCAAAACGGCTTGTGGCGTAGTGGGTAAAGTTGCGAACTGGTGAGCGAGAGGACCCGGGTTCGAAACCAGCGGCGACTGGTCATTTATTTTCATTTTTTCTTATTCTTCTTTTCAAATATATAATAGCTGTAGTCAAATTCATTTATTTTCAATTTCCTAAATTGTTTCTAATTTTTTTTTTCATACATAAAGTAGCTTTAATAGAATAATTCAAAAGAAAAATTTAAATTCATTGGCAAAACCAATGACACGCGAAAAAAATATGGATCTCAAATTCTGAATATAAGCTCTCGTATGTTCAGATTAAGTTTTATGACAATTCAATTTCCGACAGCGGCCTTGAAAGGTATAAGAGCAACAGGCACAAAATTTGGTATGTATATTGTAGTATACATATGTAATGTAGTTTTGACTTTTTGGAAAAACTGAAACTTGTATATTGTTCAATTCGGTAGCACTTATGAATGCTAAGGGACGCGTCCACGAGCTGCGGATAGTGAAACGTCCCTGTTTACATGAATACCTTTATATATTTTATTTTATATGTAGGGGTATATGTATGCGACATTAATATCTGCGAATTAAATAAGCAGTCACGGAAAAATAGTAAAAATTGCTTTAAGGTTCGAAAAGAGTATTTAATCTTCGGCACGCCGAAGATAATCCTTCTCCACTTGTTTTACTTAATTTAAATATATAGTTTTGATTTTTTAAAACATTTTAAAAATCTTAAACTAAAATCTTTAAGAAACATATTTTTTAATCTATTTATTATCAGCACAATATGATTACACAATCAAAAATGAAATAGGCCTACAATAATGATTTATATTAAAACAAAATCTTTTTGTTTTTTCTGAAAGAATAAACGACTTGCTGATAGAAATAAAATGCAATTTGCAATATTTTTAGCAGCATATCAAAAAATTGATTTGTCATATAAAAAGTCGAAGCTAATGAAAATAGTACTAAATACACACACGTTTTATGAAAAGCACACAGTCAAACATTTTCACATCAATGGAAATATTGAGCTCGCTATAGCGAGTTACTACAGTGCATGGAAAATTGGGTGCGTGTGCGAGCAGTCGTGGATTGACAGCTCTGGTAGAACAATCAGTTGCAGCTAGACAATTGGCAGGGACGGAAGTGAAAGCGTTGCAATCGCGGAAACTGGTTCACGTAGTATAGGACGTAGTACCCATAACAAAAATGAATTTGCAAATGGGTGTTGCGGATCTGCTGAAATTGGGCACCAAGTATGTGACATAATTGCTCCCATTTAATCGCTGTCAATGGCATCGTAAATGCCCAAAAACGGCGAATGTTCAGCGATAAGATAAGCGTAATTGATACGACAGCTATTAATATGGCGTTTTGATTGTTCCACACTAATCCAATTATAGACTCATCGGCCACAAGATCGTGCAATACAATCTTGGCACCAAGGTGACGACGGTGATCAAAACCCGAAGCGGAAGAGTCCGTGGCTTACAGCGCAAGACGCTTTACGATGAGGAGTTGTATTATGCCTTCGAGGGCATACCCTATGCCAAGCCACCCGTTGGGGAGCTGCGTTTCCGTGCGCCACAAGCACCAGAATCCTGGCAGGGCGTCAGGGACTGCACCTATCAGCGTGCCAAGCCCATTCAGCAGCATTTTGTACTGCATGTGGTCGAGGGCTCCGAGGATTGCCTCTATCTGAATGTGTATGCGAAAAGCCTCAAGTCGGAGAAGCCGCTGCCCGTCATGGTGTGGATCTATGGCGGTGGCTTTCAGATTGGCGAGGCAACTAGAGACATCTACAGTCCGGATTATTTTATGCGAACGGACGTCATTCTAGTCACCCTCAACTATAGACTGGGAGCGCTAGGTGAGTGTGTGGAGGAGTGTGAGGAGTAATGATCAATTACAATTAAATAGGGTATAACTATATAGCTTAATTGCAGCTATCAAATAAGCGTTAATAGCGTGTTAATACTTACTCGATAGCTATTTAAGGCGATACTTTTCATCGAAACTGTCAAATTTAAAAGGATCAGTTACTGCTATCATTGTTTAGGAGAGTTGAAAGCAACCCAAAAGATTGAAATACCTTATTTCGAACTGTAGTATCTTAATAGTATTTGCCGTTTACCGCTAAAGAAATAAATGTTGCTATATATAGATAAAGAATATATGAATGATTATAATATACTACGGCAACTTAGTTTGATCTTCTTAACTTATAAAGGGTATAACCTTACAGTTGAAAATGTAAATTTTTAATTATTGAATAACGGCTGAAGCTATACTATGTATTCCAGCTAGCTGTAATTCAGCTGAAAACAAGTGGAGAAGGATTATCTTCGGCGTGCCGAAGATTAAATACTCTTTTCGAACCTTAAAGCAATTTTTACTATTTTTCCGTGACTGCTTATTTAATTCGCAGATATTAATGTCGCATACATATACCCCTACATATAAAATAAAATATATAAAGGTATTCATGTAAACAGGGACGTTTCACTATCCGCAGCTCGTGGACGCGTCCCTTAGCATTCATAAGTGCTACCGAATTGAACAATATACAAGTTTCAGTTTTTCCAAAAAGTCAAAACTACATTACATATGTATACTACAATATACATACCAAATTTTGTGCCTGTTGCTCTTATACCTTTCAAGGCTGCTGTCGGAAATTGAATTGTCATAAAACTTAATCTGAACATACGAGAGCTTATATTCAGAATTTGAGATCCATATTTTTTTTCGCGTGTCATTGGTTTTGCCAATGAATTTAAATTTTTCTTTTGAATTATTCTATTAAAGCTACTTTATGTATGAAAAAAAAATTAGAAACAATTTAGGAAATTGAAAATAAATGAATTTGACTACAGCTATTATATATTTGAAAAGAAGAATAAGAAAAAATGAAAATAAATGACCAGTCGCCGCTGGTTTCGAACCCGGGTCCTCTCGCTCACCAGTTCGCAACTTTACCCACTACGCCACAAGCCGTTTTGATGATCGCTGACAAAATCCCTTGAAGAGCAGACTGTCAAAAGCTTTCTTGTTTTGCTTTGTACTGCTTACACCAAGCAGTTTTAAGAATCGCTAACAAACTCGATTTATACTGAGCTTTTGTTTTTTCGCGTGGCATTGTTTTTGTTCTAAGCCATTGAAAGCAAATGAATTTGATTACAGTTATTATATATTTGAAAAGAAGAATAAGAAAAAATGAAAATAAATGACCAGTCGCCGCTGGTTTCGAACCCAGGACCTCTCGCTCACCAGTTCGCAACTTTACCCACTACGCCACAAGCCGTTTTGATGATCGCTGACAAAATTGCTTGAAGAGCCGACTGTTACAAATTTCCTTCTTTTGTTTTCCTGCAACCTGCAACTCGCGTTTGTCAGCATTTGTTTTTTCGCGTGGCATTGTTTTTGTTCTAAGCTATTGGAAGCAAATTAATTTGATTACAGTTATATATTTGGAAGGAAGAAAAAGAAAAAAGTATTAAATTAACAATCAGTCGCCGCCGAGGCTCGAACTTGAACTTGCGAAACATGCGTTCGTTAGCGCGGCTCTTTACGCCATACGCCACAAACCGTTTTGATGATCGGTGGCAAAATACCTTGAAGAGCAGACTATCAAAAGCTTTCTTGCGCTTGACTTTGTTTGCTCAGACTATCAAAAGCTTTCTTGCGCTTGACTTTGTTTGCTCATATGCACCTGTTTTTTCAAAATATTTAATGACGCATATCTTCGCTGTTTATGACTCAATCGATTTGCGATTTTACCCATCGATGAGTTATATGGATGTTCAAGTGTACAAGGAAATTTAAGGCAATTGCTTTGAAAACATCGGATTTATGGCCAAAACCGACTTTGAGGTGTATGGCAGCTATAAGATATAGTGGTCCGATCCGGCCGGCTCCGACCAATGTGCTGTCCCCTTGAATAATAAGTGTCTGTGCAAAGTTGCATCGCGATAGCTCAAAAACTGAGGGACTAGTTTGCATACATACAGACAGACAGACAGACAGACAGACAGACAGACAGACAGACAGACAGACGGACATGGCTAGATCAATTTGTTTTGTTTTTATAAGCATATTGGCAGTAACTTTTGGGGGTCTCAGACGCTTCCTTCTATGCGTTACAAACTTCAGGACAAACTTAATATACTATTTTCTTCGAAAAGAGTATAATAAAGCTATTGTTTAGGTTACAGCTGTTCACTTTACACCGCATCTAATAGGGTTTTAATCGTGCACAACAGCCAAGTAATTTCAAAATACTTTTGATAGTAGCATAAGAATTATATTTAATTGAAAGATTACTCCGGAAATGTAAGAGTACATATATTATATACCTTCCACAATTGCAGGCTTTCTCAGCCTCTCCGATCGGGACTTGGATGTGCCTGGCAATGCTGGGCTCAAGGATCAAGTGATGGCCCTGCGCTGGATACACGACAACATCGCTAACTTTAACGGCGATCCAAATAACATAACACTGATGGGCAACAGTGCGGGCGCTGCCTCCGCTCAGATTATGCTGACCAGCGAGCAGACACGAGGACTCTTCCACAAGGCCATCCTCATGTCGGGCTCATCGCTGTGCAGCTGGGCCAATGAGCCCCAACGAAACTGGCCACATCGGCTGGCCTGCCAACTGGGCTATGCGGGCAGCGACAATGAGAAGGAAGTGTTTCGCTTCCTGCAGCGCTCCTCGGCCAGGGACATTGCCGGCTGTGGGGCGCTGCAGACGCAGGACGAGATGCGCGACTACATACTGTTTCCCTTCGGACCAGTTGTGGAGCCGTATGTGAGCGCCAGTTGTGTAGTCTCCCGACCGCCAGAGGAGACGCTCGCCCAGGCCTGGGGCAACGAGCTGCCGTTGATTATTGGCGGCACCTCCTTCGAGGGTCTGTTCTCGTATCAGTATGTATTGCGGGATCAGGCGCATTTGCTGAGCGCCTTTGAGGCCCTGATACCCAGAGAGGTGCGTGAGACGTCAACGCCAGCGCAGCTCAAGGAGCACATTAGACGTCTCAAGCTAATGAGCTTCGATGATGCGACCCGTGGTCGCATGGAGTTCAAGGAGTGCCTGCAGCTGCTCTCCTTCAAGCACTTCTGGCATGGCATCCATCGCACAGTGCTCGCCCGGCTGAAGTACGCACCAACCACGCCCACTTATCTGTATCGCTTCGATTTCGATTCGCCCACTTTCAATCATTATCGCATTCTGCAGTGTGGCCGTCATGAGCGTGGAGTTTCCCATGCAGACGACATTTTCTATTTGTTCTACTGCATTCCCGCCTATAAGCTGGACAAATCTTCGCCGGAATATCGCACCATTGAGCGTCTGATCGGCATGTGGACTGCATTCGCGGCTAATGATAATCCCAATTGTGCCCCAATCGCACCCATCAGCTGGGAAGCCCTCGAGGCGAATGCAAATCCAATGTGCCTGAACATTGGACGACGTCCGCAGTTCATTGAACTGCCCGAGCTGAAACAACTGAAGCTCTGGGATACGTTCTACGACAAACTGAAATTGTACTAAGCTCTGAGAGATAAGTGGCTTACATTGTATAAAATTATAGTGATTGCATCATTACGCTTTACAAGGTATGTGAGTTCATTGGGGTGTATACAAATATTAAGTCAAGTTAATTATATTGCAATTTAAAACTGAGATGGGCGCTTGTCATATCTTTATTTGCGTAGTTAACAAAATTACTCTATAAGCCCATTTGAATAAACCCTTTTTAACCCTTATGTCCATATGGTTGCTTTCTCTATAAACGCCTTAACTCTCGTTGACTTATTATAATCAACTTTTATTTATTTTCTGTAACATTTTATTATTTTGAAAATATTTGAAAACCAAAAAAAAATAGTACATATAAATAAATAAATGTAAAGTTTTATATAATGTATGGAATGTATATATTTTTTTAGAAAATGTATTTTTTTTTCAGAAGTAAGATAAGAGTTATTTGGAAATTAGCAACATTGCTCAAACTGAGAACTTTAGAACCAATATATATATTTGAACTCGCAATAATGAATATAGCTACATATTTTTTGTGCCACGAAACCAGTCGTGATCCGCGCTCATCTCTAAACATCTAGACGTCAAGCGTTAGGTCAATTACATTGTGGAATAGTATAGATGTGTATGTTTAATTGCTCTACAAGTCACTTGTAAAGCTGTTTAAGCAAACACGTGGCATTTTTTGTAAAATACTTTGTAGCGTCGACAATCTTATAAATTTGCAATCTTCAAGAAAATGTTCGTATTAAATAACTATATATTTATAATCCAATAGTTAAATAGCTTACCAATCGCAAAAAATAAATGCTTGTAGTTGAATCTTGACTTAAACTGATTATGTCTTAATAATTTTAATATAATCAAACGCAATAAGCTTTAAAACACTTTATTTACAGCTCACAAAATCTACTAGCAATAGTCTAGTTTTCAAAATCAGCTTCTCAAGCATTACTTGATTAAGCCTAATACAAAAGCTCCTTTCTATATAGACTATCCCAGACCTGCAGCTTCTCGTGCTCGGGCAGATCGATGACCTTGACCTCGTTGCCAATATTGAGGACTCGTTGCGGCTGCTCCTTTTGCGCTGGTTGCCAGCTCAGATGCGCGGTTTCGGCACAGTTTGGATTGGAAGTTGCTGCAAAGGATGTCCAGATGTCCACCATGCGCTGAATGGTGCGATATTCGCCGGATGCCTTGTCCAACTTCCAGGACTGCGAGTTGCGGAACAAATAGCTCAACTCATCCGCATGGGCAACGCCTTTCTTGATATCATCGCCACAGAACTTTTTGCGGAAGAAATTGAAGTCGGGCGAATCAAAGTCGAAACGATAGAAATAGGTGGGTGCCTTGGCATAGGCCAAACGGGCGTTTAGAGTGCGATGGAAGCCATGCCAGAAAACCTTGTAGGAAAAGTACTAGTAAAAAAAAAAACAAACGGCACATTATAAAAAGTGGTAGCACCGTACATAGGACTTTCTGTCCAAACGTGCTTGTAGTTCAGAAATAACTTTAGCTTATGAATATTATAATAAAGTTAAAGTTTTAGAAATCTGGACAACTAAACGTGAATCCGTGTTATCGATTTGTGCTTTCGAGTATATCGATGTTTGCCATTACGATAGCGGGAGTGTGCGTAGTCAGGATATTTTTGTATGTGATCTGTGGGGGAGGTTACCAATATAATATATTTGTAATATGGTGACTTTAAAAACTGTGGGAGATATCAGCATATCCAATTATTTTTGAATATGGGCTGGTGGGCGTGGCTAGAAAACCCAGGATCCAATTTTTTGAAAATTACGATGTATTGAAATGTTATCGATTTGCCAGCCTCCCATTGCACGTGCCACAAAATTGGAGCAAACTTGATCTAATGCAGATAGGTACAAGTGTAATATAGCGAGCTTCAAGTCTCAATCGTCAATAACTTCGGAAATACTTGCGTTCATACAGACGGACAAGCTCAATATATTCCTGCGTCTTAAGGCACCCATTTTGGAGGGACCCTGTATACGAAGGGGCAAATGGATTTTGTACTCACATCCAAGTAGTTCATGAAAAGTGCAGAGCTGGGAGTTTCGTCACCAAAGTACAATTTCATCATCTGCTTGCTATACTCCAGATTCTGCTGCTCCGTATTGAGCACACGCACATCGTGTGGAGTCAGACGAAGCGGATCCTGCGACAGGCTGTCCAAGCCCTTAAGATTAGCCTTCACGGCGGGATACATGAAGAGCCCCTCGAATGAGACACCGCCCAGCATTACGGGCAGCTCATTGCTCCACGCCTCGCGAGCCATCTCCAGCTGTGCCTTGGGCGCCACACAGTCGTCCATCACATACGGCTCCACTGTGGGCCCAAAGGCATACAGCAATCCATTGCGCCGATCCTCGGCGGTGACCAGGTTGTAATTAACCAGTTGTTCGGGCGCCACGCCTCGCAAGTGCTCCAGCACCTGCCGGTCCACATTTTCGCCCTCGTAGCCATACGACTTGGCCAGGCGATAGGCGAAGTCCTCGGGCGCCGTATTTGCCCAGTAATTGTGCAGCGTGCCCGACATGGGAATGGCCTTGTGGAAGAGTCCCCGTGTCTGCTCCGTGGACATCATGTAGTGCGTGGAGCAGCCACCTGCGCTCTCTCCAAACACCGTTATGTTGTCCACATCGCCGTTGAAGTGCGAAATGTACTGCTTGACCCATTTGAGAGCTAAAACTTGATCCTTAAGACCCGCATTGCCGGGCACCTCCAAGCTGGGGTCCTTGAGGCTAAGGAAACCTATTAAGACATAGTGAAGAGGGGGAGGGAGAGAAATGTGGTAAGATAACTTTTGAATTGGGCGCAGCGCAACTGTTCGTCTAATTGACGAAAAGAATGAAAAGTTAAAAGTCTTTTAAGTCTTTTAAGCAGTTATCAACAGAGAAAAGAACATAATTCGGCTCGCCGATGATTGCATACTCTTTTTGAATCTTTGGGCAGCATTAAATAGCTTATATTATGATATAGATTTGCTGGTAATCGCTTATTTAGTTCGAAGCTAACCATGTACACCTAAATCTCCCCAAATAGTAATAGTAGTAGTAGTCATACTTTCGCTTTTTGTAATCGTTTTAAAACTTAAAATGAAATAAACTTGATCTGTGATTACGAGAACTTATTAGCCAAATATGAAGTCACTAGCTCTTATAGTCTCTGATATCCGCGTGTTCATACAGACGGACGGACAGACGGACAGACGGTCAGACGGACAGACGGACAGACAGACAGACGGACATAGCTAAATCGACTCGGCTGATCAAGATTATATATACTTTATATGGTCGGAGATGCTTCCTTATGCCTGTTCCATACTTTTGCATAACTTCATTATACCCTTTTTACCCATATTCAATGGGTTCAGGGTATAATTTAAATTTTTTTCAAAGAGTATAACAACAATCTTCATTTGTAGACTAACATGCGATAAGCTGTGTTTATTTCTTACCCAGACAATCAACGCGATAGTTAAGCGTTACTAAAACCACATCCTTGGCCATTAAATAGTCGGGAGCATATAAGTCGCGAGTGGCTTCGCCAATGGAAAATGCACCACCATAAATATAAACCATAACCGGCAGTGGCTTATTGCTCTTCAGCTGTTATCACGAAAACACAATTACTGTTAACAATCGATCAAAGTCATTTTTCGCATAGTCACCTGCTTGGCATACACATTCAGATAGAGGCAGTCCTCGCTGCCTTCTATGACACCCGTTAACATTGATCGCTGCACGGGTTTCTTGCTGAAATGGGTGCAGTCCAAGACTCCAGTCCACGGATCTGCCGGCTGGGGCGCCTTGAACCTGAGCTCGCCCAGCGGCGGCTTTCCAAATGGCAGCCGCTCAAAGCTGTAATACTCATCATCGTACAGGGTGTGACGTTTGACGCCCTTGATCTTGCCCAGGGGCAGTGCGATTTCACAAGTGTCCAAACTGAAAATGATGATGGCTATGTATGACAAATCAATTGAATTGAATATGCTTATAAGCATGACAAACACCTCTCCGTCATAATGCTAAACAGTCTCCCAGTCGTCTGCTTTGGTAGCCTGTCGCTCGTCAACTGAATGAAAATCGAGTGAAAAATCGAAAGTAGCCGAGATAACAGAGCAAACAGTGCTGGCCATAAAAACATGTCCACCAATCGTACTGATTGTGCGCCTCAACAATAAAGTGAATCTGATGTTTGTGGGCATTTGGGCATACATTAATTGTATTTATATTTTATAAACAGAAGTCTGAATGCCCTTGTAATATAAAGTTTCGTCTTACTGAAATATTTTTTAATTTTGTTTCCAACAACAATGTAAATATGGATTAGCCTAATAAAGTCTTTATTACTCTGCTAAGCTTAAAGATTTAGATTTATACGAGCGATCAAAGAGATAAGAAAGATAAAAATTACGCAACGTTTTAATAAAAGCTTTACTGAATACCGGCAAAGGATTTTAACTATACAAAATGTTATCTCTATATATATATATTAAGTAGAATCAAATGTCATCTACAGTAAAAACAAACACTTAACAATAATTAAAAAAGCGACCACATATCACAGTTTACGATAATCAACATTGTATTTATTTGTTATCTCGAAATACACATGCACAAATACAATGTATTTGTATCTTATCTTAACTTATCAGCGCCTGCACATTCAGCATATTAAATGAGTTCCATTTCCGAATCTTTATACAATTGCTCGTAGAACTTTAATTTAAGACGCTCCGGCTGTGGCACGAACTTCAAATCCTCATCGATATTCAGACACATTGTGGGCTCAACTGCAGCCACAGGCTGCCAATTGACCAGGGATTGGGTGAGTGGTGCATTGGGATTGGACTTGAGCGCAAACTGGACAAACATGGCAACCATGCGGCATATGGTCGTGTATTCCGATCGACTCTTGTCCAGCTTGACGGTAGCAGGCAACTTGAACAAATAGCACAGCTCATCTCCATGCGCAACACCACGACTCTCTGCGCCTTGATAGCGTATGCGATACAGATTGAAGTCAGCCGAATCAAAGGCGAAGCGGTACAAATAGTTTTCGGCCTGACTGTAGGCCAGACGGGCCTTCAGCATGCGCTGCTGATAGTGCAGAAGATTGTGCGTATAGAGCTCGACGAGCGCTTCAAAATGCGACTGAGTCAGCTCCTCGGAGCTGTGCACGCCGCAGAACTTCTTCAGCAGTCGTTGTCCCAGGATGCGACACGTAACCGGAGTGCAGTGTCGCTGCATGGTGAAGGGCAGTGCGAACTCCGGACGCTCTTGCAGAGAAACGAGCAATTGCGGATCCTTTTTCATGTTGGACATGACACTGGACAATCCTTCGTTGCTGGTGCAGCCCATCATTAGGGGTATGCGATTACTCCACGCGCTGCGCTGCAGGACACGCGGCTCGGCCAGCAGCATGGCAGTGGGCGTGGCATACGGCTCCACGCAGGGCACAAAGGGGGGCAGGCCGCCCCTCTGCAGGCGCTCGTAGAGCGGCCGAAAGTCCGGCATGGCCAGCAGCTTGGCATCTACTCCGCTCAAGTAGTCAAGCACTTGGGCATCGTTCTGCTCGCCAGCGTAGCCCAAATGCTTGGCCAGCAGGTACTCGACATCGGGCTGTCGGCTCGTTTCGGGCATGAAACCGCCTAGCAGTATGGCCTTGTCGAAGAGTCCCTCCGTCTGTGGACTGGCCAAGAGCATATGCACCGAGCAGCTGCCCGAGCTGTGACCGAACAGAGTTATGTTACTCGCATCCCCATTGAAGCGGCTCACATTTGCCCGTATCCACTTGAGGGCCAACACAATATCCTTGAGTCCGGCGTTTCCTGGTACGTTCAGCGTGGGGTCCGCAAAGCTGAGAAAGCCTGTAAAGGGCATGTAATTACTGTTTTTTTTTTCGATAATTAACTGTATACTTCACTCCAAAGTTGACTCTTATAAAACAAATTTCAGTAAATGATATTTACTTTTAAATGTAATAATTTTAGTGCACCAATCTTCTAATAACTGAATTGACTCGGCTGTTTATGCCGACGAGGAATGTTTGACAATTAATAATTCTTCGACCAGTTCCATATACAAATTCATGATACACTTGTTTTACCATTATTAATTGGTACAGGGTAGTATTTTATATAAATTGTACTTGTTTGTAGGACTTTTGAAAAATTCGAATAAAATATTTGCCCAATTATAATTGCTAGTGGCTGAAATTTGAGGTCTCATATTACAGTATTATTACCATTTATTTTAAAATGCCTTTAACATGTGTCAAGTACATCTTCACAAAGATCTTTAAAGATTAGTTTAAATGATTGGATGAAAAACAAAAAGATCTACTACAAACATACATATATATATATACATATATATATATATAAATATATATATATATAAATATACATCGATCTTAAGTACTCACCAAATGGGCCCACTCGATAGCCAATGCTGATGTAGATAACTTGTTCGCGCATGAGGTAATCGGGAGAAAATCCGCGTCTAGTAGGATCGCCGTTCTTAAAGGCACCTCCATGCAGATAGACCATCACAGGCAATGGCTTCTCACTGCGTAGCTGAAGGAAATACATATTGATCATAGAACCCAATGCTGATCTGGTGGATAAAAGCATACCGTTTTCACGGCTATATTGAGGTATAGGCAATCCTCGCTGCCTTCCATCTGCTGTGTCAAGCTGCTTATCTGCAGGCACTTGTCCTTCGGCTCTGTACAGTCGCGTATGCCCTGCCACGACTCCACATCCCGCGGCGCCCTGAAACGCAGCTCACCCACTGGCTGCATCGCGTAGGGTATGCCATCGAATCCATAGTAGAGATCATCATAGAGCCCTGTGAGCAGAGCTCCACGCACTTCTCCGTGTGTTGTTTGCACCACTGGCGATGTTTCAGTGCTGCAAAAGGCTTAACTTTGTTAGTCTTAGAGCACACCTTCCGTTCGCTCGGAGCTTACTAGTCCGCTTCCATGGTATGTTAGAAAATCACTAGTTGCAAAGACCCAGAATCTTTCGGCTAATAAAGACCCACGCAATGCTGATTGTGGTGAAACTACCTTCGGTGGTGAAGTTGCTTATTGTGGTGGGTCATGATTGAGAGCGCAAAACTCGATACTCTCGAAGGCAGCACCAACTCTTTCTCTTAAATTCACAATTATCAATATATACTCAAGCTTATCTTAATTTTAAATTTGACTAAACGTAAAAAACAAAAACATGATCATCTAATCTTTTTGAATTTTTAAGTAAATAACAGCAACATAATAAATGTGCAAAAAATGATAAGAAACCATAACAAAAATAAAGATATCTTAAGTTTCAATTTTAGGGTTATAACGCTTATAAAATATTATGTAGGCTCCAAGCAAATTAGAAGCTCTTCAGAAATAGCATGACAATGTTTTTAGCTTGATCCCAATTATCTAAATTATACATTAGTCTTAGACCGTTTCCAGTATATTTATTTTATTTTGCAAACTTTATCCCAACATATATAATAAACTATTGCCCAGTTAGCATTTAGCACCGTTCTGTTAACCGTTCGTATGATACTTAAAAACCTTCTAGTATCGTATTGAATATTTTAGTGGATGCACATCACTCGCTTAATACCACTTTAACATATCAAATCATATCACTTTATATAAACTAATCTAATTTATACATTATACTATAGATACATATGTACATATACATTTACAAAAGACATTTTCTTTAGCATTTTATATTTACTGTTAATTTAATGGCTTTGTCTTGTATGAGTTTTGTTCAATTTAATGAAAACCTATTATTTTCCCGCCTTGTAAACGCTATCCCAAACCCGCAGCTTGGTCATTTCGGGCAATTCGATCACTTTGATGCTGTCCGAAATGTTCAAGCACTTTATATTTCTCTTACTTAAAGGCAACCAAGTGTTGCCCTTTGGCAAGTTGCATTCAACGCTCTCGCAGTTCGGATCCGAGTTGCTGGCAAACGATGTAAGTATATCAATCATACGTTCAATCGTTTGGAACTCTGCAGTGTGCTTGTCCAGCTTCCAGGAGAAATCACCATACCAAATGTACGAGTGATCGTCCACATGGGCAGCGCCGCGCAGCTTGTCGCCGCAGTACCTCAACCTCTGATGATTAAACGTCGACGAATCGAAGTCGAAGCGGTACAGATATGTGGGTGCTGTGGCGCATTTCAGGCGTGACTTCACAACGCGCATGATGGGATGCCAGAAGACCTTGTAGCTGGCGTACTGGAAGGGTGAGAGATTATATATTATATTAGCTTTGATTTGAAGACAACCAAGAACTTAAGAACTATAGTATTCATATAGTGCAAAATTTATAAAAATAATACATTGGGCATTTGATCAGCTTCAAACTAACGATTTGAAGACAACCAAACACAAATATTTGTTATCTGTTATCGACAAAAAATATACTATAAGTTATAAGCCTTTTATAAATATACAAAACACTCTGCCGGAACAGCCCCCATATACGCTTAGACTAATCAGAAGCAAAGCTTACCTCACAATAGGCAGCCACAGTGTTCGGTTCCATTTCGATCGGTTTGTCCCGAAAATGCGTATATTGTAACCGCTTGCCCAGAGTGCGAGCCAGAGACAGGGGCAGAGTGCGCTTTAGCTCCAGCGGCAGCAGATGCTCTGGCTGGTCCTTGATGCTGGTGAGCAGATACGGTGCCATTTGCACACGACCGTACATCAGGAGACCCTCGTAGGAGGTGCCGCTCATCAGCACCGGTATCTTATTGCCCCAAGCACCGTCGAGCAGGTCGATGGGCTCCTTGGGTATCATACAGTGCTCGGTGGCATACGGCTCGACCGTGGGCCCGAACTGGAACACCGCATCATCCAGGTTTTCGGCTGCACTCAGCAGGTACGGCTTCACCAGCTGATCGCCGGGCACGCTCTGCAGGAATTCCAAGATCTTGGTATCTGTGGCTTGCTCCACTTTCTTCATGCCCAGCTTTTCCGCCAGCCGTTGCGTCAAATCTGGCACCATGCAATGTGCCCAGGAGCACAGCACATTGCCCGACTGCAAAATGGCCTTCTGGAAGAGACCCTCAGCTTGCGGATTGGCCATTAGATAATGGACCGAGGCAGCGCCAGCGCTTTCACCATAGGCCGTCACATTACTAGCATCCGCATTGAACGAGGACGCGTTCATTGTGATCCATTTCAGAGCCATCAGCTGATCCTTGAGACCCGCATTCCCCGGCACGCCCGCAGCGGGATCTTTGAGGCTGAGGAAGCCCAATGGACCGACACGATACGACACCGTCACGACAACCACATCGCGCATCATAAAATAGTCGGGACTGTGCAGATCTCTGGTGGGATCGCCCTTCTCAAAGCCACCGCCAAAGAAAAACACAATCATTGGCAACGGCTTGTCTGTGTGCAGCTGAAAGGTTCAAGACTTCGATTAATCTTTGATCTTACTCTTTTATAACCAGCCAAAATCTAATTGTTGTATTTTATAATTTAAATATATGCATATGCAGTTGCAATTCGCACTACTTGCAGCTCCCTTATAATAGAACTGGAATTTCTTGTCTGCCTACTTTTTGTTATCATTAATAAATAATTAGCATTGATAGATGTTAGGTTTTCAATAAATTAAAGGTGTTTCAAACCAAGAAACACATTTAACTTATATGTTTGAGCAGGTTTTATAGGAAAATCTTGTTAGTTACTTTTCTATAGAGCTACTCAATTTGGTTTGATTGACCGACTTTTGGACTTGGAGCAGTTCGAGAAGATCAACTAACACCGAGTGCTGAAAGCAAGTAAGAATTTACTCACGAATGTTGGCTTGCATACTCGCACAGAGTCGGTCAACTACAATCTTTTAGTTACTGCAATGACTCACCGTCTTCACATACACATTTAGGTATAGGCAATTTTCGACGCCCTCCAGCGTCTTGGAGTACTGATTGAACTGCAACGGTTTCTCGCCCTTCTGCCGGCAGATCAGCGACCTCTTCCAAGGCTGCACCGGCTGCGGCGCCTTGAAGCGCAGTGCGCCGAGCGGAGGACTAGCATATGGAATGCGCTCAAAGCTGAGGTAGTCGTTGCTGTAGATGCTCGTACAGCGTTTGCCCACAATGGGACCACTCTTCGTCTGTACAACGGTGTCGGCGCCGCTGTGAATGATATAATCACAATTGTGAATGATAAACGATAGTGCCAATTGACGCAGTTGCTCACCCCTCCATGTTCAGTTGTGTAATGAGCAAGTTTTGCACTTTTGTACCAAGTTCTTGCCTTTCTGCGTTGCGTTTATCTATGTTGAGAGCATTTATCGCGGTCTTGCTTTATCGCTAACTTACGAAACACCAAACAAATAAAGTCAACAACAAGCAAAGCCAGAATATGAAATACAACTGAAAATATCAGACAGCTGATTCCATATCAGCTGCTTTGCTTTCAAAGCCAGAATATGAAATACAACTGAAAATATCAGACAGCTGATTCCATATTAGCTGCTTTGCTTTCGTTTTCACCAGATGCTAAATGTTAATAGGGCCAAACTGGTCGGCATCGTTGTTTTTGCCCTCTTCACTCTTTATCGGCACTGCACACGAAGCACTGCCGACGACTACGCTCAGCGCGACCGACCGCAAACGTTGATTCACTTTTTTTGTAGCCAGGGCTGCAGTAACACTCATTGCAAGCTGGCATCTACTGATATATTTATATATTAAAAAATAATAAATAAAAATTTGCCCTTTTCTATTGCAAAACGCACAATGTTAGTAATTTAATTTAGCACATTTACGAATGCTCAGAAATCTGTGTTGATGCAGCCCTGTTGAAATTTATTGCCTATTTGAAGTTTTGAATGCACTCGAATGTCAGACTCACTAGTAGATAAGCAAAGTGATACTTTAAAACAACAAACAAAGGCGAATTAATGAATATTTATATACGCTAGTGTTTTGCATTTGTTTTGTGACATATTTACTGAACCCATTAAAATTGGGTAAAAAGGGTATTATGGTTTTGTGCAAAAGTATGTAACAGGCATAAGGAAGCATCTCTGACCATATAAAGTATATATATTCTTGATCAGTATCAACAGCCGAGTCGATCTAGCCATGTCCGTCTGTCTGTCTGTCCGTCTGTCCGTCCGTCTGTCCGTCCGTCCGTCTGTATGAACACGCGGATATCAGAGACTACAAGAGCTAGAGACTTCATATTTGGAATATAAGTTCTCGTAGGCCCGGGACAGATCAAGTTTATTAAATTTTATCGATAGCTCATCCCGTTCAAAAGTTATCGATAAATTTCAGACCTGAGTTTTTGGGTCATAGCTTCAAAGGCTTAAGAGCTAGAGGCCCCAAATTTGGCATGTATAATTTCGAATGGCATACCCATGTAATATATATTTCACTTTTTGGATACCCCCCAATCCCCTCATAAGTTCAAAAAACGAATTTTTGAAGTTATGACCTTGCAATTTGCTTAGGTCACACATGTTATTGCCCAGTCTGTGCCAATAAGTCAATAAGATCGGGTGATAAACACAGACGTTTTAAGGATTTAACTTTCCATTGTGTGGAGCTCAGTAAAGAATCAAGCTTACTGCTTAGACTGCTTGCACTGCTCGCACTGCTTGTACTGCAGCATGTGTGTGTTTAGATTAGTACGAATGACTGTAAGGACTGGGTTCAGGGTATCTCCTAGTCGGGCACTCCCGACTAGAGCACTCTTACTTGTTTTACATACAATTGTCTGGGTTTGATATTAAACTTGATTTATTTATATTAGACTTGCTCCCACTTAAGCTAAAGTGTTGAGCAGTATACAACTTGCTTAATAAGTTTAATAAATCGAATTTAACAACATGCAGTGATTCTTCATTTAAGTCAGTTTATTTTCAATTGTGGCAAAAGCATGACAGAATCAAACGATTTTTGAATTTTACAATATTATTTTATAAACGGTAAATTTGAATTATATTTACATTTTAAATTGACACAAAATATATATACTCAGCTATAATAATTACACACATTATATTTGACTCGTTTGCAATCTTAATACCACTCACACTGCAAATAAGATTACATTGCAACTTGCAGGTGTCATCCCAGCACAACATGCAAAGCAAAACAAAACAAAACAAAACAAAGTTCACAGCGCACACTACATTACACTAACAGCTGTTAAGACAGCTGCTCGCTGTTAATGTAAAGATAAGGCGCCAATTATAATGCGCCGCTAGTGTCGAATCTATTTTTACTACGGCCTGATACAAATTTCTAGTGAACTGAGCGAGATAAGTTTTGACCAGACGCGTTTCGTACTTCGTATGTACATACATACCTATGTGTACATTTATGTTTATATGTACATGGCAAATGTGGTAAATACAATCATGGGTCGGCACTCTTTAAATTTACCGGCAGCCTCGCACAATTCTGTTATTTGCATTGCGAAAGTCAACAGGATTGGAGCAAGCAGAGCACTAAAAATTCGAAATTTCTTCTTATTTTCGAACAAAATAATTTGAACAAAACTTTTACTTACATAGATACAAACAAACAGCCGTTCTTGTGTGTATATACCATACATAGAGAAAGAGAGAGAGAGCGAGCCAAATAATGGAAGTGCATGTTGGTTTTCCAAAGCTGCTGCAGATGGGCGCCAAGTGAGTAGTAGTCGTATGACATTATCGATGGGTATCTAAGGAGCGGGTACAGCTGTTCTCGTTTTTCACGATCACCATGACTTGCATGTTGTTCGCTTTGAAATTGAACATTGGACCTGGTCATATATAGCAATTATAATCACATCCCCTTGGGTCTCCCACTTATCGCTAAACATTGTAATCTCTGATCTGTCTGTCGCCCCCCACAGACTCGTCGGTCACAAGGTGCAGCAGTACCGGCTGGCCACCAGCCACACAGTCATCGTCGAGACGAAGTACGGCCAGGTGCGGGGCCTGCAACGGAAGACCATCTACGACGAGGAGCTATACTATGCCTTCGAGGGCATACCCTATGCCAAGCCGCCAGTGGGCGATCTGCGATTCCGGGCGCCACAGCCGCCCGAGGCGTGGGAGGGCGTGCGCAACTGTACCACGTACGGCGAGAAGCCGCTGCAGCGCAACATGGTGCTGGGTCTGGTCGAGGGCTCCGAGGATTGCCTCTATCTGAATGTGTACGTGAAGAACCTGAAGTCGGAGAAGCCGCTGCCCGTCATGGTGTGGATCTATGGCGGTGGCTTCCAGAAGGGCGAGGCCTCCCGGGATATCTACAGTCCGGATTACTTTATGAAGCAGCCGGTCGTGCTCGTCACAATTAGCTACAGACTGGGCGCACTGGGTGAGCTGAATCTTTTGCTTAACATAATGAATGCACGTCCTCGAGGTTGGCAAACCGATACGATAAAGTCGTGTGCGTCTGCTTATATGGAAACTATTCTGTTTTTCTTGTATAAACACATTTTTTGTTCATTAATCGATCTCATCAGTTAGAAGTGATATGGGGCAAAAGTATTGTATTATCAAACTACTTAAAACTACATATATCTACAATCGGAGATACTTAAACTAAACTGACAGTTTATTACTGTCATAACATTATACCTAAGATTCATTTTCATATCATTAATATATTAAATGGCTCCCAAATATTGAAGCATTCACTCCACCATTATTACTGCATAATACTATTTTAATTTATTGATAGTTTTTCCTGGTGCTACAAGCGATAGCTCGAAAGATTCTTTGGTTTTATGAACCATTTTTTTTTGGTTTTAGAAAGATCCCTTTTAGTATTAGAATAAGAAATATATTAGAGTTCCATGTCTGCAAAGGTCCTTAATCTCGAGCTAACTATTTCAAATTTATATCAAATACTTACCACTGGTTGACAATGCTCTTTCTGCGACAGGCTTTCTCAGTCTCAAGGATCCCAAGCTGGATGTCCCTGGAAATGCCGGCCTCAAGGACCAGGTGCAGGCGCTGCGCTGGATCAGTCAGAACATTGCGCACTTCAATGGCGATCCCAATAACATAACGTTGCTGGGCGAGAGTGCGGGCGCCGCCTCCACGCACATCATGATGACGACTGAGCAGTCGCGAGGACTCTTCCACAAGGCCATACTGCAGTCGGGCTGTGCGCTTTCCGCCTGGGTGGATACGCCGGATCGCAACTGGGCCTACCGGCTCGCCCGGCAGATGGGCTACAAGGGCATCGAGTCGGAGGCGTTTGTGCTTGAGTTTCTCAGCAAGGCGTCTGCCCGGCAGATAGCCGCGCACGACCAGGACATTGTGACGCAGGATGAGCTGCGCAGCTTCTTCCTGTTTGCCTTCGGACCCGTCGTGGAGCCCTACGAGAGTGCGCACTGTGTCGTGCCCAAGCCGCACAGGGAGATGCTGCCCAGCGCCTGGGGCAACAGCATTCCCATCATCATGGGCGGCAACTCCTTCGAGGGCCTCTTCTCCTATCAGCTGGTGCGCAACGATCCCTGGGTGATGACCCACTTCGATAACATAATACCGCGCGAGGTGAGCGAGGCGAGCACTCCCGAGCAGCTGCAGCAGCTGGTGCGTCGCCTCAAGCAGGTCTACTTCGGAGACGAGCAGCGCGAGTGCATGGAGCTCTTCGAGGCCCTGTACATCTTCTCGCACCGCCAGATCTGGCACGATCTGCATCGCATGGTCATGGCGCGCCTGACCTATGCGCCCGACTCACCCACCTATCTGTACCGCTTCGATTTCGACTCGCCGCACTTCAATCAGTTCCGCTGGCTGGTTTGCGGCGACCGGGTGCGCGGTGTCTCCCACGGCGATGAGCTATCCTATATGTTCTACAATGTGCTGGCTACGAAACTGAACAAGTCCTCGATGGAGTATCGCACCATTGAGCGCATGGTGGGCATGTGGACGGCCTTTGCCGCTGGCAGCAATCCCAATTGCCAGGCAACGGACTCAGCCCAGTGGACACCAGTGGAGCTGACTCCAAATTGTGCACACAAGTGCTACAACATCAGCGAGGATATGCAAATGATGGAACTGCCCGAGGCCACAACTCTCGCCGTCTGGGATACATTCTACGATAGGGAGGCTCTCTATTAAATTACTAAAGTACCCAATTCCAATGCTGCATTCGTATGCCCAAATCGTTAACAATTCCCAAAACTATTCGTATCACTGTACATACATATATATATTTTAAGTATCATATGCTGCCATAAATCTAATTCAAGTGTAACCAAAATCCTTTTAGTACTGCCTTGATGTAAATTTTAGATTGTTCGTTTAAGCCTTCAAAAATTAACTTCTTAATTCTCATGGTACAAAACTCTTTGAAATATTGTAATAAATTGATTGTAAATAAAATCAGGCCTTAGCTCTTGTTGAAGTTTCAAGTTTCTTTCAAAATAGTTCGAATGTAAATATTTGTTTAGATTTAAATATGTTTTAAGGAAGCCTAGTCAGTAGCTACAAATCTCTGATCTACAAGTAAACTAATTTATACATATTTGTAACTATTTTATACACCAGTTATAGTTGAATAAAGACTACTGCTGTATTACAAATAATTTTTAGATGAATCAGTCACTATACTATGGTGAGTTTGCTCTGGATACCTTGCAAAACAAGAAAACAGGTCCAGCAGGTCTTTTCATTAGGATAGCTTTACAACTGAGAGACCAGTTCGCATATCAACAGAAAGTATGACATCGGACCATGTCCATATGTATGTATAAATACATACGTAAATCGAATATAGAATATATAAATAAAATATAGAATAAACAAGCCAGTTTGATTTTAATAATTTGTGTTGTAATTAAAGTCCGCATTGCTTATCTCACTTCATTTGCTCTACCTGTGAGTAAGTTTAAGAAAATACCGATTAATTTCCTATAGATCATGCAACTATTATTATTTATTTGGGCCTCCTACGTTGCAACATTCGATTATAAGATTGATTGTCTCGTGAGTGGGCTGAACTTAGCAAATCGATAACATTAAAATGAAACTCTGCAGTGGTTCATATTTCTCACTTCCGGCAAACTGGGAAACTTCTTTGGCGTTTGTCTGCTGATGCGTCAACATCAGCTTTGCGTATTCTTAAAATGTGCACAACAAATAAATTATATTCAAATCAGGCGAATGTGGAAGCTGTGACGGGTAAGTGCAATGTTTATTAATTTTTTTTGATATTTACTAATTCTCGACGGTCGTAAGTAAATTATTCCAATTGTTTACATTTGTTGCCCTGTTAAATATTTTGCTAAGCTCACGTTTTCTCAGAATTGCGCACAGGCACCAATGTATGTATAGGTATGTATGTGTATGTGTGTACATCTATACATATGTAGATTTGTATGTATGCCGTGTTTGCTATATTTGTATGTATACTTGTGTTTGTGTATGAAGCACAGTTGACAATATGCATACAAGATGTCCATTCAAATATTCTGTTTGATTAAATTGATACAATTTATCTGATTAACAGAATGAATTAACAATATTCCCCAATTTTCCTTACATACTGTTAAGTCTCCTCAATTTTCTTTACATACTGTTAAGTCTCTTGCGCAGCATTTAGCGCTCATAGCTTTATCTCGCTCGCACTGTGTACCTTAGCCAGCACGCCTGACAGTGACAGCAATATACATTCCTACATATGTATGTATGTATGCATGTGTGCACAAGTTTTTTGATTTAGCCTTCAGTTATCGTGCAGAACTTTCTGCATTTATCAATTATGGCTGATTGTTGATGGCTGTTAACTTGTTCAACTTTCACCTGCGTGTGCGCCTTTCGATTTTACAACAATTTCCAATCAATGCAAAAAATGTGCGCGTTGTGTTGTGCTCAAACCAATAAAACTTTGCAAAGTGCCGAAAATGTATAAGCAAAATTTACTAACAATGTTGATTGAAATTGCTCAACTTCTGGCTGGCAAATGAAATGAAATTTTATGAAAATGGCAAAAATTGTATGCAATAACAAGTACAATTTTTGATGAGCTATCAACAAGAACAGCAAAAAAATAAAAAAAATTACCCTGCTTAATTTTGTAGTAAAATTTTGTGCATTATGTGCTTAATTCTTGAGCGAGCGCCTGCTGTTAATTAAAAATTGTCATAAATCCCGAGGAGTTTAACCCATTTACAGCCGACTGCGCTGGTGAGAAATGGCAATAAGCATTTTCGGTTAATGTTTGCCAGCGTCCCTTTTTCTGCGCCCCTACTCTAAGGATTTTGCGTATTGCTCGAGCACTTAATTACACTTGCGCGCACTTTAATTTCCAGTTGCAGAAACAGGCTGAGGCACAAAGAAATGTAAATTAGGCAGGCAAGTCAAAGTGAGCCGAAACCTTGTAAATTATAGGCTTAAGCTGCTGTCAGACTCCAAACGCCAACTCCAGCTACAGCTCCAACTCCCCCCATTGGTTACATGCTGCTGAGCTGCTGGGAGCCCCAAAGGGCTTATTAAATTATGTACATATAACGACGGGGAGTCGCGTCTTCTTGCTTTCAATGTCAAGCGACAATCTAATCTCGCTTTAAGCCCATCGCTCGCCAAATTTGACACTGCATGCTGCTTAGGAAATTGAATGTCAAGGGGTTAAGTGAAAGTATCTGAAGCTGAAGCATGTATGCGGCAGTCATAACTTTTTGCTGTAAAAATCTGAGTAGATGTCCATTCTGGGCAGCATCCTCCTTACAGGATGCTACATAAAATGACTGCAGTGCATAAACATAATTTGGGTTTGCCAAGTTCGGCAAGTTTCCTTTCTTTTTATTGCACCCAGAGGAATTTTCTTTATGAATTTCAGCTTGGGATTTGGCTTCTTTTTTTCGATCAAAACTATTTGGAATCTAAAATTGCAGACAAATTTCTATGCGTTCGCATTATGCGGCTTTTGTTGTGCGAGGGACCAAGTTTTCGGGACAGCAGCAACAAAACCGAGAATTGAACATTGATTTGTGCCCCATTGTTGTTAGCAGGGTGCCTCACAGAGGGTGGCTCGATTTTCTTAGGAATTTTTAAACAGCTTTAATTTGCTTCTGCTTTGTAAGGGGAATGCTTCAAGTTGTTTGTGTTCAGAAACCCTTTGACAATGTTGTACAATTATTTCATTTATTTGAGTGCACTTTTGTCAAAGTCAATGAAAAATAAAACAAGAGTGCTCTAGTCGGGCGTGCCTGACTAGGAGATACCCTGAAGCAGTGCAAGCAGTTTAAGCAGGCTAACTTCTTCGCAAGACCCCACACTATGAAATGGTAAATCTTAAATACTTTCTGTGTTTATTGTCAGGTTTTTGTGAAATTTTTAGGACATACAATTGGCTATATAATGGGCGGTCAAACCAAATTGCAAGGTCATACCTTCAAAAGTAAGTGTTTTTCCAAAAAGTCAAATATTTTTTACATATGTATGCTATTTGAGACAATAAATAGCGAATTTGGTGCCTTTAGCTCTTATAACTTCAAAGTTATGGCTAAAAAACTCTAGTTTGAAATTGATATTTATCGATAACTTTTGAATGGATCGAGTTATCGATCAAATGAAACAAAATTTATCTGTCCCGGGACTACGAGAACTTATATTCCAAATATGAAGTCTCTAGCTCTTTTAGTCTCTGATATCTGCGTGTTCATACAGACGGACAGACGGACAGACAGATAGACAGACAGACAGATAGACAGACAGACAGATAGACAGACAGACAGACAGACGGACAGACATACGGTCATGGCCAGATCGACTCGGCTGTTGATACTGATCAAGAATATACATACTTTTTATGGTCAGAGATGCTTCCTTATGCCCGTTACATAGTTTTGCACAAAACCATTATACCCTTTTTACCCATTTTTAAAGGATTCAGGGCTTAAAAAAGGAAATTATTAAATTAAATGTAGCAAGTCATAATTTCTTCTATTTACATGTATAGCAAGTAGAGCAACAGCAAAATAACAATTTACAATTCACAATTATTAAATAAAACATATTCAATTATGTGCAGCCGAATAAAGATGGTAAATAGAAACAATTTATTTTATCAGTTGGGACATCTTGCCAAACTGACTTGAAGTTGCTGCAGCTTTTTTTACTTACCAAATTGAATCCCGTTTATAATTAAAGAGCAAACGAGACCCCAAAAGAATTGCAGCTACCCCCAAAAGCCTATTAGCCTAGACCCAAAAGGGCAAATTTGATTACAATTCCTATTTTTGATTTCCTTTCTCTTTCGCTGGGGCAGTAGCTGCTGTTCAATTGTGAGCGGGGCAAACGCTTTTGCTTTTGTCATATTTCACAAAAAGTAATTTGGTTAAAAGGCAAATGAGTAATTATTAAACAGCCAAAAACAAAAGCCAGGATGAAAAGGTGGTAAACCAAAACGGTTGCCACTTCAAAACTTGGCCAACACAAAGGCGAGATGAAGCCAAGAGAAGTAAGCAAAGAGACAAGAAAAAGAAAAGAAAAACTGAACCTTGAGCAGCATTTTTAATAAATTTACAAAAAGGAAAAGTGAAATACATAAATTAACTTGCCGAGGCAGTCGCCGTTCGTCAATTGCCAAATAATGGACTCGTCTTATTATTAACTGAAAAGCTTTTTGATCTGCCTGGCAAATTACACGCTACAACGCGGCGCTGCACAACACTGCGAATTAGGGGGTTGTATTTCCATGGTGTTATGTAACACTTGCCGGCTTAGAAAGGAGGGTGGGTGGTGGGCAAGACGCAACTAAATGGCCGCATCGTTCTCGAGTGTCGTCTGTGGCATTTGTAATTCACTTTGATTAAATATGCAGAGAGTGAAGCATGAGGATGGTGGTGGGTGCGATACGGGCGGGGAGTGAAGAGCGCATTAAAATGCCGCAACAATGTGGCAGCCAGGACGAATGCAAGTGGGATTCCTGGGCCCAACCTCCTTAGACAAGTCAAATAGTCAGCGTTGGTTGGACAAGAAAGCGCAAAACAAGTTTGTGAATTTTCGGCAAACTGCAGCGTGTCCTCTGACAGGATATAAAACAATCAGCGCAAGCTAGCGGAAACGGAAGTGTTGCTGTCGCAACCGTCGCCCAACCCAACATCCATTCCTGGCTGTTGTTCAAAACTGTGGGCGTGCCATTGGGGAATATGCACGCCTGCTGCCTGCTGCCTGCTGCCGCAATTGTGTGAGTTCCTTGTGTCTGAGTTGTGAAATGCAGTCCAATGCTGTCTTGTGGCCTGCTCCTGGGAGATACTACCACAAGTATATCCATGCTTTCATGCACAGGCGCTCACAGTCAGCGCGTTCAGCGTTCGGCGTTTGGCTATTGTCTGTTTTTCAGCTGCATGCTTCGGGCTTATTAATATGGTAAATTGAAATTTCACGCTTTGTTGCAATGCCATCGCCTCTCTGCCTGACTGGCTGACTGACTGACTGACTGACTGGCGTCTCCGTGTTTTGTGGCAATACCAACGGATCGCCCCAACGAAGCAGGTATCATTTGGTAGAGATACCACTTTCATTTATAGTCTTATGCACTTTATTCATTAGTCTTCAAGCCTAACGGGTCTGATATGAAAAACTCCTTGATCATATGTGCTTACATATGTATGTATGATTATTTCACTGAACTACAATTAGAATAATATATTACAGTTTCAGATTTTTGGATGCTCAGTTTTATTAGATATGCTAAAAGACAAGCAAGAAGTTTCCAACAAATTGAGGTGAACACATCCGAGATTCAGATTAAAAGCGCACAAAAGGCAATTATAGCTTATGCTATATTTATCAATGCTTATGAATCGCACAGAAACAATTTCCCGACCACTCCCGCCCCCGTAATCGCAAAAAACGATATACGCGAAATCATAAATCGATAACACGTGTACATTGCATGCAATTTTTAATTGCTGACCTGTCTGAAATATTGTTAACTGGATTTCCTGGCCACGCCCACTAGAAAGCCCCCTAGCTAACCCTATCTCACAAATCGCAGAAGCCTATATCTACCATAGCTTTCTTTCGGATTTGTTTTCACCACCTATTAAGATTACAAATTGGGGCCGTTTAAGAGATAGAGTCACCAAACTAGGCAAGTTGATTACTATTAAGCTTCCTCAAGCCACGCCCACGTCCACTAACGCCCTTGCCTATACTCCCGCTGCTCTTACAATGGTAGCAGAGTATTATGTAGTCGGTTACGCCCGACTGCAACGTTCTGACTTGTCAAATATATATTTGTACTTATGTTGAAGCTTGCAACCGACTATGACAGCTTCATATCTTCCAGGTTACTAGGATGTATGTACCTCTTAAAAATCGATTATATAGTTATTGGTTTTTTCCAACAAGCAATACAATATTGTCCTTTTTTTTGTATATTGCATACATATCTGAAACGTGCAGTATCTTTCATAAGATCAATCATATTTCTTTGTTAAAGACCCACATAAGTAAGCGCAAGTATATTTTTCATTTCCTCAAGCAGCAACTGTAAAATTAATTTGATACAAAAGTTGCGCATAGTTTTTACCCGGTTTCTAGTGTAATTGAATTTACCATTAAGGCATCACTTATTCGCACATTTAGCGTCAAATTTTGCCAGTGAACTTTTGGATGTTTGGGCGCAGGAGGCCCTGGGGGCGTGCCAAAATGTCAAACACAAAATTGACTGACAAACTTTTACTTTCGGTTTTCTGTGGGCTGTGGACTTTTGTGAACTGCTATTTTTGGTTGGCTTCACCTCGAATCCCTACCACAGCCCGTTGCTCCAGCAGGACTTGATGCTCGTTGTTCATGATGACAGCTGTCTGGTTGTTGTTTCTGTGCTGTGGACAGGGGAGGGGGCGGTGGGCGGTGGGGCGGAAAGGAGGTCAGTTGGAGGCGAGTTGCAAATGCAAGGAAGAAGGCAAAACCCAAACAGTTTTGCGGTCTTGCATTTAAGCATCGTCGTTGTGGTGCTAGCCGTCTCGTTGGTGGTTATAAATGAAGCAGACAAGGACCACGCAGGACCAGAGAGTCGCTCAAGTCAGTCAGGCAGTTTCGTCCTTGCTGCTGCTGCTGTTGCTGACGGTCATTCGTCGTTCTCGCTGATTCGGCATCCTTCGCTAGGCTTGTTGAGCACAATGATAAACTGTCCTGCTTGCCACACACACACACACATACAAACACACACACTTACCCCAATCGCCACTTGCCCCACCCACAAAACGCTCGAGTTGAACTGTTAGTTCATTTTACATTTTATGCTGTCATTAGATGTGTCTGCTGGAGTTACTTATATTGATGAGTCTCTGGCGATTTCAACTAGCGTTGTGGCGCTTAATTTACATCCAGCCCCACCTTCCGCTTCTCTATACATAAATACACCACATATTTAATGACAGTCTCGCTTAGTTATTTCACATTGTATGTGCTTGCACGAGTCAGTCACGTTTCACTTTTCACAGCCAGTAGTACACATTGAAGTGGTATAGTCCTTTTTGGTTCGGTCCTTTTTCATTACTTTCCGCTGGCGCTTTTGCGAATCGCAGCTGAAAAATGCGTCCAGTTGGCTCCGAGGTTCATCCTTGTAATTCTAACTGTCTGTTAGAGTTTGTATTTCTCTCTACCTTTATCTCAATATCTCTCTTTCTCTCTGGCTCTTTCGCTCGCTTTCCTTTGACAGACGCTGAATCACGAACCCAATCAGCAAAAACGTTTTTTTTTTTCAAAATATTTGCGTTCCTCTCGCATTCAAGTCGCTTTCGTTTGGATACCAATAAAAGGACTTCTGAGAGGAGCTGAACTCTGATTTGCCATGCTGTTTAAATATATCAACGTTGTGCCTAGGCTTAAAAGTACTGAAGTACAATAATGTAAAGACTAAAATAAGCTGTTTTTCATTTTGAACACACAATTGATAAAGTTTCAAGTTGTGTTTCCAATATTTTCCATGCTCCATTCCGAAAATGTAGATTCTGAACTATTTTAGTATCAAATGAACCATTTTTAGTGTTAATTGAAATAGTTTGTAGCAGTAGCATATTCCATTACGCATTTTTTATTTGTTCATATATACACAATGTTCGATTCCCCACATTGTATTATAAAACACTGCTCCATTCCGCATTGTTCCATTCGAAATTGTTACACTTCAAATTGTGTTCTACTTTGTACAATGACATTGTGGGCTGGGCTTCAACTCGGCTTGTGGCACATCGGCTATGGTAATTTCAATAATCCTCTTCGGTCGCATTTTTTCTGCTCCAATTAGCTGCATTGTGTGCCCAACCACATGACAACAACACTAATTAGCAACAACAGCATAACAAGCTTAGGTGTTTGACACCTGCTCGCAGTGTCTTGCTCATTACATTGTGTCTGTTTGTATGGGTTTGGGTGTGTTGCTGGCGTTGCCACACTTCTCGACAAGTTCTGGCCACATTGTGTCGCTACCCTTTGCCAATAGCTTCTCCATGTGCCATCATAAATACTGCGTGGCCCAGACATGTTGGCCTGCTCTACCCGGACCCAGGCGACGTTCTGCTAATTCAAATTTATTGGCATTAAATTTGCGCCGTGCAGGCAGCGCCTCCATTTTGGCTGCATGCAAGCGTGGGGAATGAAGGGAGCGCGGGTTCGAGAGGTGTGGAGGGAGAGAGGAGAGGGGTTAGCCTGCTTGGGTATCGGAGTGCGACTGTTGTTGGCTGTGGGCTGTTGCACAAATTTATTGCGCTGCCTGCATTGACAGTGGCAGCTTGAATATACGGCGACCATTTCCCTTTTTCCCCATCCCTATCCCTATCACTATCCCCTTCTCTTTTGCGCCAGGGCTCCACGTCTTTCTCGATTCTAGCTTTGGATTATGTAAATGTAGTCTAGTGCGATACCATTTCCAATTGTCCGATAGATAAACAAGCATTTCAAATACTTTTAAACTAATTAATTGAACATTTCGATATTACATTAACATTAACTGTTCCAATATACTTGCCTTAAGTCATTTTTGTTTTCGAGATTGATTTCGTTGTTTGCTTTCCTATTTAAATATATATATATATATATTTATACTCTTTTCGAAGAAAATAGTATATTAAGTTTGTCCTGAAGTTTGTAACGCATAGAAGGAAGCGTCGGAGACCCCCAAAAGCTACTGCCAGTATGCTTAGAATGACAATACAAATTGATCTAGCCATGTCCGTCTGTCTGTCTGTCTGTCTGTCTGTCTGTCTGTCTGTCTGTCTGTCTGTCTGTCTGTCTGTATGTATGCAAACTAGTCCCTCAGTTTTTGAGCTATCGCGATGCAACTTTGCACAGACACTTATTATTCCAGGGGACAGCACATTGGTCGGAGCTGGCCGGATCGGAATACTATATCTTATAGCTGCCATACAATTTGAAATCGGTTTTGGCCATATATCCCATGTTTTTTTAATCTATCGCGATGAAACTTTGCACCGATACTTATTATTCAAAGAGACATCACCTTGGTTGGAGCCGGCTGGATCGGATCACTATATCTTATAGCTGCCATACAACTCGAAGTCGGTTTTGGCCATATATCCCATGTTTTTTTAATCTATCGCGATGAAACTTTGCACCGATACTTATTATTCAAAGAGACATCACCTTGGTTGGAGCCGGCTGGATCGGATCACTATATCTTATAGCTGCTATACAACTGGCAATGAATTAAATATTCTTAGAACAATAAAAAAAATGTTACGCGACAAAACGATTTTGTACAGCTTATGAAATTTCAGTGGTGCAGTTGGCAGAGTGAAAATTGCCTATAGGTTCGAAAAGAGTATAAAATCTTCGGCACGCCGAAGATAATCCTTCCCCACTTGTTTTCTATAACAGGTTGAACTTGAAAACTCACTTTGTCAAATCTAAGTCCATGAAATATAATTTTTAAAATATATAAATATATACATTTTTTGTATGGTTAATTTTTAGTTAATTGAGAAAACTTGCTGCCTCTCCATTAAAAGAATATATTACTTGTATAAAAACAAATATAAGTTGAGCTCTTGAAAATGTTTGTTTTATGAAAAAGACATCTCTATTTCTATATTGAATACATACGTCAATTCAATTCCCGCTCGCTGCGAAATTTATTATACATTTTTTTCTTTTTCCTAATTTAGTTGTTGAATTTAAGTTATTTCGAAGGAATTATTTCCAGAGGGATAATTTCGAATTAGTGGCGAACTATTCTGTAGCGTGTGCATTTGAGTAAGAGATAAGCTAGTGAAATTTACCCACAGACTCGAAAAAAGTATAAAATCTTCGGCGTCTTTTTGAGGATATTGTGGAAGATTTTTTTTTAAAAAGATAAATTGACATTTTTGGAATTTAAGTTCTAAAATACATTTAAAATGTCTACAAAACAAAAGATCTCGCAATGAACATATTTGTTACCTATTTTTATTTACTTTCAATATGTTTACTTATTTAATTTAGTTACTTTTTTCTTGTTTGTTCCATTTGTATATTTTAATAAGTACGATACGTAACGCAATATGACATAATTTGCAGTAGGCTGCATCATTAGCAATTTAATGTATTGTAAAGCCTAAAATTACCTCATTAACAACAAATTCTAGTACAAAAGCAAACAAATTCAGTTATTGTGGCGCTTGCTTTATTTTTTGTTGTTTATAATTCTATTTATGTAGTTGTGTCGCCTGCGTGAGGGAAATTGTTGTTGTTGTTGTTGTTTGCATTCAGAGTTACGCACATTTTTGGTGGAAAAACCAGGGCGGTCTGTTTATTGTAATTGTGTACCGTTAGTCATGCATGGGGCCTACAAATGGTCAAGGGAAAGAAATTTTAATTGAAATTATAATAGCCTCATTATGCAAATGTCGCTTTGTTGCTTTTTTTTGGCCGTCCAGGATATACAGGGAACACAGCACAAAATATGATTTTATTTTGTTATTGTTTAATTTGTTATAAGCATTTTTGTGTTTGCTTATCGCCAGTTTATTGTTTGCGTGTGTGAAGGTAATTTTAATTTTTTGGGACTCTATTATTTATGCTGCTTAGATTAGGAAACTCATGCGAGATTTGTAGTTCGTATTATGTTCTGTCATTAAGACAACGATCTGCTAAACAGACCAAGTGAAGTTGTAAACTATGAATTTTCATTACAGATTGGCTATGCTATGGAGAGATGGAAAAGCACTTAATATGAATGCACTCATATATATTCAAAAAACTGGTGGAAACCTGTTTACAAATAGCCATAAATAATTTAAACCAAACTAATTGTGCGTATCGCGTTTCCACACAACTAAATGCACACAAATATGGGTCTAAATGGAGCGGTTCTCTGGACTCTGACTTGTTCAGGAGCGGCGCCCAGTGCGTATTAGAATTGGCTGTCTGTGAATCGTGTGAGTATTACTATTTAATAGCATTACCATAAAATATGTGTACGAAGCAACCCTTTGAATAATGGACATTTGTAATCATAACCATAACCAGCTGAAAGTTGTATTCCCAACGCTTTTTGGCTAATCAGATTCCGTATACAATATTGTTTATATAAAATCAAATTGGCTATCGATTCTGAACAGGCACTGAGCTAAAATCTAGATAAATTAAAGCTGATGTTATTTACTAAAATTATGTAGCTTTTTACATAGTAATAATAATAAATTTTGTATTATAAAAGAAGATTATTATTATTGTAACTTTGTGTATTTGCAAAATCTTCATGCGGCTTTCTTATATTTTAAAACTCGAGTCATTGCTGATTTTGCAGAGACATCATGTGAAATGTGTACCATCGGAAGCTAATAAAAGGTGCAGTTTATCTTGGTTGCTCTTTATCGTCTCATTGAGATATTTACAGGTTTGTAAGGCCATCAAATTTATGAATGCAAGAAAATTAGTGTAAATTATATAAACACATTCATCGTACGTTACACTGATCAGATTTTCATTTTAATTGTCTGTACAGTACAATGTGTGAATAAAGTGTGTATAAAAATCAACAAAAATGTCAAATCTGACTAATATATAAATTTGTTTTTTTGTAAAATAAAACTGACTATTAGCGGTTATTTTCATATTAATAAAAAGAATTTCTTAGTTAAAAATTCATGTAAATTAGTGTTTTAAATAGATCATTTCAACTAACATTAAAACAGTTCACTCGATAGTCGTTGATAGCAGCTCTGTGACAAAGACTGTAGCATAATTTTATAAATAGAGCTCGCGTTGTGCACTTTTTGGATTGGCGTGTTTCTGAGTCCAGGCAAGCGTAGCCAATAATGTCCCCCCTCCCCCCACCGCCACTCATACTCCATCTCCCTTTGTTGACTGGTCAAATGTGCAATGGGGCGTTGTGTAAATATGTGCATATAAATATTTTGCGTGCGAAGCATTAAAATTTATGCAAAAACAAATTGCGCGCCGCACATCGGTGTCTGATTTTCGAATTAATATTGTAAAAAGGGCTTTAAGTTGGCCAATAGACTGCAGACGGTTAAATGCATCTCTGGCAAGTTTTTACGTACAAATGTCACCAGCTGCAGCTTTTTTTTTCTCTCTTTTATCATCGAATGTCAAAAATAACCGACAACTGGCAGGGCAACAATGCAGCATAAATGTGCCTGTTATAGGTTCAAAACTGTTGCAATGGTCAATAAAAATTAATTGATATTTTAATGATTCATTTGGAATTTTTACTGTTAATTGAAATACGCACTAAGCTCAGCGCCCTACTCCGCTCTCTTTTAATCCCGAAAAGGACTAAAGCTGTGTTATAGAACAAATTTAAACTATTGAAAATATTTTTGTACTGCACCATATACCTTTGATAGTTGCTGTGTGCAGGAGAAAATTCTTTTTGAATAATTGTGTGGCTTTTTGAACTTAACGAACAATTTTTCAATGGAGTCATAACTATACATATATACGTAAAAAACAATTTATTAGGGAAATTTTTTCTTTTGAGTATTTCTTTTTACATTTTTTTGCCGTTGACTTAAAATTGCTGAAATGTTTAATATGAAATAATTCTCACGTTTGGGTGTCATATGAGAAGCTTATAGTTTTTCAAACATTTATTTATTATCGGTGGTAGAAATGCGTTTTAAGCTACATAGCAATAGAATGTAAATATTGTGCATACGCCGCGTCAGCTTAAATCCCATTATACGTAATAAATAATTGCATTATTTGTTTGCTTATAAAAATGCGAAATAACTCGTTTTCAAAAGTATATAAAAAGCGGTCTGCAGTAGCGCTCACATATTATAATTGATTGTTCTATATTAACATTGAACAAACACAACAAATTATAATTAAACGGCAAAGATAAACATTGAAATACACACGACTCGCCCCTTCGTCCGCCCCTTCGGAACTCTATTTTAATTGTTCATTCAACTGTAAACAAGCTGCAAACACTAAGATAAATATAATACATAATAAAAATCACTGGAAAAGTGGTTTCTAAAACCCATAAAAAAAAAACCCAATCTAAATAATAAATAAATAAACAAAATAAACTGTTTGAGGTGAAAATATTAATATTTGATGTCTTCGAACACGTCGTCAATTTAAAATTCGACAAATGGCCAGATACCATTTCTCACCTAATCAGATAACGAGTGAAAGTCCGGTGAAATTCTTTTGGTCAGACTCGATTTTCCTTGACTTGTGGAACAGCTTTGTTTGATTTCAATAAAAATCTGTGCACAAGACATGTATAATTGAGATGGCTATTGGCTGCATAAGATTAAGTATTAATGTACGCTCTAAACTAAATATAATTCATAAATCCTACCTGTGTAAGTATTAACATACGCAACTAGAAGAAAACTCAATATATTCGGAAATCAAAATTAGTGAAGATTGCAAACTATCAGCAGAGCGTGAGTAATGAATTTACATATTTGTGCGCTTTAATTATTACTCAAACAATTCGAATGGCAAAAACCTACGATTATAAATATGCGTATTTAATTTGTAATTATGAAAGACAATTGTAATTATGTTTTATTCTGGTTACTTTTTTCGAGCAACTACTTTTGTACTTGTATCATTCCATAGCTCACTTACTTTAATTGCAAAATTCTGCGTATTCGCAATGTAAGAAACATTTGTAGATTTATTTCGGTTATTTATATATTTTGTTGCTCTTGTTGTTATTTCATATATATTTGTGTGTTCGTTGTGTATCATATGCAGCGAAATTATTTGGCAAGATTGTAAAGCAATTTTTTCTTTGTAAATGTAAATGTAAATTCTTTTGGCTTTCGAATTTGGTTCGCTACTCGCATTGCACAAGAATTGTGTTGAATTTGCAATTTAAAGTTTTGCTCAGGCGGGCGGGTAAAGCAGCAAAAGTCCTTTTGAGTTGGCGCAAAATTGGGCAAGTGGAGCGAGAGTTTTGTTTGCTTTTATCTGCTTACAGTACTAGCCACGCCCCAAGCCCCACGCCCCCTAAAACTACAACTCAAATGCATTTTGGGGGCAATATATAAATCTGCATTTCTTATGCCACTGCCAAACTGTCCGAAAAGTGTCAAATCCTTTTGCATACATCCTTTTGGCCCAGCCTCTGCTCAGCTAAGCTGCTCCTAAAATGTTGCCCTTCACTCTGAGCAGCTGTTGTTGTCCCAACTCTACGAAACTGGCGATCAACTATGTAGTACGAACTATTGAGTCGCCAGCCTCTCTCAGTGAGTGTCCTTGCCAGTAGTTTCGGCTGCCACTTGCGCTCGTCTTTGCTGCGGTTTATTTGCCTGCAGTCGCTCCACTTGCCCCCCCTTATCCCACCAGTGTTGCTCCTCCGTGTGTCTGAAGTATTGTCCCTGCAAATACTGCACGAAATTGCTTTATTTGCCTGTTAGCTGCAGCTTGGCTCAGCTCAAGTAGCCACATAAAAAGAGGACGAACTAAGCGTGTTAAATGTCACTGAAGCAGCTTTTTGTCTCCTGTCTGTCGTTCTAAGATTGACACTGCTTTAAAGACATCTCAGACATTTTAATCTTCCGACTACTAAACTTATGAACTAACTTTCTATTTGATTAATAACACAATCAAAGTGCCCTATTGCTGGCTGACAAATGGTCGAATTTGATAACAGAACTGAATAAAACTTGTTGAATCTTTGAATTTTTTGTTTGAATTGGATTATAAAATAAAATACAATTAAACACCAATATATTATGAAATAAATATATATTAATTTATTTGAAGATAGGCATACATTTTGGCTATTTTCTTGCATTGTTGCACAGCATTACATATGCTAAATGCAATTATTTACGAGTCGCGTTGTCAGTTCTTTTATTATTTATCAAGAAAGTTGCTGCTGAGCGTTGCTGCCATTAATTACCAAACTCATCCAAAGTAATTCTATAGGAAAATTAGTTTAACCGGGTACCACCTACCACCGCTGCTGCTTTGAGAGGCAGATATTCCGTTGCTGTCGCAGTTGCAGCAATTATTATGCAATTACAGGCGCTGGAGCAGAGGCTGAGACTGAGGCTGAGGCTGAGGTGTTGCGAAGGTTCGCAGTATAACTACATAAAACTGTTACCTAAGCAACCTGCTGCACAAAGTTATGGGGCAGGTCCAGGCACAGGAAGGCAATTTAGTGGCGGCGGCAAGGGCAAAGAATCAGCAGCAGCAGCAGCAACAAAAACATAAAGTACAAGGATTGGAACAACGGCTAATCGTCGGGCAACGCCTTTGTCTTCTTCTTTACGCGTCGGTGGCGGCTGTGTAATATTTTCCTTTCATTGCTCGCCGCATCCCGCTTTACCGCTTTTGCCGCTTGCTGCTGCATGCAAGACGGAAAAGCTCATAAAACTTTTTCAATTTCACTTTAATTTCACCGAGCCGAGCCGCGCTCGCGTTTTTTGTTTTATCTAGTAACAAAGGCATTTGGCGCGCTCTGTGTAGTCATTTTAGTTGTATGAAAATTCAATTATATGCATTACCTTACTTTGGATATACATATATATATATGTATATATATACACATATTCTATGGCTATATGGCTGGCTGCAAGATTTGGATAGCCCATTTGAGTAGCAACTTTGGATAATGAGAATCAAATTAGCCGCCTTTGCCACGCATCAAAACTTTTTCCATTAAACCAGCAAAAATGTTACTTGCGCGTTTTTATGAACTGTTCTCAATTTGCAGTAAGGGTATCTTAGCCTTATATATTGTTCGAATTCTTAAGCCAAATTAATAAAGTTCATTTAAATGGCTAATGATGTTCTTGATAGTTGATGTTCAAAATTTTACCATTAGTAAGCCAGTCTCAACATTGACATCTAAAGTTCTTTCCCACTGCATTCTACACGTTCCACTTAGTACAGGGTAGCTCTTAGTCAAACGCTTGCTTACCTGCTATTGTTTACATTTTGTATTTGGAAAATGTGTTTTATTGTGCAGCTTGCCTTGCACCTGGTCAGATAAACAGGAGCATCCGTTATCGCCCACCTGCCAGCACTATCATCTGCCTCTTCCGTCTTTGCAGCAATCACTTCAGACAGTTATTGGCCTAATTAAAATGTTTGGCTCTAATTGAAGTTTCTTGTTGCCGGTTTAGTTTCGTGTTTCATGTTCATAATGCCCACAAGACATGCTCCTAAGTAGCGCTTAACTCCCTATTGCAGTCGGCCACTAATCAAATGTGGCTCTAAACATACACACTTATTTTGAGAGTGTGTAACTGTTGTGGCCTATAAGTAACTCTGTTAGTATTGTAGATGCTCTAACTAAACTCCGGTAGTAGAGCAACATATCGGCTCAGTCTACACGATCAAAAAGGACTACTGTGTCCTCGCTCTCTGACTGAAATACAAATCTCTGTTACAGTTTATTAGAGAGTTGTGATATCTTGTCATCGTCTTTTGACTTAAGATCCTCTTTCATTCATTTTAAAAATATAATTGGAATAAATAAATGAATAGTCAGATTTAGGCAAAGTTAAGGAGTTCAAATTCTTTTTACTTCAATCAAGTGTTGTCGTCTAGATTTTTGTATGTGTATAACATTTAAAAAATTGTTTTTCAATATATGTATATGAATCTTAAAGTCAGCACAAATAGTTTTATTTATATCGATTTGTGTAGTTGCAAAGAAAACACTATCGATAGTGTAAGAAAGTACCCATCCGTTATAAGTTAGAAGTTTCGAATGACTTTCTTAAATAGCCTTATTACTGTGTTGGTTTTTGCTGTTAATAAAGCGACCTCAAGTGTCAGTTTGTTGCCCTATGAATTAGTCACTGCTGTTTGTATTTTATCACTAATGATAATTCAAAACCTTTCAATATGGTAACCGAATGCAAACAGTTGGCTCAGCGGTCACAGATGCCAAGCTCCAAGAGCTGCCAATCTATGTTCTGCTTGTTTATTAAGTATTAACTCGACAAAGACGAGCTGGCGTCGAAGGTAGAGTGGTGCTTAGAAGAGGGAAACGGTAGGATTGGGGGCAGGGGGTTCGATTGGGGTTTGGGTAGTTGTGTGCTCAACGTCATCGCATCATAAACATGAATAATTGCGTTGCTTAACGGTCGTTGAAAGCTCAGGAGTACGTAGATGATGAGCAGCTTCTGCTTCTGCTCCTGGCTCAGCTTTTGCCTGATTTTGCTTTGCTCTGTGCGTTCGTGCGCAACGACAAGAGGATGAGGGACGTATTATTGGGGGTACATGAAAAGTAGCTTAACATTAGATAGCATGACATGCGACACTTGTCGGGGCAGTCATATCCATTGACAGCCATCGAATGCAGCTCTCCGAGAATTCACATCAATGACCCAATCAACAAAATTTCAGATTTCGATATCCACTCGCATTCCTGTTCTGAGTACTCATTTCATTTGAATATCTCTGTGGTTCGATTATAGCTGTGTAACTGTGTAATGGGGTTGCCTTGTAAATTTTGTGCATTGCTTATGCTTTAACTGGCAGCTGTCTTTGTGCCAAAATATGACTTTAAACTATTGATTTGTTTACATATTTGATTTTGCACAGAGCACTTTAACTGCACCCAAAATCCAACTTTGCGTAATTAGCTTACAGAAGTTGAAAAAGCTATGGCACTATTTTAATTAGATCACACTGCAAGCCGGCTTCACAGTACACACAAACACACACACAAACACCCACTAACACATACATGGTTAATTAGCGGCATTCCACAGAATCGTAAAGTTCGCAAAGTGCAATTCGACTGACACAACACAGATAAGTGGATATGTTGCTACTTATTTACATAAATGACAGATCAACTAAGATATACTCATCAATATCTTGTGGCGATTGTGTCAAAAAAATGTGAATATATTTTCTTAAATTTCTTGTGTTATATTTTTACTGAAAAAATTAGATTTAACTTTTTGCTAAATTTAAAATATATTTGAATCCACACAGCACTAACAATTTATACATATAAGGCATATAGGTTGCATCTTTAAAGTTATAACAAATTAATAACAGCCAACGTTCATTAGTTATGCACAGGGTATATTAATTAATAAGCTGTATCTTAAGATGATGTGTGCGGTATTTTGTTTAGAAATTTTCGTGCTTTGGAAAATCAAGGAGATTTAAGTTTGCGTACATATAATTTAATACATATTGAAAAGTTTTACCAATTGTGGGCTTAGTTGTGGCTTGGATTTCATATCGATTTGATGTGTGTAAACGTGTGCCAGCAATATGGCAAAAGTATTTCAACAGCGAAAAGACAATGCACAAACTTTGTTTTTGCAACAGAGTGGTATTTTTTTTTGTTTTTTTGGTTGCACGAAACTCAACAGCCAGAGATATTGGTCGACAACTAATAAAACTTTGTGTGGCATTCAAGGAGCGTGGATCACGAACTCGAAGGGTTTTTAGTTTATTGCGAATCGTATACCTGACTGTCGAAGGGGCGTATATAAATATTTTAAAAGTTGAAAAATGCTATAGCAACAAATACAAGCACAAACCTGTAGGTAATAAAAAAATGTATCCCAAATATGAGCTGAAAAAATACAAACTAATTGCTGGAAATAAAGTTTGTCGTCCAAAGTGGTATAATGTGTAAAACGGTAATTTTTGTGCAATGTTTTTTTGATTGTTGTTTTTGCTTACGAGTTCTATTAAACTTTTTTATTCACAGCCAAAAGTTGAGCAAATTGTGCAGCATTTTTAAATTTGTGGCGCGTTTTTTGCTGCATAAAATATGTGTGGGATTCGGTTGATTTTTTTTTTGTTCTGTGTCTAAATTGGATTTCTTGTGCGGAACTCTGCACTCAATTTTGGTTTGGATTATCGCTGATGTGCAATAAAATGAAATGTGCTAAAAAGTTTTTAACTGGACAAAAGTCGATGGCATAGAGTTTAGCGTGATATACTTTTTTTCCGAACAACAAAAAGTTCAATTTGAACATTTCGAATGCGAAGCGTTAGGTACCCTAACTGAAAAATGTATATGAATTATTAAAACATGTTTTTAAAGACTAAAAACTTGAACATATTTTTATTGTTAAAGGCTAACACAATATTTTCTCTATTGATTTAAATACAATTTATATATAAAATGAGTAAACTTAACTGGTTTGAGAACTGCATGATAGAATTCTTGCTGTACCGTACAATTAGTGTATTAACTGATTACGTTAGATAGTAATTTACTTGACATGGCGAGGGCGGTGACATGGTATTTATTTCAGCTCTGCTCAAGTCTCACTCACCTGGAATTGAGTTGCTTGTTTTGCAAATACTTTTATTAGCGTATAAAGCAATTTCCAACAGATTTGGCAACATAAATTACCAACTTTCAGCGCTAAGAGTTAGACTGCCTTGGCGCCACGCCCAGCTAAACGCTCTTTTAGCCCATCACGCCTTCTAGAAACTGGGTTGCGAGTCCTGACCTTTTTGGCAACATTAAAAGTGATAATTTCTATTCTCACAGAGCCACTTGCTGCCGGGCTTTTATTATTTAATTTTCGAGCTTGTGCTAATAAATTAAGCACAGCATGAAACAGCCAGCCGCCCACTCACAGCATGCCACGCCCATCGCCCGTCGCCCATCGCCCGTCTCCTGCTGCTCCAGCTCCTACGGCTGGATACTCTGCAATATTAACGAAACACAACACATGCAAAAACTACCAAAAAAAAGGAAGAAACTTTTGTCGAAATCAAAACCCTTGCACCCCGCCTGCTGTAGACATTTAAAGGGATTATGTGCCAAGTTGCTAGCTCCCAGTTCCCAGAACCCAGTTCCTTGGCCCAATGCCTGCGTTGTGCTCCGTTGCCTTTTTCCACTTGTTCTATGTGTGTGTGTGGCTCAATTGGATTTGCGCTAGCTGCAAATCGCAACTAATAAAAATCACGCAAATCTTAAGCCAAGAAGAAAACTGTTAGAAAGCGGCAAACGATGCTGCTGCCAGCCATTTAGCCGAAATGTTTTTATTCAATTACGCATGTGAATTATGCAAGCTTTACATAGAGCATACTTCCAGACGACCCCCCCATACCCATACCCTATCCATACCCATATCCCCACTCTGTTTGGCATGGGCAAACATTTAGAGTAGACTAAAGCCACGCCCTCTCTTAACTTTTCTTGCCTTTTTTTTGTTTTTACAAATTAAGCAGTTAAGTCTTGCACCATGCATTCTATAAAACAAGCAATAATCGATCGATTTCACAGTGCTCGACTTAAAAATACCTCTTAAACAGTTTCGAGTTGCTTTCCTACCATTAATATAAAACAGACCTTGTTTTTAAAATTTTTTTAAATTTTTTATATTTTAGTCAGAGGTTTCTAGTTAGAGTTAAGTGAGACTTGAAATCTACACTCCACATTTTATTACTACAGCTGATACAATGACGTTGAATTTAAATTTTTCAATTCAAACTTTTATATTTTTGAAAAAAATATTTAGAAAAAATGAAAATATTTGATGTTCCTTCAAAATATTAAATGACGTATATTTTTGCTATTTATTTCTCAGTTGATTTGAAATTTTAAACATTGATGAGCTATAAGGATGTTAAATTTTATAAGGAAATGCAGGGCGATTGCTTTGAAAACATGGGGCTTATGGCCAAAACCGACTTCAAGTTGTATGGCAGCTATAAGATATAGTGGTCCGATCCGGCCGGCTCCGACCAATGTGCTGTCCCCTTGAATAATAAGTGTCCGTGCAAAGTTTTATCGCGATAGATAAAAAACTGTGGGACTAGTCTGCATACATAAAGACAGACAGACGAACAGACAGACAGACAGTCAGACGGACAGACAGACGGACTGACAGACGGACATGGCCAGATCAGTTTGCCCCCTCTTGGGGGTCCCGACGTTTCCTTCAGCACAAAGTAAATATATTTGTATTCTCTTCTAAAAGAGTATAAAAATGGCTAAGGCGAATATTCAGCTTTTGCATGTCACATACATTCGCATACTTTATGGTACCTAACCTAACTACTGTATTGATTACAGGGTATGTAAAGCGAGTCGTCTGGGATGTATTCACTTATGCTTTAGCAAATTTGCATAATAAATCTATTTTCAATGGTTTTCTTTTCGTGTGTGTGTGTGTGTGTGTGTGTGTGTGTGTGTGTAGCTTTTATCTATCGTTCGGTGCTTTTACGTATATCAATGGAAGCATTATAAGGCTCTCAGTTCTTTTATGTAGTTGCCCGACCATCAGCATATTTGGTTAACAGCTCTGCGCGCGTGTGTGTGTGTGTGTGTGTGTGTGCAGCCATATTTGTTTCATATACGTATGTATGTACATATGCACATATGCATTCATCGTATCACATGGATCCAGCGCCTTAACTGCCTCTTAAAGTCCTCGTTATAGCCATTTATTTACGGGCCTTTTGCAGACTTTGTATTTTTGCGATGACAGCAATTTCCATGAAGGCCCTTTAGATTTGTTATGCTGGAAATTCATTGAAGAACTTTAAGTTTCTTTATGCCATACTGCTGAAATTTAAAATGTAAATCCTGGGCTCGAAAAAAAAACACGAAAAATGTTTTTATTACAGTTTTATAACTTTATTAGTACTCAAATTTTGGTTTTCATCTGAAATGTCATTTTTTAAACTGTATGTTTAACAGTTTTAACAGTTTTTTTTTTGTTATGTGTGGTTTAATTTGTTCTATTTATTTTTTTCCTTTGGAGACATTAATGCTGAACTCTTTCGCACTTTTTCCTCGTACACATTTCTAATGCAATAAATTTTAATTAATTTATATTTTAATTATATCATTTTGGATTTTTCTCTTCTCTCATGTTGAATTATGCAGCTCACGATAAATATGCATATATATTATTTAGGTATTTTTTGGTTTGTTATATTTATGCTAGTTTTACATCATTACAATTAACTATATATATACGCATACACATAAGCTATATAGCTGTAGAATTTAACATATTCATTTCATTTACTATATCTATTTTTTTTCACTTGATGCCTTTGTTTGTTTTTTTTGTTTTGTTTGGTTTTTATATAATTTACAATTATTTTTCACATGCACGCAAATTTAATTGTTGTAATTTTCGCGCAGTTTAATTTTAATGAGCTGCTCCATTTCGCATAGTTGCTTCTCATTTTAATTTTTAATTACATTTTCGACATTTGCTATTAAATAGGGCGCTTAAAATTAAAAACTGAACTTTTTATATGGTATGTTTTTTCACGCTTATACATTGCCTTCTATTTGAATTTTAAACTATTTTCAGTTGTAATTCTTTGCATCTATACCCTGTACCCATGAGCACATGTTAAAGTCGGTGCGCTTGTTTTACGTTCAAGAACACATTATAACAGTATCTTCCCTGATTGAACTGAGGAGGATCTATAAAAGCTAGAAACTTGAAATTTGAGGTGGATATAACTATCGGCCACAAGTTCTAGGTTTCTAATGCTAATGCAAACCAATAAAAATGAATTATAGATGCAATTTTGTGTAGCAAATGATATTTCGGAAAGATCTCAAAAATCGTTATGATTTCTTAATGTGCAAACGAAAGCTGTTCGAAGTTTTTTAATTATTTTTTTTTATCTGGGCACAGGGTATCTGCTAGTCGAGCGCTCTCGTACTTGTCGATGCGCGTATATGTGGAATATGTTTTGTTTTTGTTGTATTTAGTACTCGTATATGCATTTAATATTAGTAGCTATATAAATATTCAAGTAGTTTAGTTAGTCACATAACAAAGTAGCTGCAGGCTTACAATTAACAATACCATTTTTTTCCTTCTCTGTTATAATTGCTACTAACGGTTTTGATTTGTTAGGGATTTTAGTATTTGCTATTGGATTTGGCTACAAAAGGTTTAAGAGCGGCTTTTGAGAGAGGTGTTTTTTATAAGCCTAACTAAAACTCTACAACTTAGGGCAGCAGTATTGTACAATAACACAATATCAAAAATCGCAAAATAATTATGTATTATTTCCCTTTGTGAAATTTATTATTATTTATGCTATTTGAGTCAAATGGTTTGTTGAATTAGTTGTTCTTGTACAGCTTATAACTTATTCTTTGAATTTTTAGAGCTAGGCATTTATATTATTTACACACATACACAATTTGAATTCAGTCTTTGGAAGAATAACATTTATATTGGTTTTTGTTTATACATACATATATACTTTTAAATTTTGGTATATTTTTGCGCTACAATTTGTTTATTTTTTTTTTGTTGGTTACTGTAAACGAAAAGTGTGTGTTTATTTATTAGGCTAAACTGGGAATTGGTCCTAGTTAGAACTTTATGTATAGAAAATCATATTTGTGGTTTGCACCTTTTTTTTAAATCAAGAATATAATTCAACATACTTTTATTTGGAGGTTATTCCAGAATGTTTATTATTGGTTAAATAACTCATAGAAGTGGCAACAAGTTAAACTCACTTTTCTTATATACAATACAACTTATGTTAAAATCAACTATTTAACATATGTTCTTAACATTCACAGTAGACAGCAAAAGTAAAGCAGAACTCTGTAATCACTTTAACACAGTTGACTGGTGTAAACAGCAGGCACACATTCACACACACACACACACATACGCATACACACTGGGTTGAAACAGTTTGAGGACTGTGCGCTTTTGAGATCTTAGCTTATAGATCACATTTGAAACGCACCGTCAATTAATGTCACACACGCAGCTCATCCATCAGTGGATGTTGCTGCTGTTGTTGCTGCTGCTGCTGTTGCTGCTGCTGTGAGTGCTGCTGCTGCGAGTGCTGCTGTGAGTGCTGCTGCTGTGAATGCTGCTGCGTTGCGGTGGCCACAATTACTGGCACTGTGGGCGGCGTGGGCACTGGTATCAGGCCCCCGGAGGTGGTCAGCACAGTGGTCATGCTTTGATTATGATGATTCTGCAAATGTTGCTGATGCGTCACCACATGTTGCTGCTGTGCGGGCGAGTGCTGCTGCTGCTGCGCCTGGGCGGCTGCCTGTGTCTGCTTCATGCAGCTCTTCTTGGTCAGTGTGCCACATTGATTGCCTAGCACCTGCAGCGCATGCGGCGGCGGCATCATGCCCCCGCTCTGTCCCGCATCCTGCATGGAGGACTTCATGTGCTTGGGCGGCGGCGGTGCCCGATGCGGTATGTCAGCGAATTCGGGCGGCGGCAGCTGATGATGCTGCATGGCATGGTGGTGCGATAGGATCGTGGCCGGATCGCTCTTCGCATGTATCGTGAGCGTCTCCAGATCGCCGCATATATTATTCGGTATCTGGCCATTCTCCTGACGCTTCAGCTTCGTCTGGTTGCGGGGCTCACTGAGGCGCGTCTTGTCCCGCTGATAGTACACCCCGGCGAAGATCAGCACATTGAGTATCAGCAGCGAGCAGCCAATCGCGATGGTTACACTCAGTGCCGTCGAGTAGGCAGCGAACCCGTCGTTATCCTGCGAGGCACTCGCCGCACCGCCTGCGTGATCCGAATCGAGCATATCATCGGGGTAGATCTTGCCGCTGCCGTAGCGTGTGCCGTTGCGTTGGAGCGAGGACGAGGGCGAGCTGAGATTCAGCAGCGAGAAGACCTGATTTGTGAATATCGTAAAGTTGCCCATGGCGGCCGCATTGGCGCCTCGGGATGTGTAGGATGGATTGAGGGGCTTCACGGATGCATCGCTGGCAATGTTGTTGTCCAGCTCGTCATCGTCCTGCAGCTGATGATGCGCAGCGGGCACGTTATCCCCGCCAGGCTTGTGGAGATCGGGTATCAGATTCAGCCAGAAGGAGAGACGGTGGGCGCGATAATGATTCTTGAGTTTGGGCTTGGTGTCTGTTTTTGACAAAGGGAGATATAAGCAATAAAGAGTGTAAGCATTGAAATTTTGATAAACATCTTTATGACTTATGACTTAAGAAAGTAAAGAAAAGTCCAAATATTAATCTGATGAAGTTCCCTGTGTCCTTTTCGATTTGCATGATTCGAAAATACTTTTGATGGCAAAACTTATGCAATATTTTATAAGTTAATTTATATCTAACACCAATAAAAATTTGTTTGAAATGTAAGATATATCTATAGAATATTCTTCCATTCTACAACTCCTTGCGACTTTCTTTGAAAACTTTATTAAGTCTTTGAGGCTTAGCTTATTTAAAAAAATTAATTTTTGTTTTAAAGACGTTTAAAAATGAGTAAGAATGGTTTAATGAAGATGCTCAAAAGTATGTTACTGGCATAATGAAGCATCTTTGACCATATCAATGATTTATACTAATAGCCGAGTCGATCTAGCCATGTCCAACCGTTTGTCCGTCCATCTTAACTGACTATTAGATATAGACACTTTGTATTTGGAGTCTGAGTCCACGTAGACCCTGGTCAGATTATGTTTGTTTAGTTTTATCCATAAGTCCAGCGTGTTTTGGTTATAATTCGAAATTTGTAAGAGGTAGAGACAACAAATTTGGTATGTATAATCTTGAATGCAATACACATGTAAAACATATTTTACATTTGGGTGTCTATGTACACAGGTAAGTAACTATGAGCCAATGTAAGGGGAGTAAGTTCAGGGTACCTCCTAGTCGGGCATTTCCTAGGCGACCATCTCAAAGTCTGGCACTCCCTAGAGCACGACTATATTTTAATTAATTTTCAAAAATTGATAAAACTTACATCATTTTTTTCGGAAATAAGTAAAAAAAAATCAAATTCTTACAAATTGATCAAATTTAAATGTAGAATAAAAGTAGAGCAAATTCCCCCATGAACAAATTCTCCTTGATCTTCAAAATCGGTTCAGTTTTGGCAAAGTTATGCCAGTTTAAAGTGTTCAGAGGGAAAAAAATTAATCTTGCAAGCTAAAAGTTTGCCCCAAAAGTAACCTCCAGTATGCAAAACAAATATAAGCTAGTAAAATCTATCCATAGACTCGAGAAAAATAGACACGCCGAAGACAATCCTTCTCCACTTGTTATACTCTTTTCGAAGAAAATAGTATATTAAGTTTGTCCTGAAGTTTGTAACGCATAGAAGGAAGCGTCTGAGACCCCCAAAAGTTACTGCCAATATGCTTATAAAAAAAAACAAATTGATCTAGCCATGTCCGTCTGTCTGTCTGTCTGTCTGTCTGTCTGTCTGTCTGTCTGTCTGTCTGTATGTATGCAAACTAGTCCCTCAGTTTTTGAGCTATCGCGATGCAACTTTGCACAGACACTTATTATTCAAGGGGACAGCACATTGGTCGGAGCCGGCCGGATCGGACCACTATATCTTATAGCTGCCATACACCTCAAAGTCGGTTTTGGCCATAAATCCGATGTTTTCAAAGCAATTGCCTTAAATTTCCTTGTACACTTGAACATCCATATAACTCATCGATGGGTAAAATCGCAAATCGATTGAGTCATAAACAGCGAAGATATGCGTCATTAAATATTTTGAAAAAACAGGTGCATATGAGCAAACAAAGTCAAGCGCAAGAAAGCTTTTGATAGTCTGAGCAAACAAAGTCAAGCGCAAGAAAGCTTTTGATAGTCTGCTCTTCAAGGTATTTTGCCACCGATCATCAAAACGGTTTGTGGCGTATGGCGTAAAGAGCCGCGCTAACGAACGCATGTTTCGCAAGTTCAAGTTCGAGCCTCGGCGGCGACTGATTGTTAATTTAATACTTTTTCTTTTTCTTCCTTCCAAATATATAACTGTAATCAAATTAATTTGCTTCCAATAGCTTAGAACAAAAACAATGCCACGCGAAAAAACAAATGCTGACAAACGCGAGTTGCAGGTTGCAGGAAAACAAAAGAAGGAAATTTGTAACAGTCGGCTCTTCAAGCAATTTTGTCAGCGATCATCGAAACGGCTTGTGGAGTAGTGGGTAAAGTTGCGAACTGGTGAGCGAGAGGACCCGGGTTCGAAACCAGCGGCGACTGGTCATTTGTTTTCATTTTTTCTTATTCTTCTTTTCAAATATATAATAACTGTAATCAAATTCATTTGCTTTCAATGGCTTAGAACAAAAACAATGCCACGCGAAAAAACAAAAGCTCAGTATAAATCGAGTTTGTTAGCGATTCTTAAAACTGCTTGGTGTAAGCAGTACAAAGCAAAACAAGAAAGCTTTTGACAGTCTGCTCTTCAAGGGATTTTGTCAGCGATCATCAAAACGGCTTGTGGCGTAGTGGGTAAAGTTGCGAACTGGTGAGCGAGAGGACCCGGGTTCGAAACCAGCGGCGACTGGTCATTTATTTTCATTTTTTCTTATTCTTCTTTTCAAATATATAATAGCTGTAGTCAAATTCATTTATTTTCAATTTCCTAAATTGTTTCTAATTTTTTTTTTCATACATAAAGTAGCTTTAATAGAATAATTCAAAAGAAAAATTTAAATTCATTGGCAAAACCAATGACACGCGAAAAAAAATATGGATCTCAAATTCTGAATATAAGCTCTCGTATGTTCAGATTAAGTTTTATGACAATTCAATTTCCGACAGCGGCCTTGAAAGGTATAAGAGCAACAGGCACAAAATTTGGTATGTATATTGTAGTATACATATGTAATGTAGTTTTGACTTTTTGGAAAAACTGAAACTTGTTTATTGTTCAATTCGGTAGCACTTATGAATGCTAAGGGACGCGTCCACGAGCTGCGGATAGTGAAACGTCCCTGTTTACATGAATACCTTTATATATTTTATTTTATATGTAGGGGTATATGTATGCGACATTAATATCTGCGAATTAAATAAGCAGTCACGGAAAAATAGTAAAAATTGCTTTAAGGTTCGAAAAGAGTATTTAATCTTCGGCACGCCGAAGATAATCCTTCTCCACTTGTTTTTATTTGAATTTATTTTGCCGAAGGTAAATTGCGGTTTGAAGTGTTTATAAATCTGTGACGTACTTGTAAAAATTGTATTTCTTAGTTTGCACCATCTGAAAGCTCATGAATTGATTACTCCTGAAGAAACTTCACTTCTTATATTTATCTAATCAGCAGATTAAGCTGTTATTTTAAACTTTTCTATTGACTATCTCGCAAGAGCAGTTCTCTTTACTCACCGAAATTCAAATATTTCTTGTGCACACTTTCATAGGCCGTCCATTCGATGGTTTTGTAGCGACTGCGCTCCTGGCGACTGCCATGTTCGGTTTCCATTTGCTCATTGGGATTGCTGAATGTGTGCGTAAATTGTGTAAATGAGGGTGGAGTGGTTGTTTTGGAATGAGTACTCACAGATGGGGTCGTTTGCGACCACAGACCCAATCAACACTTACCCAGTGCGCACAAAGTTGGACCAGTAAAACATTACAACTTCCGATAGACTGATTTCGGTTTTCGTATAGTTGCGAGTGAAATGATTCAAACCGCCGACGAGTGGTGCACCGAAGATATATGGCAAGTCCTCGCCATGAATGCAGCCCTGACGCTGCACAATGATGGAGCACGGAAAAGAGAAGGCATTTAGTTCGATGTGGGTTGAGGTATGAAGTTGGAAGTAGGAAGTAGTTTCGGTCAGAGTATTGAAAAACAAACAAAAATGCTTCAACTCACCTGTGGATAGTCGCCGAAACGTGTCTGATAATCGAATACGTATAAATACGAATTGCGATGATCCGCTGAATGCAAGTCCACTGTTTGAGCCGCTGGAGCCACCACCTGGGCATCGCTCAAGGCCTCCAGCGTTTCATCACTGCAGGTGAAAGAGTCGCAGATAGAGAGAGACAGAGAGAGAGACAGAGAGACGGGGCGAAAGAGAGAGGACAAGAGTGAGAGAGAACCAAGTGCTAAGATAAAATAACAATTTTTCGTAGACCAATTTTCTGGCTATTTGCCGCATCGAGTTGCGTTCAAGTGTGCAACTAACAAGCCACTTTGAGTGCCATTTTGCCACCACTCCTAACTGTTTACCTGTCAAACTGGCCACCATTGCCACCAGCCCACATCCTTTCAGAGTGAAGTGCGCCCAACGTTTGCTAAGCCTATTGAGGGAAATATTCGTTTGCGTCTGATTTGCTGCCAGTTGGCTCTTATTTCTTGTTTGGTTTTTTATTTCGACTTTCGCAAGTTTTTCGAGTTTGTTTTTGCTTTATGCATTTGAAATGCACTGTCGCCAAATTTGAATAAAAACCATTTGCCACATTGCATACGTATCTGCCCAGCTGCAGCGCAGCGACAGCAAAAATGTCCAGTATTTCGTTTCATAATATTTTATGTGCCAGCATAAAAGTATATTTAAAAAAATTAACATTTTTCTTTGTCAGTGACAGCAAATTTTATTGTTGCAGCCGCACTGAGGGCCTCTTAAAATGCACTCAACTTTGTGTAAGTGGAATAGAAGATAATTTGTAGATATATATATATGTTTGCATATATATATATATATATATATATATATATAAAGCTCAATTCCCAGTTCAATGGCACAATTTATTGCCTGATAAGGCAAAACAAATTTTGTGGACATTTTCAAGAAATCAGAACAAATTTAAACAAAGCATTATTTTAAACCCATTTTAAATTAAATTAAATTTTAAATTTATTATTGCATATTTTAGGTATTTTATTTAACTCTACTCGGTCTTTTCTATTTCATGTTTTTTTAACGCTTTTTAAAGCCACTGCTATTAAATTATTGTTTTAGATTTGCATACTGTCTCTCTCTATTTTTAAAATACAATCGATTTAAATTTTTCACAGTTCACTTGGTTTTTTTTTTATTGTATATTTATTTTAAAACTTATTTAAAATAGATTTAACATCAAAAATTCAGCTACCTAATCTGGCCACGCGATGCGCATATTGATAAGGCTAGACTTTCCATAAATATTTATTTTGATTGTATTTATCGTTGACTTTCTATCAAATCCATTTGAAATATGCGCACGACTCTCTTTTGATACGGCCGCTGTGGAAAGCCTCAACCCCTATTCGCAGCTCCTATCGAACATCCTGCTAGAGATCAAGCGTGAACCGTTTGCTGCTTCATTGCAGGCAACTTAACGCACGTTTGCACAACAGCTGAAACTTTTGCATAACTCGGGCAGTCGGTGGGGTAAAAGACTACATATTAAGTATACGACGTGGGCTCAGTCACAGGAGACATATTTTTGTTATTGAAATGGCAAAATTGTATGCTGATTAAATAATGCATTCAATGCATATACTCGTGACGCTATCTAAAATTCAACAAACAAATAAAATGCCTAGCAAATGCAATACAAAACTCAATATTGCAAATACACATATTTGTTTATATAAAAATTTTTGTTGTTGGCTCACTTTGGCGTAGACGCCAACATAAATATTGATAAAAATCAAAGCAAATCATTTATGATTGCACATGTGCAATTTCAAGTCGAGGCGAATAGGTGTGGAGGGCAGGCAGGTCTGGGTAAATTGAATTGAACATTGAATATTGCGCATTGAGCTTTGGTCATTATTTATGAAGACTGACAGTCGAGGCACGCAGGCAGGCAGGCAAAAAATTTGCATTTCACTTGGCATAAGATTGAAATCAAGATTCAGTTAAGCCGCTTTAATTGAAAACCTTCCAGCCAGCCAGCCCGTACAAAAGGGGGTAAGAAGAACATAGCAGCTCGCATTTAATTAAGAACGAAATACTTATTTGGGGGGCGCGCTCCAATCACAGCCGCAGGACGAATCGGTGCTCAAGGGGTAGAGCTGGAGGCAACAAACACAATTACTCACCGGATATTAATTGGATGCTGCACCGGTCGCTCCCAGTCCGTGTATTCATTGACAATCGTGGCGAATATCTCGTTCAAATGAAATGTGTACGTGTTGCGTACGTAGGCCTTTAAAATTCTGGAGCGCCGATCCGCCTCGATGCCATATTGTACGTCGCCGGAATTGAAGCTGAAAAAGGATTCGGCACGTGTCACGCCAGCCATCAGGTCGTATCTGGAAATGAGCAATGAGTGCGTAAGTACGTGTATCTGCGTCTTATGGATATGCCGAAAAACGGTTTCTCGGCCCCATAAAGAGCCGCCATTTCGATTTGCTTCCAGACCCAAAGATAGCATAAAGTAATTGACGGGTCTAGAAAATGTTTAATTTAGACATTTAACTTATTAGAGAAGTGTTGTCAAAAGCGTTTGCCAAACTAATTCATCAGTTAAAAGTTTTTGTTTTGTTTTTTGGCCAGCAACATTTAGAAGAGCCACAAGAATTTTGGCAACTTTAACTGCACTTCGAGCTAAACAAAAACTCTTGATAAACATGAGAGCTAGTCAAAAATTTGTTTGGTAGTTTTGTCTCTGAGTTACTTTGCATGCAGCACTTCAACATTTGCCGAGCTGCACTTAAAAATTTATTTTTGCTTATTTGCATAGATAAAGCAGTTTTTGCTGTTGTTGCTTCTTCGTTTGTTGTTGTGTATTTGTGCTTGTATTTTATATGTTGCCAAAATATTGTGTTATTTGCTCTTTTTCTATGTGTTTAATGGAATTCCTTTCGAAAATATTGAGCAAGCATTCCAATGTGTGTGTTTTATATGTTAAAGCTCTTTCCACGTGTGTGCTTGCTTATGTACGCATGTGTGTGTGTGTGTGCGTGTGTGTGTGTGTGTCAGTTGCCTCACAGCAAATTGCTTTTAAATGTGCACAAAGCAATATTTATACTCCTTTCGCAGCTTTTGACTAATAGCCTCTTGGGCACTGACAGTTTACAAAGCGCTGAGAATGAAATGCCTTGCACAAAGAGAGGAAGAGAGAGAGAGAGAAGAGAGAGAGAGGTCAGCAACAGCAGGAGCAGGCCCATCAACTAACTGTAAACTACAGCTAAGCAGATCCCAAGTGTTGCCACACTGCTTTATAATGTATAAGTACGGCAACAAGTAACAGATGCATTTAACCAGACACCTAGTTAGTTGCTCTACTCTGCTTCATTTCATTATTTAGCACAAGCATCAATTCCCATTGAGTAGCTCATTTTTAAGTGCACTTTTTCTTGTTTCTTCTTCTTTTGCTATAGGGCTTCATTAAAGACTTTTTTTTTTAGTTAGTTCCTTCAAGTGGCATTAATTTAATTTATCCTTTAGATTTAAATTAGATAATGATCATTTGGCTTTAGTGTTTGAATAGTTCCAAGTGTTCTTGTTATATTTTTGGCTGCATTTCATTAAAAACATATCGTACATCAAATAATTTTGGTTTTATTTACAATATTTGTCGGCATTCAACATTAAAATATCCGTATAGAAATTGTGTTTAACTAATCCGAAAATATACAAATTTATTTGTTGCTTTTTTATTGCATTTCTGAGTGGGTTTTTAATGGTCTCGTAACCCAGTTAGATTTGTAACTTTGGCGTCATTTGCACATTAATTATGAAATCACAGCTAATTAGCTGTTAATAATATATATTAACAATGCACAAAGTGCATAAATCAAGCAACGGTGCCAAAAACAATGTGCCACGCCCACAAGCCAGCACACGGCATTGCACCTGCCCCCCTGCCCTCAACCCGCAACCCACAAATTGTAATTGTATTGCAAAACGGAGTCGCGCATTTGCGTGGTTAATGTGCGTAAATTAATAACGAAGCGAATGTGTGTGTGTGTGTGTCAGCTTATTGGGGGTGTGTGTGTGTGTGTGTGTGATATTGTATGGTCAACATGGCAGCTGTGTGGTGTAAGCTCAAAGCTTATCGCTGCCTAAGCTGACGCCATTTTGAATGTTCGCCATGGCGAGATAAAATCTTTGAGCAGCACGCAAAAGTCGACAAAGTCGAAACTTTAAATTAATTACATTGCATACCCTTGAGCCATCCCCAACGTGTGCATGTGTGTGTGTGTGTGTGTGTGTGGTATAACGCAAAAATAATTAAGCAGCGTTGGGGTAGGCTGCGCCAAGCCAAGTCGCAAAAAACTTACCTTGACAACTTGTTAATGGCTGTTTTTCTCATTAATACTGCATTAATTAAGAACGCCAACACAACACACGCGTTTGAGTGCACATGTGTGTGTAGTGTGTACGTGTGTGTGTGTGTGTGTGTGTGTGTGTGTTTGTTAATGGCGACAACAAACATGGCAGTTCACAAGTGCAAGTCGTCAGTGATATCAGCAGCAGCAGCCGCAGCGTCGCCAGTTGAAGGAAAATGGAAAGAACAGAAACGCATCGCATTTTAATATATTTGATTAAGGATTTGTGAATAATGAACTTCGGCAAGCCGAATTCGAAATACTCTTGCAAATTATATCTATTGAATTTTGTAACATGCTTTCCCTTACTAAACTTACATTCAAATGAGTTGCAAGTTAAACTATCATTAGCTATTTTTTATTAATTTATGCAGAAAAGAAGTACTAAATGCATCTCCATTGTTACGAATTTCAAATTTTACTTAAAAATTTAATTATAGATTTCTATAAGTACTAAACTATATACAATACTGGCTTAGTGCTGATATTGAATATATTATTTGTACAATTTATAATATGTGCAAAACTTTGTTTACTTGGGAACGAACTCAAAGTGCTTCAATTACAAGTACTTTAAAAAGCAAAACCGAATTAACTATTTGACGCTTTCAGTGCTTCCTCATAACAAGTCTATATACTAGTATGTATTGATGAAACTGTGATAACTCATAAGTTATATATGCTGGAGGTAGTATCTACTTGGCACATGTTACAAACAAAACTACAAGCTGATAGCTCAAGCATATTCTCTGCAAGCGCACAAGTGCTCAATCGAAGAGCTTTTCAATGTCCCTACTCACCGATGTTCTCCAGTTGACCTGGTGTTCCCCAGCCGCCAGCTGCAGCGATGCCCGCCTCACCGCCCAGTCCATTGCCAGCGGCCGTGGATGCCTGCGCCTGAGCCTGGGCAGCGGGAGAGCCAGGTGCTGGTGGCACATAGTCACCGCCATCGATGACAACACCGTCGATGCTGGGCCCGAAGGCGAAGCCGAACTCTGGCGGTCGGATGGGCACACTGAGCAGCTGTTCGAGTGTCTTCTCGCGCAGACACTTCATGAGATGGGCGTGCGGCAAGTCGGAGGCGCAGTTCACATGGTGCGCCACAATGGCGGCGTACTTGGCGGGATTGCTGACCAGGGACCAGGGCGCCAGACCCGAGCCGGACATCAGCATGGCGCGATTGAATAGCAGGCCTTAAAAAAAACGCCATGAAGAACAGCATGAGAAGTGATTTGAATGGAATTCATGTTTGAGTTACCTTCGGGCACGGCCATGGATGAGATGAGAAAGTGCACACAGGCCGCACCGGTGCCATGTCCGGCGAGTGTAATGCTGTTGGAGTCCCCGCCAAAGGCCGCAATGTTCTCCTTCAGCCAGTGAAGCGCCGCAATTATGTCCATCAGTCCGTAATTAGCGGGCAGCTTTGAATAGCGATCCGTGTTGGCATTCAGAAAGCCTGCAATAGTTGCGGCCATAACGCATAATTTATCAGCATTTTTTTGCGCATCCATCGATTAGCTGCAGCAAATGAAAATCTAATCGAGACTCACGACTCGCGACTCGGCAGCTATTTAAAATGTCAGACACATGGGCGCAGCACTTGTGAAAATGTGTACAGTCACGCGTGCAAATCATGATGTCAGCACTTCCGTTTCCGCAGCAGCAGAATCTAGCAGTGGGCAAAAGGCCGCATAGAGTGTGTGTTGAAAGGGGAGAAGGAGGGCAGTTTTGGGACTGACAGTACTAGCAAATGAGGTCACTCTCATTTGGGGTGCATTTGAATTTTAACAGTGGCTTAAAAACGTACTCGCATTATTGAGTTGGAAAGTTTGGGCTACACTTGAATTGAGCTCAAATTGAAAAATATGTGTCTATAAATTACAATATCTTTTATAAGTCCTTAAATATTTTACCTAAATCATCGAAACATAAAAATGGAAGTATTTAGAAAAATTAATAAAATAAAATTATCAAGTTTATATTAAGAAAAGAATAAGTAAAACCTAGAAAATATAAAATACTGAAAGATGAATCATAAAGCTAAAAAATTTTATATAACAAAAATTAGTTAAATGAGATAATAATTTTTAAATTTGGAAAATTCTGTAAATATTTATAATCAAAAATTCTATCTTAATCTTTATTTGTTGTGGTTGTTGCCACTGTGCTGTTTATACTTTTTCACTTCATGTTAACTAAATTAGTTAGATTATATAATGTTCATTCGCCACGTCGATGCTGCTGTTGCTTTTGCTGCTGCAGCTGCTGCTGTTGTTGAGCGGAAGTGCAATGGTTGCTGCAGTGGCTTAAAAGCGAATCGCACATTGAACACGTTGGACGCGTTTGGCTCGTTTGGCTGCACTTGGTCGCCGATGGAGGCAGGCAGGCAGGCAGGCAGCCAGGCAGCCAGCATATCAATTAGCATTAGCATTTGAGTGTGCGAGCACTTACCCAGCACTCCGAGGCGATAATTTATGGTTACCACCAATATTTGTCCATAGCTGGCCAGCACCGAGCCATCATAGGGATTGCCGCTGTTCCACTCGTACGATTCGCCATGCACAAACACCAGCACCGGATACTTGGCCGGGCCACCAGACGATGTGGAAGATGAGGAGCTGCCAGAGTTGCCACCGCCAGCAGAGTTGCTGCCGCTGCTCGTTGAGTCCCGCGAGCCCACTGCAATATAATTAGAAAACAAAAGAAATTTATTTAAAAATGAGTTTCCAATTGCAGTTAACTGCTGCCTGAATTGTCGGTTTATCATAATATCAGTTCAATTGATTTTGCCTAAATAAAGGGAGAGAAAACAGTTGTATAATAATTGGGTTTGTCTGTTCAACTGTTCGTAATGGTTGCTGCATTTTATGGCCCTTATCGACTTTAATATCGTGCTTTGACTTGTGCCAACTATTCACTATAATTTGCATTTAAATGCCCAATTGCAAAGTCTTTGGCAGCAATTCAAGACTCGTTGGCCATTAATCAACATTGACATGAGCGATAAGTACCCTAAAACGAGGGCCGTCAAGTGTCTTGGAGTATAGGTAAACAGGGACTTGGAACGGATTTGTTTGTCAAAAACGCAAGACAAATGAGCGTCTAAGCCTGAAATAGGCAAATTACTGGGAAACAACTCTTTTTGAGTGCCGGTCCCAAAAAGTCAACGCAGACTAAAAACCCCAGCCTTTGGGCACGTGTCTGAGCTCAGCACATTTGTACACTTTTCATGCACAAACCAAATCAATGCTGGCAACCCGGTGAAAAGTGTAGAAAGGTTGAGCAGCTACATGTGAGAGGGTATTAGGAAAGAGCTGGGTAACAAGTTGGGCTTATTGCGTTTACAGTTTGACATATATCTATATTATTGAAAAGGTTTCGAGCATGAGAAGTTATTATTTATATTTTTATACCCTGAACCCATTAAAAATGGGTAAAAAGGGTATTATGGTTTTGTGCAAAAGTATGTAACAGGCATAAGGAAGCATCTCCGACCATATGAAGTATATATATTCTTGATCAGTATCAACAGTCGAGTCGATTTAGCCATGTCCGTCTGTCTGTCCGTCTGTCCGTCTGACCGTCTGTCCGTCTGTCTGTCTGTATGAACACACAGATATCAGAGACTACAAGAGATAGAGACTTCATATTTGGAACATAAGTTCTCCTAATACCGGGACAGATCAAGTTTATTTCATTTTATCGATAACTCGTACCGTTTAAAAGTTATCGATAAATTTCGATTTCAGAATAGAGCTTTTGGGACATAACTTCAAAGTTATAAGAGTTAGAGGCCCCAAATTTGGCATGTATAATCTCGAATAGCATACACATATAACATATTTTTCACTTTTTGGATACCACCCCCAAACCCCCAAAAGTTCAAAAAAGGTACGACCTTGCAATTTGGTTTGGTCTCACATAATATCGACAATTGCTTGCCCCAAAAATTTCAATAAGATCGGACAATAAACACAGAAGTTATTTAAGATGTAACTTTCCATTGTGTGGGGCTCAGCGAAAAGCAAGCTAACCGCTTGCACTGCTTGTACTGCTTGTAGTGCAGCATATGTGTGTTTAGATTAGTATGAATGATTGTAAGGACTGGGTTCAGGGTATCTCGTAGTCGGGCACTCCCGACTAGAGCACTCTTACTTGTTATACCCTGAGCCCATTAAAAATGGGTAAAAAGGGTATTATGGTTTTGTGCAAATGTATGTAACAGGCATAACGAAGCATCTCCGACCATAAAAAATATTTATATTCTTAACCAGTATCAACAGCCGAGTCGATCTAGCCATGTCCGTCTTTATGAACACGCAGATATCAGAGACTATAAGAGCTAGAGGCTTCTTATTTGGAATATAAGTTCTCATAGTCCCGGGACAGATCAAGTTTGTTTCATTTTATTGATAACTCAAACCGTTCAAAAGGTTTCGATAAAACTCGATTTCAGACTAGTGTTTTTTGGACGTACTTTAAAATTATAACAGCTATAGGACCGAATTTGGTATGTATAGTCTCAAATAGCATACACATGTAAAAAATACTTCACTTTTTGAATACCGTACCCCCATCCCCCCAAAAGTGAAAAATACTAATATTTCAAAGGGATGACCTTGCAATTCGGTTTGATCGCCCATTTTATAGCTAATTTGATGTCCTACAAATTTTACAAAAATCGGACACTTATCACAGAAGTTATTGAAGATTTATCTTTCCATAGTGTGGGGCCTTGCGAAAAAGTTAGCTTGCTTAAACTGCTTGCACTGCTTGCAGTATGTTTGTGTTTGCATGGATGTGGATTGATTGGTAAGTATGAATGGATGTAAGGACTGGGTTCAGAGTATCTCCTAGTCGGGCACTCTTACTTGTTATTATTTGTATTCAGATGAGTTGACAAAGGTTAAACGAGTTGGGCAACTTTGGCAACATCAAAAAGAAAGCATCTACATTTAAAATTAGTTTTATTAAAATAACTTACACATGTATTCCTCATTATATTATTTTAGAAAATCTCTGGTTGTGTTTTCGTAACTATTCTCTCATTCTACATTTCTACTCTCTGATTTAAAGATGCGCCACTTTTACAAATATAAATACAAAATTGCATTTAATATGCATTCATCACAGATACATAGATATATCTAGTGCAGCAGCCGCAGCATCTTTGCCAGATACATATCCATATCGCATGTATCTGAGTGCATGTATCTGCACGAGGCAGCAGCAGCAGCCAGAGCCTTGCCACATGGCAAGCTTGAACAAAAGCCACAACAACAAAAATAACAAAAGGAATATGACCCATGAATTCTTCGTGCCCATATATAAAAGTGTATTTTTTTAGCCAGCTTTTCTTCCTTCTTTTTTTTTTTATATATATACCATATATACTGGAACAAAAGAACTTGCTTATCAAAGCGGAAAAGAGTTGTGTGTGGGTGAGGGGCAATGGGGGGGGGGGGCGAGGGCTGTGTGTTAGTAGAAGTGGCAAAACGAGCGACATACTCCGCTTAGAGGCGGGCCAGGCTAAAGCAGAAGCAAGTTACTGTGTCACTGACTTTTATAAATAGCGCCAGGCATGACACGAGTCACAGACAATGAATGCCACAAGGCAGCCCAACTTGCCACATCAACTTGCTTAACTGGCTCAATCTATCCCGCTCTCATTCTCTCTCACTCTATCGCTATCTCTTGCTTTCAGTCAGGTCGTCGCATCTCTGAGCAATGTCAATATCTATTTTAAGGTCTGCTCGCCGCACAAAGTCATCTTCACACCTAGCACGCTAATTCAATGAGTTTCACTCGCTGCTGCTGTCAGTTGTCAGCTTTAGCCAGGTGTTAAGTTAATGGCTATGTTTGAGTCACAGCTAACACATACAGAGTTCAGCCAGCTCGCAGTCAGAGTCACAAAATCATAGCGCTAAAGCAAAACTTTACGCATAAATGACAGTCGCAAATTCTGGCTTGATATTTAGAAAATTGCCCTACAACTTCTCGTTTTCCATTAAATATTTAAGTTGCATATTTTTGATCTCATTGGATAAAGTTATAAATTATTGTACGTAAATGTTTCTAAATTTATTTAATGCTGTTTACTCAATGTTTGCTTAACTGATGATTATTTTGATAGTTATTTTTAATTGAAAAGCGAAACCATTCTTGTTTGTGTAACAATATTGTTTGGTTACTCATTATAAACTTTTCGCAATGGATGTTTATTTGGAATACAAGTATATATTACATTCATATTATTTCGTCCTGGTATTATAAATATGTGTATTTTGTTTATTAAATTTATAAATCGTTAAATTCATTTAAAATATTTGATGAATTAAGGGAATAAAACGAAATTGTCGGCAAATTACGAATTCTTGTAGCATTTAAATAATTTATAGATACATAATTGACTGCTCTTTGCAAATGAGGCGTGAAATTACAGTAATTTGCTTGGGCAAAAGGCTTAGCAACCGCGCGACATGCAAACAGCATTTAAAACTTGTCTTGTAAAAAAAAAAACGAGGAGTACAAACCATAGCTCGGCGGAAGAAGACCCAAGCGAAAACTTTTGATGGCATTTCAACATGGCGGGGCTGACAGAAACGTTGGCGACGTCTGTGCACTGTTTGTATGTCGCTGCACCCGGGGGTGCTACTTACCCAAAAACTTTATGGCAGCACCGAGAAGTCAACAGACATACAAAAACTTGCCACGCCCCCGCGTCCTCCCATGCGCATAAAGAAGCGACAACTGTCTTCTATGTTGGCTAAAAACTTGCAAAATAGTTGCTCGCCTCCTTGCAGCCCCGTGTCGTCCAAGTTTTGTCGCATAATTTCAACAAATGTAAATATTTTGTGCAAATAAATACAAACAAATTTATGTACGAGCTAAGAGTAGCAAGAGGTTCAGGGGGCCATAACAAATGCGAAGACAAGAGCTGAAACTGGGAAAAACTAATGCGACTTTCGGGGCTTGTTAATAACTTGAACATGTTTTAATTCACATGCACGCGTCCTGCCTGCCCCGCCACTGCTCCTGCTCCTGCCCCCTACCCCTTCATACCACCCACCAATCCCGTCAACATGTTTACCCCTTGCCAGCTTGCCACTTATTTGCAGCGGGCCAAATCTCAACACTGAGTGTCAAAAGTGTAGACACTGCCACGGCAAGTGGCAATTGGCAAATGGCAAGCTTCAGATGCCTAAACTTGCACCCTTTTTTGTGTGGCTTGTTTGCCACTTGGGGCATGTCTCTTGGCAGCAGTCAACAAACAGCGCTCATGTTATGCTCGACTCGCATAAATTTAATCATATTTGGTGCCTACGATCTGCAGACTCATAAGCAATTTCTTGGCCGAATTCCGATTGCGGTCTCTGCGACATGTGTGGCAATAATTCCATTTAAAACTTGAATGAAAACGAGTAAAAAGAGAAAGCATTTAAAGTCTATATAATACTTGAGTACAGTTTACTATAAATTTTTGTTATTTGTGTTAAGCATGAGTCAATAATTGCAATGTGAAAAATACAACATAATGATTTAAGCATGAAAATGGATCTGAATTGATCCGAATTTAATTGGGGACTTATGAACTTAATCGGTTTTATATATTTGCAGAATGTTCTTATTTTAAAAGGAAATAAAAACAATTAAATTGTAATTAAACCTGGCAAACAGTTGTTTACATTCTTTCCTGTTTACTATCAAATTGAACTCTATAAAAATACGCAAAAGCAAGAATGCTTTTGTTTTTGCTATATTTTCTTTTATCCAAAACTATCAATTGTTTACTTTACTATTTGCAATACGCGCACACCCAAATCTGTACAAAAGAAAAATAGCCATACAACTGCTTCACATTGATTTCAAAGGATGCCGGGAAGGCATCTGAAATACGAAACTAGGTGAAATCAATATCCTTAAGTTATTGTCTTGCCTTGCTCTAACTTTTGCTTTGTCATCGATGTCTGGCTCCGGTCCGGTCCTTGATTTCACGTGAAAAATACTCAAACTCATTGTGCCACTTGAGCCTTCGAGGGATGTTGCCACAGTTCACGACAAGTCTAGCTCATTTCTTTTTATGGTAAGTCTAGTGCCTACTGTTGCAAAGCTTGTGCCACATTTCAGCTACAGTGGATTATGGCATTGAATGGTGAACGATTCCTAGTAATACATCTGTATATATGCATGTGTAGAGTGAATATGATATTTCCGTTCCAATATCTCCAACCAGGCGAATTGAATTCCTGTGCCCTATGTCAATATCAATTTGTTTATTAAGAAACGCTTTTTTTGCTTTTTTACTGCTTGAGAAACTTCTAGTACTACCGTATTCTCATTTCCAAGCCGGGTCATATTTTATTTAAGCGCCACAGGTTGACTTTAAGTGCTGGTACAACATATTTGTTGACTACACAAAAAAAGAACCAACTAATTTTATTTTTTATCGATTTAATAAATTGCAAGCTTTCAGCGCGCTGCGTTTTTTATGCCTTCGATTTAAGGTTCAGTGCGGTCTTTTGGCGTTTTTGGCTTCAAAAATGTGCACTAAAATTTGAGCTTGGGGTTTTTTCAGCTGACACAGTTACGGACACGGTAGCATTTTTATTATACTTTGACTTTTTTGCACTAAATTTCGCAGCTTTTAGCCAGACTTGCTGAAGTGCATTTTCAGTTTTTGTAGTTTATTACTTTCATTTAAGTTTTTGCTCCATTTTAATGCTTTTCGATTTGCCCGATTCATTCGCCTGTTTTCGATTTTTATGCTGTGTAAAAGTTGCTGCGAACTTGTTGGCGGTATTTTTTGTTCTCTCATTTTTTTCTTTTTCTGGTTTTTAAAGTGCGTTTATTCAATCGCACAAATTTTGCTGATTGAGCAATGGGGCTTAAGCGATGTAGAGGATTAACAAAAAACATGTTTGCACAAGTTTTTCGCCGGAAAAACTTTCTAGGCGTTGCGTGGCAGGCCAAAAGTTCGCAAAACATGTTGAATAATTTACTTATAGAAGCGATGTTAATCGGTTTTAAAGTGGACTGAAATGGTTTTAAAACGAAACACGTTTAAAAGCATGTTGTCAGAATGTACTGGTACTGACAAGCTTAAGAGCTATTATGATTTATAATCTTTAAGATTATTTAATCACATTAATTGTTTACCAAATACGAAAGCAGTGTAGCAAAAAGAAAACAGATCATGCGCATAACTTTCAAAAAATTCGACATTTTTGAAATATTAACAAATGGGGAAGGATTATCTTTGGCGTGCCGAAGATTTTATACTCTTTTCGAACCTTTAGGCACTTTTCACTCTGCCAACTGCACCAGCGAAATATTTAATGACGCATATCTTTCCTATTTACAACTCAATCGATTTTAACTTTTTAACATTGATGAGTTATAAAGATGTTCAAGTGTGCAAGGAAATTTAAGGCGATAGCTTGAAAAGATCGGATATGCGACCAAAACCGACTTAGAGTTGTATGGCAGCTATAAGATATAGTGGTCCAATCGGCCGGCTCCGACCAATGTACTGTCCCTTTGAATAATAAGTGTCTGTGCAAAGTTTTATCACGATAGCTCTAAAACTGAGGGACTGGTTTGCATACAGACAGACAGACAGACGGACATGGCTAGATCAATTTGTCTTGTCATTCTTAGCATACTGGAGGTAACTTTTTGGGGTCTCCGACAATTCCTTGTATGCATTACACACTTCAGCACAAAGTTATTATACTATTTTCTTCGAAAAGAGTATAATAAAGTTCTTATGTGTCGATTAGAAAGCCTCTCGAAGGTTTTAATTAACATTTATTACTTCAGCATATTTCTGAATAATGTTTAATAATGAATTGGGTTTAAATACGAATGTATTTGTATAAATACTTACAAGTAAACGAAATACCCTCAAGTTGGTTAAACTAACTTTGGTCAAAGGCAGCCTAAACAAATTTTCTTTGCATGGTGTTTAACTTATCTGCACAAGTGAGCATGTAAATGTACATATACATATATATGTGATGTGTGTGTATGCGTGTGTGTATGTGGGTGTGGGTAGGTAAATGGACTGTTGAATGCAAAAAGTCATTGAAAGTTACAGTTAACTTGCAACTTTTGAACAAATTTAATGCAAAAGTTTGCCTATGTCATATATAACATTCGTTTATGTTGGCCAAAAGATCCCAACGAATTTGCAAAAGTTTGCAATGTCTGAATTGCCTTTGCCGACTTGCATAAGCTGATAACTTTTGGTTAAATCATTGTGAGCGCGGATAGAACTTCAGGTTGATGTTAAGTATTGTTAACTAGCTTAAGAGATTCGGTTGGTTCGAGAAAATAATTGAGCGCAACCATCACATTAGTAGTAAATTTACATATCCCATTTGTTTATCTCGTCTATCTATTTCGTTGTGCAACTTCTACTAAATATTTTTCTAGTTAAATAAAAGCAGCAGTCATGCCAAGGTCTAAAACGTTGAGCCCAAAATGAGCCATCTAATCTGCAGTAATCGGAATAACAAATGCAAAGCCTGATAATGTTAATAAGCTGAACATGCGAATTTCACCACGGTTAATATATTGCACGTTCTTAACATATATGTTATGTTATGAACCGCAGGAAACAAACAAAATGTCAAAATGCTTGCCACAGTTGGGAGTTAAGAGTCGAAAGCTGAAAATTATGATTTCGTCATGCAAAATGCGGCTAAACCGTCATAAATAAGCACGGAGCACACACACACGCATAAAAGAATAATGAGTGTGTTTCAGCGAGAGAGAAAGAGAGAGAGAGAGAGAGAGAGATGGAGAGAGGGAGAGAGTCGAGCAAAGTGGAAAAGAGAGTGGAAGAGTGTATGAAGTTATCACGTGACTTCTTACGCACATTGCAGGCCATAAATTACAAAGTACTTTAGCCGCCAAACTCAATTTACATTTATGTACACACAAACACACACACACACACACACGCGCGCCTTTTGCTCCCACGCTGATAACAACAAAGTGAAAAAGAAATATTTGTGTGTGTGTACGGGAGAGAAAGAGAGAGAGAGAGAGACAGACGAAGCATCTGAAATGGCTACTTGCTGAAGCAAGTGCAAAGCAAAAAAAAAATATTGTTGCATTAAATTAGGCGCACAAAAAAGTTTACGATGCGCCTTCACAACCCACATTTAAATGCCGATAAATCATTAAGAAAAAAAAAAATAATAATAATAATAATAATAAAGGGCAGAGCAAGAGAAGGGCACATTAAAAAGCGCTGCAAATGGCAACTGCTAGCAACTTCTCATGTCCTTCGTCTCTTTGCGTCTTCTTGATTTGCCTGATTCCTTTGCGCTTTTATAACCCACAAAATAAGATTTTTATTGCACAGCCCCTCAACGTCGTCTCGCACTTCATAAAAATGTAACATATTATGATGACTAACAGACACGTACTCACCATATTGCCCACACACACAGACATGCACATACGCACACACTCACACTCGTACATATGCCGTCCGCTCTATGAAATGTGCGTTATCGTCTTTTGCCTTTGGCTCGCATTGGCAAAAATCATAAAGTCGGTAAATTTGCACCTTTCAAATGTTCCCGGGAGCACCTTTGCCTGATATATGCATATTTGCATGTATTTTTATTCTGGTGTTCTGGGCGCTCATTTAATGCCGAGTCCGCTGCAAACGATGCGTTGAATGGTAATTGCTCAACAAATGCCTATATCTTTAATCGCATTGAAAGGTGAATGAATAACCTTTGAAAAAACCAACAATTTTATATTTGTTGTACAACTAAAATGTTGCACATAAATGTAAAATGTCAAAAGTTGAACAACTTTTCAAATTCCTCAAAATATATTATCATATATTATATATTTAAATGTACAGGAAAAATAGAAACTATGTATACAACCACAAATATAACAAATACCGATACATTAATATTCCTCATAGCTGAATCTTTGCAAAAACGCCTACAAAACCTTTAATTCTTACATATAAATAATCGAATCTATTAACAGAGTTTTCTGGGGTTTAGCTAAGTACCAACAAGCAAAATTTTTTGAAACACATTAAAAAAATAACACAAAATAAGCTTATTAGTTGATAGGACTCTTAGGCACCCATAAATGATTCACTTCTGTAGTTGAGATCATTTCGAGCATCTGATAATATAATCTAGTCTTCCAATTTTCTTCCAGCTTTATTTAATATTGAACTTTCAACTGCAACAAGAGCTCATTTTTAAAATTAAAACGCTTTTCGCGTTGCCATCCAACACCATTTTCATGCTAGTTGAACACATTCGCCAACAGAATAATCAACTTTAAGCCAGGTGCGCTGACTGGTTGGCATACGCTGCGTTTACATAATGTATAGGTCTTTAGTCGGCACGCTGAGAACAGAAAAAGAGCGACAGAGCAGAGTGGGTTGCGGAGTGTTAAATACTGATAGTACTAGAAGCCTGCCAGTGGAAGGCAACTGGGAGGCAGCTGGCACTGAATGCCACTTAATCTTAATACATTTTACAGTTTAACCCATGCATCAGCTTAACTCTGGCTTAACTTACCACAAGGCAAAGCTGCTCGCCAGCATTTTGCATGCACCAAAGTCGATGTATGTGTGTATTTGGGTGTATGTGTGTGTGTGTGTGTTCGGGGCACATTTTAAGCAAACCAATATGCGGCAGACACCTGACTCTAAAAACCCTTAACTGGCATGAAGCAGGCAAAAATGAAGAAGGATCTGAATAGTAATAGAGAGAGAGAGAGAGAGAGAGAGGACAGCAAAAAAAGAAAAAAGCAGAAGAATAGAAAAACAACAAAAAAAATGTCTGGACCAGAAATGGAATCCCAGTTACTGGTCGGGCAGCACCAACTGGCTGCAATGTTGTTGCAAATTGAAATATGCAATTTGTCGTAAGAGATTTTGTGTGGCAGCAGCGAGGACTGCCACGCCCCCGCCTGCTGACTGCCTGCTGTGGCCTCGGCTGCACTTTTCAATTTCAACGTATTATCGGTTAACAACATTATGTCAGCGTTCAGGCGTAAAACTGCTTAAGAAAATTGCAGCTGGAGAAAAAATAAGTATAAGTAGAAATTGGTTGCCTGGCTGCCTGGTTGCCTGGTTGCCATCTTCAGACTCCATTCCCCACTCTATTGACTGCAATCGAAGCAGCCGAGCAAGTGCTTTAGCACCTTGCCAGCCATCTCTTAATAGTTTTTTCCTAGTTCTTCCTCTTTTTTAGTTTTCTTTCAACGGAGCGACCTCACATCATCCATCAGTTCAAGCTCTGGCAGTTTATGTGCCGCAAAATGTGCCACATAATTGCGTTCCAGTTACATTTTGAGCACAATCCCGCACTCGCCCGTCGCGTTGCATTCGTTACAATATTAAGCAGCGTGCGATAAATGCGCTTACAATGTGAACTCAGCCAACATGGCGTATGTATAATATTCCGCTTTTAATATACACAGAGGATTATAGAGTTCTGTTACAAATATTTAACAGGCAGAAGGAGATGACTGCAGACTAAGGCATATAAACTGGATCGATCAGTCAGTAGAGTGGAATGAGTACTGTAAGTACAGTGAGAACATTGATAAATGAACATATTCTAAACTCATATTTTGGCAATGTTGATCTTGGAGATTATTGCAGCTACTGTTTCTATAGTTATACATATATTTTTAAAGTTCTTAATAACTTATTCTCCTCCAGATCAACAAAATATCTCAAATATATTGTTGAACATATAACAGTTTATCTTCTAGTCTGCACTCTCTGAAATTTCTTTATGCCCCACTTTAATGACAATCGCTGAAAGTGCGGGTAGGGGGAGAGGCGCTGGGCTTAGTCGCCTTGAGCATTTGTTTGCCATAATTGATGGCTAGCACATGCCGAGCTCATCAATAACTAACATGACGTATACGTAACATACGCAAATGGGCAAAATCAAATCATACGCCACGTGGCCCATCATCAATTCACAGAAACAGGAAATTGTCAAATATTAATGGACGTCAAGTTGAGTGTATTTGCTGCTGTTGTTATCTATTGCCACAACTATTCGAGAGTGTTTTCTTTTTGGCTAGTTTGATTGATAAATTTACTAACCCCCACCCCATCCCTTTTACTGTCTTCATTTCGCTGGTTTTTGTTTGGTTTGTATTGTGCCTGCTCCTTGGGCATTTTTGTTATGGCTTCGTTAGTAAATTATGGCCACTTCCGTTTTTGCTGCCGCTGTCTAATAAACTCTCTCTCTCTCTCTTCGTTTTTTTTTATTCTGTGTGTATGTGTGTGTAAATGTGAGTGTGAGTGTCTGTTATGGCTTACTTATGAGATTCCTGTCTGCTTTCGTTTTCGTTTTCTATTTTTTTCGTTCTTCTTTTTTCTACTGCCAACTTCACTTCTGCCGGCCACCAAAACAAATTGACGTAAGTCGTGTGTAATTTATAATGAAATATTGTATACAGCTCCTTGGCAGTTTGGCAGCCAAGTATACGGAAGGTAATAAATGACACTGTTTTTCCTTTCAGTGTGTGCGTGTGTGTGTCCCATTCACTTCCAACTAATGGTGTGCAAACTAGTGTGTGTTGCTGTTCGCTCATATGGGAAAAGTTATGCTTGTCACTTATTGAATACGTTAAAATATTGACATATTAAAGCTTTAAGTCCCAAAATTAATGATTTAAATTTGAGTTCTTGGATATATTTCCAAAGTAAATCGGATTTTTTGGGATTTTATTTGCATCTGCATTTTGTTGAATTTATTTTATATTTTATCAAAATACTTTTTGTTGGAAATGGTTTTGAAATTAGTTGTAATTAGAAATGAGTTTGTAGACAGTTTAGAAATAGTTTCTGTTGGCTTAACCTTTGTGTTTCAAATACCAAGGCGCACACAACTTTATTAAGCTCGTCATTTGTTTTGTTTAAACACAAGATTAGGCACCTTACTACAAAACTGCGTGTTACCGCAAATGCTAATAAGTTGAATTCCGACTAAAAAAGTGCCAACAATCTGTGCAATTGCGCTGGCTACTGCGAGAAATGTAACTTCCTAACTGCTCACTTCGTTTGCCGTTTGCTGTCGTTTCTGGGTGTTTTTCTTCTAAGTAAACATGCCTTTGGATATATTCGTGCCTTGCCGGGCACATGCTTAATGCACATGTGGCATGCAAAATGGCAGTCAGTAACGCCCCGTAATTAGACTGAGACATGCTAAGTGCACACAGGCACTGAGGCAGGGTGGTGCATGAGGTGGTTTATTATTGGCGGGGTAATGGTCCAAGTGCATGCCATGAAAATGTGGCTTTACTACGGCCATTTTAGGTTAGTTTACCTTCGCATTTGTTACGGCTTTGCCACATTTTCCATTTCAATTTGCACACACATTTCTTCTTTCGTCACTTAATTGCGCTCTAGTCTTTGGCGGCAGGGGCTTGGGGCTGAGTCCGATATTTGGGAATGCTGGCAAAATAAATTTCAGCTGTTAAATTGAGTTGCGTAGAATGTCAACATTGTGGTGGGCCCTTCGGGCACGTCCAATTATGAACTTTGACTTATCAATTTCTTGGAAAAGGACCGCACCGCTGCGTCATCGTTGAATGAAAGGACTTGCCTCCTGGTTCGCATTTAATGCGCAATTTAAATTCAATGCTTCGTCCTTTCAGCACACGTGTCGATATGTCCGTGTGAGCGGGCGACACTTTTCTGGGTCAAGTGGCCATTGAGAAGGTGAACTTTTCGACCATTTTGCTGGAGTGTGACAAATTTTTGATGCATATTTTATAACATGCCATTGCGGGTGTGCGTGTGTGTCTGTGTGTATGTGTGTGTGTGGTCTAGAAGACACAAGCCAAATACGAGTGGGTCGAGGGCTGAGAAATAAAATAAAGCATATTCAATGAGCCTCACTCGAAAATATAAACATGCGCTTTAAAACGCAATTTTCTGTGCAAATATTGAATATAGAAATTTACATAAAAAACAAAAAAAAATGGCCGTAAGTACAATAAAAAGGGCCGTCTATTTTTAGGTCGTTGTTGTATTACCCTGTAAAGGAGAGTTGGAATGAGCTTTAGGTAAATAAAAATACATGTGGGTGTGTTCGCAAAATACATATGCTGAGTATTTGAAGACATTGGCTTAACTAAATGTTATAAAACAATTAAATATTTTGAAAATGTTATAAAGTTTCGAAACTTATGATGTAAAGAACACGTTAAAAAAACTATTGAATATGAGGGAAATAAACTGATAGTTATACTACAAAGCAAGTAAGAGAAGTTTATTTATTCCCATGCAAAACTACAAATCGATAGCAGGAAATTTTCGCCAAAGCGGCTTTGCAAATATATGTATTGTAGATTTATTGATAGCAGGCGTATACACTGCCACACACACACACACGCACACGCACAGCAGCACACAATCAACACAAACGCTTACAGTTAAAGTCAATATGTGTGCAAGTGCTTCGTTTGCTACACAAAGTTGACAAAACTTTTCCCCTTTTCTATTTTTTTCGCACAGTATTTATGGGCTTCCATCGACACTTGCCGGTAGTTATGCGGATTGCTTTGGTTGTTGTTGTTGCTGCTGCTAGTATTGTTGTTGTTACTTGGAATATACAATCGCAGGCAGCAAATACAATCTGGAATGCATAAAAAGGACAACACAAGCACTGCGAGACGAAAGCGCAGCTTAACAATTATTTGTTGCGAATCGAAACGTATGAAAAACTCAAAGAATATTTTCAAATATATTAGTTGTCATATTTTGAATGTATTTTGAGTTCAGTTTTATAAATATCTAAAAAGAATTTACAACTTGGAAGGAGAAATATGTTTCTACTGTGAGTTCTGTGAATAAGATTTGAGATAAAGCGTGCTTATGATAACTTGCAAGTGCACAGGCTTCAATTATTCCAAGCCTACTCAAAACAAAGTATGCTGGGCTTCTAGTTGCCCTGTACTTAGAATTCTCGATAAATGTATGTAATATGCCAAAACATACAAAAATATATACGAACATATACGAATTTAAATACAGAGAGGGTATATAGAAAAGACTATTATAAAAAAGCCTTGTGAATTACTTCACATAGTTGCAATTATCATTAGGCATACAAAGAGAAATAAACGCAATTTGCGTAAGTCAAAGTGTATAAACCAAACAATTTCTAATTCAATAGTATTTTCATTACGCTGCAGAAACAATTCGCATAGTTGCGGGCATTATTATGGAGGGAGTGAGTTTGGGCCTGGAACAATTTTATTTCCAAAGTACACAAAGTCAGGGCAACTCCCACCACCACATAGCTCCATCTCCCACCGCCCCCGCCCTTTAGCTACCACGTGGAGTAGCGATTTATTAATTAAGTTGAAATTTTTGAGGGCGCGCATTTCATTTAGTTTGCATTTAAATTGCCTTTTTAATTAGCTTAGAATTAAAAACTTTTCTGTTTATGAATGCGGTTGGCGAGGGCTTGGCTTTTTGCTTAAAAATTTATGAAAAGTTGCATGCGAAAGAGCTCAAATATTTATTAAGTAATTAGCATATCTAAATATATTTGAAAATTTCGCATTGATGGAAATTAAATATTTATAATCAATTTGTTTAACAGTTACTATTTCCAGCTTTTTGACAAATACTGGCTTGCAATGCTTAAAGCGTTTTATTTTGAGATACACGCACGCAACTTTTGCTTTAATCTGACAAAAGTTTTATTTCGGAAAAGTTTCAAGGAAAGCGAAAATCTAATAAATGTAATTGTAAATTTTTTTCCTCTTCACAGTTCTTTGCCAATTGTCTGCGCACAAGCAAATGAGCATGAACTCAGACAGCAGTAAAAGCACAGGACTCGTCTTCTTCGCTTCCTCTTAATGCCCATCCATTGCAACAATCTTAGGCCAAACTGAAATATCTGACTTCAAAGTTTCTCTTGCAGGCAGAGTAAAAAGTTTAGTTCTTATTCTCTTTTCAGCTTTTTAGCTGCATTTGAACTTTTTTTTTACATATTTAAATTTTTCTGGCTTTTTTAAAAAAACGGTTTTTTTGTGGATGATTTTTGACCAACATTTTCATTTCCGCATGCAACACGCAGACTGTACATCGATTTCCGTTTCCGCCAGAGTCATGGGCTTGTATTGCGTGTCTATCACACACACACACACACACACACACACACTCAAATACCCATACATATATGAATTTCATTCAATTTGTATGATTTTGCGTTATGACACATGTCTGCTTTGGGATTTTAGAGCGGTACAACAATTTGTGCTTTTTATAGAATCACATAAACTAAGCAATAAAATATGGCACATGCATATTTATTGGTTTATTCGCTTACATTTTCTATACGCTTAGAAAATATGCAAGCGATTTGCATATTCCCATGCTATTATATTATATTATATGCGGTTTTCACATGGATATCGGTCCGATGTGATGGCGTGAAAGTCAGAATAGGCCTTGGACACGTGAATATTTATCAGGCGATCTGTTAAAGTAAAATTTCCAAGAATATAAAAGAAATATTGTATTTAATTCTTAGCACATTTGCATTGAAGAGAATCAGGTAATTATCTGTATCTGGAATTATTGATTAACTGTCAACACATATTCAAGTATGTATGAGTTTTTGCGTAAGCTTCCTTATTGACATTTCACTTGTTTAATACCTTTGATGCAAAAAACCACATCCTTTAATGATTTAATTGATTTTTTTGACACCAAAACTTAACAGCGCAGCTGATTCCTGGCATCCTACATAAAGCTAGTTATTGAGACATGACAGCTTCAATCAATCCTATCCATAAGCCTATGTGTAGTTTGGAGCTGCTTCAAGAGATTTAAAAAATTAAAGCTAGTTTTTGAATGAGCTGCTAGCTGAAACCAAAAAATCAATCTTAATCAATTTCAATAACTGCTGAGAGCTTACTCAGCTCCGTTTGAGGTCAATGTCTTAAAGATTTGGTGGCCTATAAGCCTGATATGTTACGCACATGTTGCTGGCATATATCAATTTAATGCGTTTGCGACTGGCGGCGCACAGTGCGTATGATGAATATTTGTTCGCTTTATGAGGGCACGCGCCAAAAACTTTACTGATTGCGAGCACTTGATTGGCTTATTGATTTATTTGCCAACTAGAGAGTGAGAGCAAAATTGCATTATGGCTTTTTTTTCATTTATTTTGGGGCGTACTTGTGTGGAAATATTGCAATTGCGTTGCGGACTCGAAGGTCACGTATATGTAAGTCATGGCCTCATAAATCGGAATGGTCTGGGCTATTGGTCGAAATGCTTTGGAATAATGCGGCATTAAATGATGCCAACAGATGTTAATCGCATGGAAATGCTGCAGATTAGAAATTATGACGTTACATTAATCTCTTCAAAATGCCGCACAATGGCAGCTCATTTATTTCGGCTCTCGTTTTGGTCTGTAGCAGAAGTCAGTTAAGCGCAAAATATGAGCAAACAGCTGATAAACTTGAAATCTGAACACGAAAAACCCAAAAGCCAACTATAAGAGGAAGCAGAATGTGTTGGTGGTGGAGGTGGTGGTGGAAGGGGTGTCCACCTCAAGCTAAGCCCCTGAAGGACTCTCGTAAGCGCCTGTTATTGGCCGCCCAGTGGACTTTTTGGGCTTGAAAAGCGGCAAATCATGCTTAATGTGGCATTTTCTGCTTTTTATTATTATTATGCTTTATTTATTTATTTTTATTTTGTGCTCCTGTTGTACTTTGAGTTGGCAGCGCGGACAAGCGTAAGATTTAAAAGAAATGCCAAACAACAAAACCATAAAAAAGGGCCAGCGAATAAAATAGAATGAGATGAGAAAGGCAAATAAAAGCCACAGAGGCGAGAAAGGACTTCACTAAGCAAGACGCAAAAGGACAGATGATAGAAATTTTATTGTCATGTCCAAGTAGATTAAACTAGCTGCATGTTTCCCGGCCAGGACGACTCGTGTTGAGTTCGCAGCCCAGAAAAGTATGCTACATAAAAGGCACTAGAGATTTATTAAGAACTTGCCACGCGCGCGCGTGTGTGTGTGTGTGTGTGTGTGTTTGTGTGTAAGTGTGTGCTATAAAAGCATACTTTCAACTTTGCATGGCATAATCATCTTCATATGTATATGTATACATATATATATATATATATATCCAACCGTCGTCTGCAAAAAGTTTCATTAATTTTGACATTAAGCGTTGGGATTTCTTTTTAGGCTTTTTCTGGTTTTTCTACTTGTTTGTCTTGGTTTTTTTTTTTTACTTGTAAATTTATCTAGCAATTCATTTTGACATGACAGCCAAATAAATAATGATTTATTTTTCGCCAGCTAAAGGTAGCTCCCACTCAGGCTCATTAAGTGTTTTGGCTTTGTTGCGGTGCTGATTGGCCTTAAACTGTCAAAAATTTATAAATTGGCTGCCGTTTTAAGATTTATAATCTCGCCAGCAGATAAAAGACACTGAACAATGGCCACTTGGCATTGACATTGACCCTTTGGGTGCTGCCGTCCTTCACTGGGTATCACTTGGGTATTCTTATTTCAGATTATAATCTCACACTGTAAACACTTTTCGTTTTATTTGAAATGCTTGTGATATTCATGTAATATGTTCGGTTTGTTGAAACCGTAATCGTAATCGGCGATTAAATATGTCACTATCAAAAAAAAAATAACCACCTCAAATATAATAGTTGTTGCGTGAAAATAAATGTTAATAATTACTTTTTATTCTTTTTTCAAATGGTGTACAAATATTAAATTTTGGAAAAATAAAATGTATTATTATTTAATTTATACACTTTTGAAACTTTCCGTTCCTCAATTGAAATTGGCTGATATGAGTTTACAGTTTATTGCAGTTTTCATAGTCTCTCATAGTGTAAATCTGCTAACAAATATTAAATTTTCCTGTTCAGTTGCCATGCGCAACGCTCAGGACTCCATTAGCTGTCCTCAAAATGTAGAAACAGTAAAAAATGAAATAAAAATAACGAAACGAAAAATAAGCAAATCCAATTTGAACCCTTCGTTTGCCTCGCAGCTTCTGACAGTCATTGAACAATTTATCATAATTTCACATAAATTCTTGCAATTCAGCACGGGGCGACACTTCAAGGTGGGAGCTGGTCCCTACACTAAACGCTTAGGCAGTTGCTTTTGGCATATAAACGTCTGCCATCGAAGACAAATTACAGACAAATGTAAATTTCTGCCATACTTCAACGATTTGCAGGTATATATATAGTATAGTATTTTATACATTTTTCAGGCTCGTCTCGAATTTTCTTTATCATCTTCTGGTCCTTTCCAACAAGTTTTTTTTCCTACCTTTTTGCCGTTTAATTGGACGGTTTTATTCTGCGCAGCGACAAGAAATTGTCGCATATTGTTCAAATATATATGTATGTATGACACATAGATGTGTCTATGTTTTATACATTCAATTTAAGCTTGTACAGTTGGCGTTCTGAGTCAGTAATTGGTTGATTTTCAGTGAGCAATCAAAATCGAGTTTATTATTTCGAGTTGACTGGAATTGTTAATATTGACAGATGAATTTCCAGGAATCACAAAAACGTTGCAGTGAAGCGTATTGTATTATGTTATTATTAAATTGTTTAATATGCTGTCTGCGACACGTTGTACAACATTTGTGCGATCTTTATTAAGTATTAGCTGACTTGACGCTTTCTGTCTGTACTTCAGACTAAGCTGGCAATTTGTCTTGAGTAAACACAAGTAAATAAACGCAATTAACGCAAATAAACACGGTAAACAGCTAGACTACTTGAAGGCAAAAAGCAACGGCAAATTTAAAATAGAACATGAGCAGAAAATAAGAACGAAAATAGAGGTTAGCGATGTTTTAATACCCTTAAAGATAATGCATACTTAACGCAAATATAGGTATAATAACAGAAAAGACCAACAATAAATTCGAAATGTCTCATATGTTGATCTACAGTCTAGAAGCTCAGCTTTTTGAAGCTGTAGTCTTTAACAGTTATACAGGAAACAATTTTTCAATAGAGCACTGAGAATAAAAGTTTTCCATAATATCGGTGACTTTACTATAGAAAGCTCTATTTAGAAATAGATTTATTTCATATAAACAAGGCGACTGTAACAAAACTGCGATCGAGCAGCTGCATTTCTAGCATAGATCTTACGGCACATTTCAAATATGTACAATGGGCAGCAAACAAGCATAAATTAAAACATTCTCCTTAAAAAGGGTACTTGAAAATATATATTATGTATACGCGTGGGGTACAGCACAAGCCTGTTAATTGATTTTGTAGTAAATTGCAAGTGCTGTCAGACATCAAAATCTCGGCGATTTCAAGCTGTGTAAGGCTGGCTGTCGGCTTGATTGACTGACTGACTGACTGACTTCATGAGTGACGGACTGGCGCAGTGTCTGACTCGCTGTGGCTGAAGTCTATCCGTGGGCGCAGACAGTTGTGTATTAAATTTTACTCTTAGACAATTGAATTTGCTCGTCAGTAGCCGAACTCCAGTCCTCCACTTTGGCCAATAAAGTGCCTTTGCACTAGCGGGCCTTGCAGGTGTTTTAGCAGCGACTGCCGCTGATAGCTTTCATTAGGCAAACTTGTTTTTATTCTTGTTGCGTCTTCTCTTGCGTTTTAATCGAAATGTAATTAACAGCCATGTCGAACGGCGGCCATTGCAGTCGCTCTCAGTCCGATGCAGCCAATGATTGAGTGACGTTGAGGCCAGGCAACTGGCGGCAGCTCTTCTTTTAAAGCCGTGGCAAGTAGGTTAACTGAAGCCCCAAAGATGTGTTCGTTTTTCCTTGGGTTTCTTTGAGCTAATTGCTGGCTGTTGCACAAATTGCTTCCGTTTATGACGGATTCCCTGACTTGACATGGCCTGTAAACAGTCAATAACGCCCAAATGTAATCAACATCATTGAGACTCATTAATTTCAAGAGCCAAGGCTCATTGATCAACGGTAATTATGTTATAAAACAATAATCAGTGAACCGTGGTTAAAATTAGCAATATTTAATAATATATTGCTCACATATAAAGCCCAAGTCCTAAGCTAAATTAATAATAACTATTTATCTGCTAGACTGAGCCACATTCATTGAAAATGTATCAGTCACATACATCTAATATTTTTCATTTATCGTTGGTATATATGTACATACAACAACCATATTTCATAAATGCTCTTAGCAAATCCACTTTTCAAACCACTGTTGTTATAAAGCAAAAAAAAAGAAGAGGGAAATAATCAGGATGCAGACGGGGCAAATGGTTGAAATGTCCACAACTATAGAGTTGGGGGCAAAGGAAGACAATCGTCTATACGTTTTTGCATAAATTTGGCCACTTTGTGTTGGCTTTTTTGTTGTTTTTTTCTTTTTGCATGCCCAACAGCTTAGCAAATTCTTTGGCGTCTGAAAAATGTCGAAACATTTGTCCATTTACGCGATATGGATAGCAGGGCGTGGAGGACAGCCAAGCCAAGGGACCCAAGCAAAATTGAACGTGCAAAAAAAAAGGAGAAGAAGCAAAAGTGAAAACTTTGAGCAAAAGCTGACCCTTTTCTGACATGCTCGCCCCTAGTCCTTGGGTTAAGAAGGGGGCAGCTCGGTTGAGGGACACAGCTGAAGAGAAATTGAAACAAGTTACCCAAACCATTTTCGTTGCTTACCGCTTGCCAATTTATTCAAATGCCTCGCAAAGTGCTAAATAAACAAGACTGAAAAATGCTTAGGCAGCGCAGCGGATCTGGCAACGCCTATAGCCGAGCCGAGCATGTGCGTCATTTTTCTTGGTTTTAGGCTAAGCAGCAGCAGCTAAAAAAATTGGCATACTTAGCTGGGCCTGCTGGGAGGCGATTGGCGCTTACCTTGTATGGGCACATAAATATTTAGATAAAGACAATCCTCTGATTGATTCTGCAGATAGGGCAGCAATCGCTTCAGATACTCCAGACGACCCTTGGGCATGCGCTCCAGCGCCGCTGTCTCGTTGCGTATGTCCGGCAGGCGCTGCGGGCAGACAGGACTGAATCTGAAAGCAAGGAGTGCAAAAGGACACTTTGAGTACAATTTCTTGGTTAAATGCAAAAGTTTTCCGCTGCTTGTGACAGTTTTTTCTCTTTTATTATATACCCATTCAAAGTGGTTAAATAGGGTATCATAGGGCTGTGGCAATGTATGTAACGCCCAGAAGATACATACGACTGCATAATGCTTTGATGTATATTCTTGACTATCTATATTTTGATCGATATACTGTCCCGCTCAATAAATATCGATACATATCTGATTATATATGTTATAAGAGCTACTGGCATCAAAATTGAGTGATAAATAATATAAACAAATTATATTTCACTGCTATTACGCTCTAGACCTTCCTGGCGAGACCCAGGCTAATTTCTACCCATTCCAACACAAACGTTCATTCATACAATAGTCTTATTGTCATGGAACACTAGAGCATTTAATAATTGTCTGTTATTGACAGATTTTAAATAAATAGTAATATAAAAAAAGCTACTATTACATTATTTATATCATCAAAAGTCGCAAGCCACGAATGTAATGTGAGCAGTGTTTATAGGGTATCTCCTAGACAGGCAATCTAGATTAGAGGTCCTTGTTATTTTCTTTTGGTTGCTGTTAAAAAAGATTGCAGAATTGAGGTTCATTTTTATGCTAGGCCTTTGTCAGTCGTTATAAACAGATTAATTTGCTAGCATTGTGTAATCTTCGCCGTCGAGTCACAATTTTGTCTTTGGGCCATAATAACTTTTTGATTTGAGCCGCACAAAAGTTTTGGCGCTTAAATTTATTTTTTTGGGCCATTTCAGCTAAAGCTTATTTTCCAGTCAGCTAAATTGGTTTTCGATTTTACTTTGTTCGCAATCTGCTCCTCCTCCCTTCTCTACCCACATTTGTTGCATTCCTCTGCAATTCTGTGCTGCTTTTGGCCACGTCATGCAAATGCCAACATCAACGTTTGGGATTTGCGTTTGTGTTTGCCATTTGCCATTTGCTATGTGCTATGTGCTATTTGCTATTTGCTATTTTGGCCTTGTGCTCATTTATGACTGCCACTGGATGCGCTTTATTCCCCCTGCCCAGTTAGCTTGCCTTGAACTCGCCTCGCGTTCGGTAGCTGGTATTATTTGTTTTTAATCTGCCGTGTGACAGGCATAAAACTAAGTAGCCCCAAGCCCCAAACGAGCCAATCGAGCTGTGTTTGTTTGCTCTTCATGTGTAAAACGAATTGCACATTGAAAACTGTTTAGCTCGAAATCGTTGTGATTGAGAATTGTGTATCTTATGGTCATATCAAATGGCTTTATTGGTAAGCATGAATTATGCAATTGGCAGTTCAATTGGCCAAACAGTTGCAAAATGGTTGTGCGCTTCTTTAAAATCTAGAAAATATACATGAAACTCCTTAGCTATTAATGGCTTTCTTAATAGTAACTATTAAGGTTTTACATAGCATTTTTATAACTATATTTATAAAACCTTGTTATTTTACAGTGCGTTTTATTAAATTAGGTATGCATCTAATTCGGTTTGTAAAGACAATTTTATTAAATTTGAATCTTTTGGGATCACATTTTTTTGACAATATTTATTTTTACGAAATATGTTCAGTGTCTGGAACCAATCTGCAGTGTAAAAAGAGAATAATGTGTATTTGAAAACAGGAAAGATAAGAAAGTTCTCTAACAAAAATTATCTTGAGCAACAAACAAAATGTTGGAATTCAATTTACTGAGGAATAATATATTAGGATTTTCCGAATCATTTGTAAATCGTTTTGAATCTAGTTTACACTTCTTGTAATACTTATATTTCAAGCTACTCAACTTACACATATTAAAACATATATAAGAACACTGTTATACATTTGTGTTTTTAGAAGCTTGCTCAATCCTGTGAACCTATTACTATTTGAGCTAAATGGCTATTTGGCTTCCCATTTGGGAACCCATCCGCAACTCATCAAATGGTGAATCTTTTGGGCCACATCCAATTGTCATAAAGCGAACATCAATAGAAACATTACAAATTTATTTTTGCTGAACATATCTTTATACGTATGTATCTATCTATGTGCGTTGAGGGTCTGTAATGGCCAACCCAAACCCAAACTCAAACCCAATGAAAAGCATTAACATTAACGACATTGCGAAATGAGAATTTATTTTATTTAATTTTGCACAACTTACGCTTGTTGTGCTTTGTTTTTGCCTTTTAGCGTCATTTTGTTGTTCAACTGGAGTATATTTAAGGTTTTCTTTATTATATTTGAATCACCCAGGCGAAATGACCATGAAATGAGTCCGTGACCCTCTTCAGCGTTCCCGTCCGACCCCTCTTGACCCAAACATTTTAATGGACGCTTGTGGTGGCTGAGTGGCGATTGCCATAATAATCATTAATTTTATGGTTAAACAATAAGGCAGGTAATAAAAGTTTAATTTTCGGCTGCGTATCGCTTTGCGCGCATAATGGCCAGCAAGAAGTTTGCAAGCGTGCGACAACCCTGGTCGGAATAAAAGATACCCTGGCCAACAAAATATATATACATAAAAACTAATGAAAGTGAAAAGTTTGAATGGCGCCAGGTTAAAGTGTTTATTGTTGCTGTTGTGTTTTTGCTTTCCCATTGCTGTTGCTGCCAAACTGGTTCAACATCAGGTGACACGACCCCGCTCCCCTTTATCGCCAACACAACTCTCAGCGTCAGCTACTGCTCGTAAAAGCCACATTTTGAATCTTTAATGCGTTTGCTCCCCCTTCAACCTCCCACAGCCCCCCAACACCCAACCCCCAACCCCCAATCCCCAGTTCCACATGCCCACATTCCCACAACACTGTCCCGCAGCAGTGCTGAAATGTGCTCAGTTTTGAAGTGGCAGCGATCTTGTTTATGCGACTTTTGTGTGCTGCCTCCGCGCTCGACAACGCTTGCAGCTGTGCTGATAAGCTGGCTACGGGCAAGAGTAATGGGAATTAACCTAATAAAGTGGGCGTTCCAATTGGGGACAGGTCAGCCGTGAAGCTGCAAAAGGGGCGTGACTTGCGCTAGTGCGTCCCCAGATTTTTACTGCAATCGATAAATGTCCTCTCCCTGTCCCTGTCCCTGTCCCCGATGCGAGTTTACAACTCTGTGCAGCCTTTAAGACGCTTACGACTGCGTCGGAGTCCTAGTTAGTCCTGGCTTGTTGTTATTTGGCTTAAGGTGTAGCAGACAACAGATGATGTGTTTCAGAACATGCGCATTATCTTAACATGCTTAACTATATTTCAGCTGGATGCATAGGTAGTTGTGAAAAAAAGAAATTTTAATGTACTTTTTGATTTGCCAAAAATTAAAATATATGTTCAAATTGGGCTTTGAGTTTGTTTAGTTCCGTAAGAATGGTAAATCAGAATTAATTTCAAAGTTGAAAGTATTTAAGCGTAAGAATTGTTCTTATTTCTATGCAAGTATTATTTGAAAAAAAAAAATATTTTTTTTTTTTGTTAGAAGTTGAAAATGTTTTCCAAGAAACAAACATAATTCAAATGAGTTTAATCAGAAATTGATTAAATTGATTGATTTTTAGTTGATTTTTATCAACAGATAAAAAATCCTTGCTTGCAATGATGTTGAATCGAAGAATATATCTTAAAATCATTTTTACAATTTTTGTTGTACACATGCTAAACGTTGAATAACATTTTACTACAAGGAACTAAAATGCCTGTCTAAATGGCCAATATGTACAATTATTATGTTCAAATGGATGGTAGATAGTGAGTCCGGTGCATTTAAAGTTTAAATTTATAGTTATGAATGTCGTCGTTGCTGCCCTACGAGCTACGCCATGTGCAACCAGCAAAAGCTCTTGCCGTAGTTGCTGCTTTGACAAGCCATGCGTGTCACTGCCAAAAGCAGCATCAGCAACGTGCCACGCCCACACACCGACCCTGCTCTTTAACGCCCTTTGGCCGTCACATTAGTACAATTGATGTAGTTGTTGTTTAAAAATAAATTCTCCAACCACTTTGCACTTTGGACGTCATGAAGCTTGTGCTTTTAGCGCAAGGATTATGAAATAGAAGCGGATTAGCAGCGACAGGCTGCATCCTGCCACCTGCCTTCGGGCTACCTGCAACTCCTAGCAAAAGTGTAGAACATACTAAATAGGGTGAGGGTTTTATGCATGACACTTGGGGGCTTCAATAATAAAACGTAAAAACGCGCACAAAAATCAGCTAGCGGCAAACTAAAGCAACCGATTTTCATAATAAAAAGCACATTAATGAATGCTCCACTTGCGGCCTGTCAGTAGCCTACACAAAATGCGTGCAGCACGTCCAGCTGGCAGCATAGAAATTGAAATAACACAAGGAAGAGGGCTCTAGTCGGGAGTGCCCGAATGCGAGATACCCTGAACACAGTCCTTATATTCATTCATTCTTATTAGTTTACATACATACAAACAAACACAAGCTGCAAGCAGGGCATCACAACAATTAACAACTTCTGTGTTTATTGTTCTACATTTGGTCAAATTTTTGGACATAAAATTGGCAGTAAAATGTATGAGGATATCACATTTCAAGGTCGTACCCTCAAAATGGAGTGCTTTTCTTTTTTCGGGGAATAGTTGGCAGTATCCAAAACAGTCCTATTTTCTACACTATTATGCTATTCATCAGTATACATTCCAAATTTGGTGTCTCTAGCTCTTCTAACTTTCAAGCCAAAACTAGCTGGTGTGAAATCGAAGTTTATCGATATCTTTTGAACAGGACGAGTTATCGATAAAATTAAATAAGCTTGATCTGACCAGGGACTACGAGAACTTATATGACAAATATGAAGTCTCTAGATCTTATAATCACAAAAATCAGACAGGTCGGACAAACGAACAGATATGGCTAGATCTACTGTGCTGATGCTGATCAGGAATACATATATACTTCATTTGGTCGGAAGTGCTCTCTTAAGCCTGTAATTAGCCAATTCCTGTGGGTTCGGGGTATACAAATAAGAAGTGTGAATCTACAGTTAGCATTTGCCGAGTGCGCTATACTCTGTTACAGCTAAATAATGCTAGAAATGATCCATTGAAAGAAATTATGGGCTCTAAAACTGTGACCTTAGAACTGTTAATTATATTGCATCTTTCGATTGGTGGCGGCAGCAAGAGCACATCAGTATCTACTTTTAATCTATAAATTGAAAATGTTGTGACCCTAGCTTTTACATTTATGTAAACTGTACATTCTTACCTATACAAAGACAAATATACCCTTTTCATTAGGGGAAGGAGTATACGAAATGGAAAAAATAAAATATAAATTTGTGCCCATCATTAAAAACGTTAATTCCAATTTGAGACTTAAGTGCGGCGCGAGTCACCGCTAAGTGAGCGAAGAGTGGTGTGTAAGGGGTAAGTGTGAGTGTGAGGGTGGTGCTGGTGGTGGAGGCGGTGCTACTGCTGCATAAATTGACGTTGCCCAAGGTGGTTCGCTTGGTTTCTGGCTGGTTGTTGTAGCGCTGTAACTGAAATTGCGAAAATTCATTTTAAATTGGATTTTATTTAATTTGACTGCGGCGGCACAGCTTTATGCGTGTTGAGCAAGGACTGTAGTATGGGGGGTATGAGGATGGTGTGGCCGGGCTGCCAATCTAATTTGTGAGCTGGTAGCTGGCAGGCAGCTGTAGACGACAGCACAGCAATGGGAACGGGGACGAGGAGGAGGACGAGGACGAGACTTCTGCCCCGATGCCCACAGGTAAAATTAATCTATTTTGCTTGACGTGGCCGCAATGTCGCATATCATTTTCGGTATATACCCACCACCTCATATCCCAGCGTCTGTCTCTCTCTCCCTGTCTCTCTTTATATATATATATATATCTTAGCTTGTCTGTGGCGCATGCATTTTTCCGCTTGGCTGAGATTATGCTTCTGTTTGATGTATTTAAGCCCAGGCAAAGGCAACTTGCTCTGAGTGCTTTTGCAAGTCCTGTCTGTCGCTGACTTCTGCCCGGCTACTGTTCAGTTTACCGTTTGTTTGCGCCTCCCTGCCCACAACCCCCCTTCCCCTCTCTGCCCATCAATGATCTTCTGCCACCTGTCCACAACGCCACATGCAGATTATGCGGGACCATGCCCACCGCCCCCCGCCCAACGTGTATAATGCTCGTTTTGTGGCCTGTTGGAATACCAAATTGCATGCGTCCCCGTGCTTGAGTGGGTCCTGCCTGCTGTCCTGCGTCCTGTTGTGTGACCTGTTTGCTTCTGGCCGCGTGATTTATATGCGTGGCATGTTTTTTTTTGGTGACCCCCGCGCCGCAAAACTAAAAAATTGTTTATTTTTCCTTAGAGAATCAAGTTTACACGCTTGTTTGTTTCGAAACAACGATAAGCAATATGCTGTGGTTCCAGCAGCAGTTTCCACAAATGCAAATTACGAGCAGGCCTTCAATTTGTATACCCAGCATCGATATGAACAATATTATTCTAAGCAGAGACCATATGCAAATTGTTTGTACAATTAATTAGCTCCCAAAGATATGCAAATCACCGAATCATAAGTAAATATATATAACAAAGATAACGGAATCGATTTGCAGGATGTAAGAATAATTTAACAATTCTTTAACTATCCTGATCAGCAGTTGCTTTGTTTATCAAACTCTCAGCATTTTGCATGGCACACTAATTCATTTTATTACAACGCACACTTTTATTGGCACCTATAAAAAAGGAATTGGTATTGAGATTTATTCCGCAAGAGCATTCCGCTATCAATTCAAACTGTAACTGTGTATTTCAGCCTATGCTAATAAGCCCTAAAGTACCTCAAAGGCAATTGCACAGGTGTGGGCCACAAAATGACCCAAACGAATCCATTTTCGCATTTGGCTGTAAAGCCGGCTAATGATCTTTTGTACCTTGAGTCTGAGTCTCGGAATCTCTGTCCGTTTGGCTGTCCGCGTTGTTAGACCGTTGATGGTCCAAACAGCTTTATTACGCTGACGTGCTGAAAAATCTGTGGAACATTACTCAAGGAGTTTATTGGCCTGACAGCCCAGTGCTGTCAACAGGCCCACAGCAATGCGGCATGACAAATAAAGATGCGCCCCCACAGTAAAAGATGACGACGGACAACTGACACACAGACAGACAGACAAGCAGACAGACAGGCGAACAGCGAGACAGTCAGACAAACAGAGATTGCCTGACAATTGCGATGATGTCAGCCGAAAATTCGTGGCTCAGGAGTAGCAGCAGGTGCAACACACACACAGTACAAAGCACCCAGCTCGTTTTGGGGCAACATCATTCATCAGATTTTGCTCAACAGAACTTGAAAAATTATATTTATTTGCGCAGCTCTGATTTTGGGACCCCCTTTTTGGCCTTTTGTCATTAGCCAGCGAAAAAAAAACGAATATGCCAAGCATGAAAGGGCTTTCGAATTTCAAATACCCTATTATGCATGGCTTGAAGACGTAATACTCGTGAATTTGATTTGAGCCCTCTACATAAGCTTTATACATATAAAACTGATAAGCAAACCTTATGCATAGAGATAATTTATTGAGCAAAACAAGTTCTTCTGCAAATCATTTACTCCTCCTTTTGTTTGTATGCTAAATATGTTAATTGTATTCCTATTAACTTTTCCTTATGGAAAGTATTACTATTTACAACATCTGAAGCTAGAGTAAGACCATAATGCTCCTATTCAAACAAAAGTGTACTACATTTTCTTTTTATAGAAATCGAGCGAGCGACAGATATTATAGTCTCTTCACTCACCGAACTCAATATTGAAATATTTATTAATATATTTTATAAGGTCGTAAATGCCCCCATCCTGTTGAAAGTACGCTCTTGTCAGGGTACACAGGAAAAAAAGAGGAAAAACTTTTGTCGGCACCCTTTTACAAAGCAAACAATGCGGCTGGAGGACAACGGTGTCCTGGGAATCTTTGTGAATAATGATTTGCCACTTGGGAGCGTTTGTAAATTAGATGCTTGGCTTTTGTTGTTGCTGCTGATGCTACATTTTTTCGCTGCTGTTGTTGTTGTTCGAGTGTCGCAGCTGCTGGCCGGCTGCCGCGTAAATATTTAATTTGTGTAGCATTTCAAGCGGAAGCCCCAACGAGTCTGCTGACCTTTGGCTTCCTTTTTTTTGCGTATTATCATTATTATTGCAATTGTGTGTGTAGCTTTTACTTGAATTCTGTCTTCGCCGGCGCACTCGACAATAATGAGCCACGTTAATTGAGGTGACAATTGCCGGGCAACGGCTGTGCTCGACCCTCTCGAGTACTATCTGCCGCCACAGCCGCCCCTTGAGTTATGGCATTTTGATCATCATTTTATGTACTTTCAGGGTACTCGCGACAGCGCGCCTAAAATTGCACCCACTTCATTGCTGTGGGCGCAGCGTGACTCGAGTAACTCAGAAATGATTTAGCGCGCTTAAATTGAGAGCGGAATTTGCATTAGGGTTGCCGTTTGTTCCCAGTTGATGCTCCCAGGCAAAATATTAAATTACTTAGACGAGGATTCATCTAAATACTAAACAGCTAGGAATTTGCAGTTTGAAAAATAAGAGCAGCTAAAGCAGATTTTGATGTAGGTCTTAAAAGGGACTCAAAGGCTCTGTTACTCAATTACAATGAGTTAGCAATTCAGATTTTAATATTAAATATACATTTCAGCTAATTGCTGGCTTTATACAGTCAAATATGTCTTATTAACTAGTATTGTATCTGATTTGAAATAACTTCCATTGCGAAAGTTCATTACATTTTTCTTTTTAAAACTATTATAACTGTTGTTTATTTGATTAAACTTTTCTTACTGTTTGAACTTTGAAATCTGCACGGAGCTATGCAATTTGTTTTTTTCTAACGACCATATTTATAGTAATGTCTGCCTTATTCTGCATTTTGTAACAAGTGCCATGTCTCAGCTTGTTCCAGTAAATCAGCATTTCAGCTGGCCCACCGGTCGTATGATTAACTTGAAAGCGCGTCAGCTCATAAAGCTTACATACAGCACAAACACCTCCGGCAATATCAAATTTATACGAAGGACTTCCTAAGGACGGCTGCCTTGGACAGGATACGCCCATCTAAAGACCAGGCAGTGTTGCCACCTCTGACTACGAATATAGCTGAATTTATTTTTAAAATGCTACATTTATTTGTGAAAGTTCCTAAAAAAAAGCTGTGAGCTTGATTATTTATTTTCTTATTATATTTTAAATGGAAAAATAACACTAATTGAATTTGAGTAACGAATCTGAACAGTTAATATAACCCAGTGCTTAACTTTTGAGTAAAATCTTCTATCTACTGGCATAAGTGATAACTAATATTTATAATAATAATAAATATAATATAAATGTACACTTTACTCAATATTTAATGTTTTCCCCGCAATCGAACTTTGAAAAAAAGCTGAATTTAGCGGTGAAAAGGGCGAAATCGACAACACTAATACTGAGTATAGGTGGTCAAAAGAAGTAGCATTAAAAATATAGAAACTAGAGCATTGGGGCTGTGACTTACCTGTCCGCCTTCTTGACGCCCGACCACATTGCCGCCGAGACTGGCGGCATGAAACGCAAATTGGCGACGGGGGGCGAGGCGTAGGGTATGCCACGGTACGCCTCAACCGGATCCAAATGCCGCCCATCTAATTGGACAATTACGCCAGAGATGGCGCCATTGCGTGTGTGGATGATGCGCGATGAGAGCTGTGCGGGTAATTGATCATGATTTATGTTGTTGTTGTTGTTAGAGCTGCTGCTAGTTAGACGACTGCTGCGGTTGCTGCTCGACGTAGCTGATGAAGAACTGCTGCTGCTGCTGCTAGTTGATGTGGCATACGATGATGATGATGATGCAGTCGACGATGATGAAGTGAGCGATAATGAAGGCACCGCGCTGGCTGTGGCTGCATTCGCAGTGGTGCTACTGCCGCTGCTGCCAGTGGTGCTGCTACTGCCGATCAATACGAGGCCACCACTGTTGCTTGTTGCCACGCGTTGTGTAGCACTCAGATTTCCCGAGGAAGTGCTGTAGCTGATGCCAGCGCCCCTGCTGCTGCTCGCAAAGTAAAGCAACATCAGCAGCACGCACTGACTCCTTAATCCACATAGTTTTCTTCTCGCTCTCGAGACTGTTACTGTTGTTGTTGTTGCTGCTGCTGCTGCTGCTGCTGATGGCGGCAGTTGTCGCTTCAATTGCAGCAACATTACCATTATTAATATTGGTTAAAATGGCGTTATTGCAATGTTGTTGCTGTGTCGTTGAATTACTTGTTGTTTCTGTATGTCTGTCTGTCTGTTGCTGTTGTCGTTTAATTGACCGCAACAACACTGTTTGTTGCGTGACCTTATTTTCCGATTTCACCGTTCACTTCTTGTTTTTGTTTTTACTGGTAAAGATTTTCGAGTGAATTCCCTTTTTTATGTTTTAATGGCAGTTGAAGCGAACTGGAAGAGGCAGAGATGCACACATAAACATTATTAATGGGTCAGTTACAGTATTTGTTGTATACGTGCTTGTATATATTTGTAAAGGTTGTTTTTTAAACAGCAAGGATAAATGATTGTATTATTACCCAGTACAATCAGCTTTCATTTCATCCATACTCTACTCAAAATACGTTATCGCTTGAGATACATATTGTACAATATGTACATTTATCGTACAATATCGATACTTTAGTTATCGATCAGTCAGGAGTTGCTTTATCGAAAGGAACATTTCTAGACTTTTAGAAAGATTTAAAAGTCGCATAATACATTTTATTACTTGTTATTGAATGGTTCCCAATTATAGCTAAATAAAGAGTAGCATTCAATCCAATGTCCATATGAAGACTGCATAACCTAAATTATTTTGTAAGAAAAACTATTTGATTATAAACGAATGACTTCTCAAATATGGTTTCAAGTGTTATGCTCTTAAAAAAATATATTTCAATTATTTTAATTGTATGCTTTTGATGTAAACCCACTTAGTGTTATTGTATATATATATATATCAAGCCCGTGCTGATTAAATGCTATTATTCCTGTGCTCTTCAAGTTTGCGCTTTATGAAATTGAATATTCTGTTTATAATTTAAGATTCGCAAATTCTAGAGAGTATTTTGCCTCTCGCCTGCACTTCAGAAACGTCCGCAAAGTGTGCCCCTGGAGCATGTGGGCTGTTACCCGTCCCCTCACCACATGCGCCACCCAAAAAGTATGCAATGCCATTTGAAAGTCCTCATAGAAGTAGCTCTTTGCACAAGCCCCAATCAGCTTACTTGCTGGCGGCGTTGTCTTTGCCTTTTCTCATTCTGTCCCCCTGCCCCTTGCCTTTAACTTTCTTGTTTTATTTTTGTGTGGGCTGCATCACCTTGTTTGCACTTGCTGTAGTGTCCTTGCCCTTGTTGTTGTCGTCCTCGACAAGAACAACAACAGCAGTAGCAACAACAACAATGACATAGAGTTGGCATTTGCATATGCCAGACATGTCAGGCATCCCTCAGCACCATATGAATGAAGCCCATAGAGCTGCGCAATGGAGGAGCGAAAGGAGTGAGGCTTGAAGTATAGCTAAGAACATTCATCTTTTGTCCAGTGAGTTGCGTTGGGTTAATGGATCAAATTTTTAAAGCATTCAAAAGTATAGCTCTCAATATCCGACTACTTAATTCAATAGCTTCTAAATATATATAGATATTTTCGTCTGTTTCTAATTATTTATGTAAACCACGATCAAAAAGGTGTTGGCTTTTAAAGTCGGTGGGGTTTTTGAAGAGAGTTTAAAAGGGAACTTTTACTGAATCAATCGGGAGTGTGCGACTGGGACTAGGAGTATCCTAAAACTCAAATATTCTTTGATATTTATGCGATTTGAGATTATACATTTAAAATTTTGTGCTTTTAGCTCTTGTAACTTTCAAGTTATGGCCGAAATATGCTGGTCGGAAATATTTTCTTATGCCTGCTACATACTTTTAAATAACTTTTTTAATGGATTCAGGGCATAAGAGCATATTCTCAGCAGTATCAATGCTTTCACAAAATATATGTACACATGTCAAACTGTCTAAGTTTTAGAACTTTTAAGACTCTTCTAAGGAAAACTATATTTGTAAATTCTAAAATATCTATTCTGTATCACTTGGCTTCCAACATTTCATAGACGCAACTACATACATAACTTTTTGAAGCTTGGAAATGTTGATTTCAATTCAGAACTTCTTTAAAGATTACCTTTCTACGTACTAAACAACTCTTTCCTATACACTTTCCCCTTAGCATATTCTCATGCCTCTGTCTAAGCTTTAAACATTTTTTCAGCTGTTGCCATCGTCCCAGCACTTGATGTCCTTTATAGCCCTGCTCATGTCTGTTATTTTTGGGTTTGCAATTTTTGATATTCTTTTAGGTACTCACTTAGTTATTCCGTGCGTTGCTCTGTCTTTGCTGCTGCTACTGCTGCTGTCTGCTGCTGCTGTCTGCGCCTCGCTGCAGGTGCTAAGCCTTGTGCTCTGTGCTGCATGTGGCTCAGTGTCCTTGCCACGGCTGAAGCTCCTGCTGCTGCTGCTGCTGCCCCAAGTTCTTAGTACACACTTCACGTACACTGCGCTCAACGGCGCTGTCTGCTGCTGCTGCTGCTGCGTTGTCTGAATGCCTGCACGCTACAATTGTCATGCAAGCGGACATTATTTCAAGGCTCTCACGTGCTCAACGCTGCCGCCGTTGGCTTCTCAAGCAGTTGCCGCCGCATGGCTGAAAAACAACAGCAGTGCGGATATGCGTTAGGCGTTTGTTTATATGATACTTGAACTATGATTAATTAAGTGGCGCACATAAAAGCACGCTCCATTTAAATGCATATTAAGTAGCCGCCTGTGCGCAAACAATTATGCTGACTTGTGGACTTATTAATGAGTATTGAGAATTTACAAAGTGCTGTATAGGAATGACAAGAAACATACCCTTTCTGCTAACGCTTCTATGAAATGGATAACTATGAGTGATTTGTGTTTGTGAGACAAATTGTATAAATTTAATTGGAGTTAACTAAAATTTGTTCAACTTCATTCCTACAGCGAACTCGGCTATTATTAAATCAATATTTAATATGAAATTAAAGAAGCTCACTTCAAGTTAGTAAATAAAATTAATTAATGTGCTTAACTATTTTAATTTAAAATAAGTAACGGACGAGAGTGCCCGACTGGGAGATACCCTTAAGCCCCTTAGCATAAGTCTTATGTACTTTAATACTTTTCATAAACTGCAGATCTTAAAGTCTCTGTTGGGGTCGGAGGTGAATGTTGAAGTTCGCTATACATCTTTTCACCCTTTTGTAATAGGTTCAGAGTATAGAAAAAAGAGAAAATTTAAGACTTTCTTTACAAACATTAGGGTTGTTGTTTATACTCTTTTCGAAGAAAATAGTATATTAAGTTTGTGCTGAAGTTTGTAACGCATAGAAGGAAGCGTCGGAGACCCCAAAAGTTACTGCTTAGAATGACAAAACAAATTGATCTAGCCATGTCCGTCTATCTGTCTGTCTGTCTGTCTGTCTGTCTGTCTGTCTGTCTGTCTGTATGTATGCAAACTAGTCCCTCAGTCTTTGAGCTATCGTTATAAAACTTTGCACAGAGTCATATTATTTAATGGGACAGCACATTGGTCGGATCCGGCCGGATCAGACCACTATATCTTATAGCTGCCATACAACTGGAAGTCGGTTTTGCCCATAAATCCCATGTTTTCAAAGCTATCGCAATAAAACTTTGCACAGATACTTATTATTCAAACATACATAACATTGATCGGAGCCGGCTGGATCGGATCACTATATCTTAAAGGTGCCATACAACTGGAAATAAATTTAATATTTCAATTCAAATTGATATCATATGAAATCAATCTTTACAGATGAAAGTGCTGCAGTTAGCAGAGGGAAAATTGTCTAAAGGTTCGAAAAGAGTATAAAGTCTTCGGCACGCCGAAGATAATCCTTTCCCACTTGTTTTGAATTAAAATTGTATTACAAATAAAGTTCACTTTGAAAATATATTTAAAATTTTAATCGGAATTATATAAATAGCCAATATATATATTTTTATTGTAGAAACATAGACTTATAACGAGGCTTAATTTATGGCCACATCCAGGCTGTTTCTATGAAGGCTTACAAGCATTGACAAGGCACTTAACAATCGTGGTAAGTCGAAACGCTAACTTTTTAATTATAATACGCCCTGAAGTGTGAGCAAATTATTATACACATCATTAGCACAGCATTTAGTGTGCCACCCCAAAGCCAGAGCCCTCACTAGTTGAATTAATTGTTTTTCTGTGTGGAAATTGAGCTGTTTCCTTATTTAACGAACGCCCACCACTTTCACTTTTGTCGTGGGCTCAATGCGCAAGTTGCTTTTTAATTTATTTATGCAAATATGAATGAATTTTCGTTGCTGTGGGGCAAAACAGCTTGGCATTTAAATGCGTAGTCGCAAAAGTAAATAAATGCCGGGCTACTTCAGACTGCCATCGAATACTTTCCTTAAGCAACAACAGCAACAACAACAACAAAGAAACGAAACACAACAACAGCAACAACAAATATTATCAAGTACGTGGCTCAGTTGGGGGTAGATTACATCAGATTTTGCCTTTCTCTCCGTCTGTATGTCTGTCAGTCTGTCACACTGGCTACATACAGCATGCAAACATTGTAAATTATACGCACTGTTGCACGCCGTCTCAGTACGTAGGTAGTGTGAGCTTATTTGGTTATTGTAAATGAGTTAGGACGACAATTTTGTGGTTGCTTTCAAGTTTCTGACGTGCTTGTGTATATACAGCTGTACATTTGCTTTAAAAATAACAACTTCAATTAGTATTGTTATTAAAGTGAAAGGTTTTTCGAAAATACGAGCAAAAATTGTGTTTCAGATAATTCATTTAGGCTGTGCCCAGAAATATTCTTTATTATTTATTAAATTCTAATATATAATATTATTATTTCTTGTTTCTCTATTTAAATATAAACTACATATTTTTCTTACAATGTCTTTTATGTATAGAAAGAAGAACGAACGTTAAGTTTGAATAATTTGTATAGAAAGATTTGTTTGTAGTTAACATAACAAAGCGCGCTCAACCTTAAGACAGCCTAAGTCATATGCAAGAAATATATAATAAATATCTTAGCCAACATTTCTAAATACAATTGTCGCAGGAATTTCTTATATTTCTTGTGTTTTTTTTTATGTTTAAGTCACAATTCAGTTATATGAATATAAATATATTCACATAAGCATTGCAAATTAATTTATATACACAGCCTGCTTAATTTGATCTGAAAGAACATGCTTATCAGCCTAATAACATATTTTAAATGTTGCTTTTACATTTATTTCAGCGATTTTCGGCAGCTAAACTTTTAGCGTAACAAGAAAATGTATGAGAAAGTTGTCAAAAAGTTCAAGTTTAAAAACAACTTGTGAATAAGGTATGAGGTCTGAGTTCTGAGAACGCAAACTCGCAATCACATCCATATTCACATTCGCATTCGCATTCGCATTTGGAATGACTTTATCAATTTGTTAGTCGTTGTGTTTTGGCCATGTAATTTGTGTTCAGGGCAAAAAGATAATTGGATTCAGCATTTGTTTGTGCGCCTAATTTAAGTGCGTATAAACCGAATTCCATTGCGCAAAATACATTTAGCTTGCGCTTTAATTAAAAATCAAAACGCGATAAGAACGCTGAGCGCGACACAGATGAAAGTCGGCCAAAAGCATTCCAGCAACAACAACAAATACGTCTAATTGTGGCCCCGACTTAGCGACGCGGGTCGCGATTCCTTCACAGCTTCCGCGCTTGGCCGAAGCCTTTGCGATATAAATTCGGGCGCCAGGACCTAGACAGGATACGCATTTACAGAGACAGCGCAATTGTGCCGCGTCTCGGTCCGAGGGTCATTAATTTGTCTTTAGAGGCCGGCGAAGCCGACGTGGCATTAAACTGCTTAAGTAGCACAACTAAATTAAGAAAAGTGCGCGGGCCTTGATGGGATGATGGGATGGTATTGGGCGAGGATTGGGGGCTGGCAATTAGAAGGTGAGGGGGTTAAAAGATCTGCTGCATCGTGTACTATGATAAAGTTCAAAGTGGATTTGTGTTTAGCCTTGATTACGTATACGCTGGGTTAGAGTTGGGCGATGTCGGAGATTTGTGGGAAAAGCAGAAAGTATTAGGAGGAGAATGTTCATTTTGACAACAACAACAACAAAAGTTGAGGCATGCAACACAATAATGAATGCGTTGCATGGGCATAATTCATTTCTGTTTTGCCACACACAGACCCACAGCCATGAATTGTATGCCATGTAGCTACGATGTGCCACGCCCAGCCGCCCCCTTCCGCAAACTGCCGCAACGAAAATGCAACAACTATAAACGCAGGAAAATATGTAGAGCATACGAAAAAGGCAACATTGCCAGAGGCAAAACACAAACAAAAATACACGCGAGCACAATGCGCATTTATCATACGAGTACAAGAAGCACACAAGCACACATACATGTGTATAGACAGACAGACAGACACACACACACACACACACACACACACACACACACACACACACACACACACACACAAAGAGACATGCACATAGATATTAATGTTTGCTGATAAAAGCAAAGCATGATAAACTAAAGATGGCGCACACGCTGCGTATGCGTTATATTTCGTATATTATTTCCTTTCTTTTCCGTTAGTCTGCGTAAAAAGAAGCTGGCACAATGAATTGAATTGCTTCATATCGATTGATAGGCATGCAGCGTATCAATATATATATACATATCTGAAGGAAAATTTAATCAGTTTTCGTGCATAAGCAAGTTTTGGTGAGGGGGGAAAAAAAATCTATGAATGGATTGTGGAGAATGTGCGGCGAATGGGAAAATTGTTAAGCAGTTGGAAACGATATGAAAATGGAAATGAAAATGTTTCAGACCACAGACTTTGTTATTGCAATCCATGTGACTGAGTAGAAGATAGAACGTTGTATAGATGGTTAGCGCAAGACCGAGAGACAGGCAGAAAGATAGATTGAGAGAGGCAGAAAAATAAGAAAAACACTCACCTAACAGAGTTAAAACCTAAAGACTCAGTTTATCTTAGCTTAACTTAATGTTATATCTTTATCTTTCATATATTACATTTTAAATGAACTATATATATTTGTATTTATACAGCTGCATTTTTATGCAGATACAAAAACACAAAATCACAAAACAACAAATATTTGCTGGGCAAATAAAAATGTGTCTTACTTCATGGCATAGAACAACAACAATAGCTGCATCATTTTGGCAATGCAACTCTGCTGCCTGCAACATTTAAATGCTATGAAATAACAAATGCAAGCACAGCTCGAGTTTTAGTGCGCCAGAAACAAGAGATACTACTTGATAACAGCAGCAGTAGCAGCAAAGGAGAAGAAAAACTCCCATTGCCCTGAAGCGTGTCATTTTTCATGCAGATTTATGTAAAAATTTGTGCAAATTGCGTAAAGAAAACTGCTAGAGAAAAATAGCAAGAAGCAACTGGGTGAGTGAGGAAAACTTTCGCATCGAGCATTGAATTTGATGGCAAATAATGCGACTTTATAACTAGTTTAAATGCACTTTGCATGTCACAGACGCTTGATAAAATTACTTAAACATTCTGCATTCTGCTCTTTATGGAGTCGGGTACTTGACTGCAACTCAAGGGTTCGCCAAGCTACTGCTGAATTTTCCTTGCTCTCCTCTCTTTTCTGCTGCCTCTACGCTTTTATTATGTTGCCTGCCAACAATGGCTTATAATTATTTCTCTTTTTTTTTGCGTTTCTTATTTCTCTTGAATTTTTTTCGTTGTTTTGTTTTTTAAGTCGTCATGTGCTTACTGGGTGCCTTTTATTTATATATACGAGTCTATTAAAAGGCAGAGCCCAATGCGGCCACGCTGTGCGCCATCTGCAGATTGCAGCTTACCGCACGCTGCATCTTTTCATTTTTAAGTAGTCAACTGCAAAACAATAGCTGCGCCCCCCAACAGCAGCCATAGTATTAAGCAATATCAGCAACAACAACAATGGCAACACAGCTTGGCTCTCATCAGGAAAACGGAAAAGCATTGCTGATAGGTGGGGAGCTTAGCGCAATTTTTAGTCCATGAACATAAAGTGGAGCAAAACGGTTGGAAATTATACCCCAATTCCATTGAAACTATGCGTAGCGAAACTATTCCACTTAATCTATGTATGCATATATGCAGGTGCATTTATGTAATATATGGGTTGTTTTTGTTATAGTATATACACATATACTAATGTGCTTTTAATGTAAAGGAATTCATTTTAACCATAGTGATTTCAATTATAATATTTGAAATATGAACAAAAGTAAATTTTATACATTTTAGTGGTATTCCAAAATGGGATTTTCTGTACCTGATATCTATTAAGACTAAGATTCCCAATTACAATTAAACTGTTTATTTAATATTGCAAATAAAATATATAAATATATAATATATAAATATATAAAAAAAATTCCCACATTTATTTTTCGTTTTGTGCAACACTGACATAAAAAATCCTTTTTTGCCTTTTTCTCTTAACAACATTGGAAATAAAAAGTTTGGGCTATATTCTTGTGATAAGCTTGCTATGATTTGAATTACATTTTAAATTGGAGTGCTTGCTAAATATATAGATATATACACTTACATTTAATACACAAGGGTAATTTTTCATGGATTTTAGGTATACCAAAATAAAAGACCATTAAAAACTACGAATTAATTTGATTTCTTTTATAGAATATTTGTAATTGTATTTTATTTTGTTTAATTTAATGTTATTTGTAACAATATTTGTATTGATGTAAAATGTGACTTTACAAATTTTTATGCACACGTACACAATTGCAGTTTTGTCTTTAAGTCAATTTAATATTCAAAATTAGTTTGACGACTAATTATTTTTACGCACTACAATTAAGTTCATAAAATATTGCAGAGAAGCTTCAAACTCATTATCCAAGTTAATTAATGATTTAGTTTACGCTATACTCTAAGAAATTCATCAATTTTATTGCATAGCCAACTGCAATGAGTCAATTTCTTGGGCAACTGTAACAAATTGGCACCCATTAGTGTTGCTTAAAATGCGCATTTTCCATATATATATACTTTGGGGCGAAAATGCAATTCAAATTTAATCAGATTCTTGTATCAGAGTATAATTTATGCAAAACTTCTATAGGAAGCGCACACATTTCATCCTTGGGCCAAACATTAGCTGAGCAATAAATTTCGCGCACAATTGAGCCTGTGATTGTGCCAAAGCAAATGGAACGAAAATTAATTTTCCTGTGATTTTACATGTGTGTTGCATTTGAGGGTGTGTGTGTGTATGTGTGTGTGTGTAGGGGAGCTGTCTGGCATAAATTGTGCGCTCGCGGCTAACGAATTTTAAAAGCAAATACTGAAATAAATTATCGCTTAATATTGGCAAATAATTTGGCCAGCACCGAGAACAGTTTTTATATTGAGTCGCTTCCCTCCTTGCCCTGCCCTGCCCTGCGCTGCCCCTTCGCTCCCTATTCTTGCGCTTTTGCAATTTTTGGCAGCGCACAAATTGAATTCATTATGCCGAACAGCCCCATGTGAATCGCACCAAATCATTTGCCTCCGGCTGTCGCCTGCGAATGCTGATATAATGATATTAAAGCAACATTACAGCATTACATGAAAGGCGAATGGAGGAAACAGAACGAGTAACGCAAATAAACGACGTCGCATGACGTAGACCAAAGCACATGAGAGGACACAAAAGTAACAAGGATTCTATTCTGTCTGTATTACTAAAACCCACGCCATAGAAAAGCAAATAATAAGAAAAAATATGTATTATACCGAACAGATAATACCCTTGATTATCTACTACAAATGTATTGCTATAATCTAACAAGTCCATGGTTTTATTCCTTTGATGCTATGGCTGTTTAAGTATTATTATCATTATTATCTATACCCACTTGATTAACATTCATTTAAAATGTATTCGTCTATAGCAAAAGTAATGTATTGAATGAAGAGTTCTTAGGTGATATTTTTTCCACAATTTTAAGTTGATTTACAAAATCTGCATTCCCTAGTCTTAAGATTAAAATATCTCAATAGCTTAAGGCAGCGTTTCTACAACCATAAGCTTTAATTTATAACTATTAAAAAATAAATAAATACAATTAAAAATTCCGATTTATATTACTAACATGGATGCTTATTTATTAACTCCATGATTTTACAGTTTATGACGATACCAAATGAAAAAGGATTAGTTATGATAGGAACACATTATAATTACCAATTGAACGCTTAGCAATTAATTACTAAGCACACAGTTTTCTGTATAAAAATCAAGGATCTAGAAGACATAAAAACAAACGTGCATCTAAACTTTAAGTGTAATGAATGTCAAGAACTATTATTTAGCTGAAGAATTATCGTTGATTGCAGGATATGATTATATAATATGGAACACAAAAACAAATGCTATAACAATTTCAAATGAATATAAATTCCCGAAACGCTCACACACACACGGGAATTTATTTAGCTTAAGCATCGACTCTTAATTAATTTCTTTCTCTGCAAGCTTTGTTCTATTTCAGTTTTTGCTTTTAGTGGCTTTGGCTTTGGCTTTGTCATTGTGAGGCGAGGGGGCTTTATTATTGCCAAAGCATTTTAATGACATTTTCATAAACAGTCGCCGCGGCGACATTGTGTGTCCTGATGTGGCTCTAATTTGCTTTTATGCCACGTGGCATTCAACGGCTGGCTGCTGACTGCTGCTGGTGTCTTTTGGCTGTTTTGTGTTTCGCCTTGACAGATATAATAATTTATTGGGTAAAAATTGCTGGCCAAGAGCTAAGCATTTTGGTTCCCCTCACTCTCTGTCTCTATCTGAGCTGCTGGTTTGCAGCTTTATCTTAGCGGGTTTATCTATTGTGGCCGTCGCTTTTGCTCCTCCATAATGTTGGCGCCATGTTGATGTTATCGTAGCGGAAGTGTTGACTCAATGTTTACTCAATGAGGGCGTTGCTGCGATATGACAGTGTTCTCCTGCCCCACCCCTTTATCATTTAGTTTGGCGATGTGTGGGAGTGTGTGTAGAAGCTTAAGTGTATTCTGGCTGCCATTTCAGTTTTGGCTTTGTTTCTGCTCGCTTGGCTAATACAAATGCCTCAAAGTTACTTTGCTATTTCTGTGTGTCCTTTTGTAGTCATTTTTGTGACTTTTTTTTGTTTGCCCTTATAAATATGCAAAGCAAATAAAGACTTACGAAATAGCTGAACAATGGCAAAGTGGACAGAACGGGTCAAGGCTGGGCAGCGTTATGCAAGGACCCATGCCAAGGCTAAATACATAAGTAGTTGCCCAAAACTATAAAGAAATAGATTTGGAAGTTGTTTATGGCGTACTGAAATTAAATATATACATAAACTTGGCCGATTGATGACAGAATTTGTATTTTCCATGAATTTGAAATTTGTCGTCATTGTTTGTTTTTGTTACAATTAAATTTGATTCTTTTAGCATTCTTTTATGTCTGTATATATTACCATAAAATAACAAATTCATTTGGTAATCAAACAATGCTGCTACCAGTCAATTATTAAATTACGTTTTTGGTTATAAGCTTTTCCTAAACTCACTTTAATAATTTCAGTTCTTTGAGTTTAATTATTTACTAAATATAAAACGTTGATTTATCTACTACCATTTCGAATATATTTAATTATTAAAGCTGGGTCAGATTTATCTACACTCACAAATAAGATTGTTGTGTGTGCTAGCACATTGAGTTATTTCAATCTGCACCATCCACTAACCACACCCAGGACACCTGCTTTATTATTGTCGTAATGAGCGACACCTGAGCTCGCTCAGCATGGCGCCTACACTGGAATGCTATAGCCCAAAAGCACTGTTAATGCCCCCAAGTCATGTTGTCATGACATGACTGTAGAATTTATAACTTTTTCAAGTGTTTAACCGCAAAACTAAAGCTGGTATCTAATGGCACATCTCCATGCTATTTGGACTTGGCTTTATCCCTCCCTCATTCTGTGAGTGTCTCTCTCTCTCTCTGTGTGTGTGTGTGTGTGTGTGTGGGTTTCCGTAAACTGCCATTTCCGACTGTGCCACAAGTCTAACAAGCAACGAACACGACTCGATACGCTCTGTGGCAGAAGAGCAGCCTCTGCTGTTTGCCTTTGCTCTCAATGCACAATAATTGTTATCTTCAACAATTTGCGGATGTTATAAACATATACTGGCTGCTTCATATTGTCTGCATGTAAATACCAGCAACGACAGCTGCGACTGCCAATGGGAATGTTAAGGGTAGGGTAGGACTTGGCATAGGGATAGCGGGTAATGCTGGGGTAACTGGTATTGCTGCTGTTTCTGTAGCGTTTGCACTTGTCGTTGCTTTTTATGGCCAAACAAGCGCTGCACCTGCTTCGGTTCAGAACTGCTACAACAACAGCAGCAACACACATGCGAAGTACTTCCTCCCAGCGGAGGTGAGCTGGAGAAATTGGAGAACTGGCACGGAAGACATTTAGCTAAGCGCTTCGCTTGGTAAACAATTTTCGATTTCAGTTTTTCGTGTGCAAAAAGTTTTGCTGTCAGTGAAAGTTTGTACACAACAAAAAATAACATTCATACTATACACATATAGATATTAATAGAAGGCGCACAGACCAAATTTGTTTGTAGAATTAAATTATTTTCACTCAAGTTTGGTTGACGTATAAATATACACTACTCAGTAAAGGTAAGATGTTATTGATTCAAGAATGCACATGTTGTTTTCATATATATATTTACCAATATAAAGTATAAAGCAAGACAGCGAATCAGTCTTATAAGAGCTTATCGAAGCATGAATGCCTTTTGCTGGATTTCGAAGGGCGAAATAAAAGATTAGAGTGGGATACAAATATGATATTTGTTGTTTCCAGCATGGTTTCACATCCATGGCATATGGAATTATATTTTTATGCTCAGAGTTTGGCTATTAGGCCTCAAATACGTGAAAATATAGAATTCTAAACACAAAAACTTCTCTGATTCAATTATTTTTGAGTAGACTGAAAAGAATACTAATTTTTTTCAGTGCTGCTATTGTGGCTCACTCATATGGGCTGCAAATTTGTCACAGATGAGCATTGGTTCAGCTTACATTTGAAGACTGTTGTCTAGTTTTGCTCAAGTTTCACTTGCAGCGATTACGTATACGCCCCGTTTTCTGTGTGTGGGGGACATGCGCTTTGTCATGGCATTGAGTACTTGAGCAGGCAATTTGTGCGTTACTCATACGCCTACGTGTCTCATTAAGGTACGTGTGCTCGATGCGGTAATAGAAAACTTGGCCATAACATTTTGCCTGGGCGGGCGCCTGCCCCAAACTTAATTAACGGCCCCAAAAGGTAATCGCCCAGCGCCTGCCTTTTGTTTAGGCCATTTCACTAGCAAATGTTCTGGACATTAAGGCGCGCGCTCGCCCCTCAAATGCGTAAGGATGTTGGGGGTTGGGGGTAGAACTACCCCTTAACGGCCCTCCCCACATTAAACTGGTCATTAGGCGTCAAGTGGCCTGCTGGCTTGACAGCAGCAAAAGCGCATAGACAAGAGTGGGCTCAAATGTTTTGGCTTAATTTGAGCAGCGAGCAGCTCTGCCTGACTCGCACATCCTGGCTCACTTGGCTGCTGTTGGCTTGACTTTAATTACTGGCTGGCCAATAACCAGCGGCGCGGCAGCTCAATTGCCGTATTCAATTAAAATATTGGCAGTTGGCAGCTGCGCTTAAAATTTAATTGCTTCCCATTTCCGCTTAAACACACATACTATGTATATATATGCATGTATGTATATATTTCAGGAATATATTGTACTTATGTATTCAATTTGCCTGGCATACCTTATAATACACTCTAGCACAAAGTTCGCATAATTTCTTTGGTAGTTAGAAAACAAATCTTTTTAATTGTTGTGCTGGGTACAGCAAAAAGTTGAACGCCAATTTGTTGCACAAGTTTTTGGCTTTTACTATTATTTAATGTGCACTATGCTCTATGCCCTTTGTCTTGCTCTCGCTGGCACGAACGCGCAGCCAAACAAGAAAATTAGTTAAAAAACTTTGGCGAAAACAGCGCTCGACTTTCGGCTTTCAGCTTTCGCCCTGTCTCGTTAAAAGCGCTGAGCTGGCCAGGAATAAACTGGTGCAAACAATTTGTTTCATACAAGTTGAAATTCTTTTTACCTACAAACCAAAAAGTTGTTTCAAAACAGAGGTTCAAATATATTGTGGACATAGAGAATGATCAAATAGTTTAAAACAAGTAAACAAAAAAATATTTCTTCTTTTGCTGAAACTTTCTCTTTTGTTGTACAATAAACCATAAACAACATGCATTCGCAAAGCACAGTAAGGCCTACATTTACTTAAATTCTGGAATTTTCGATTAGAGCAGTTTTGTTTTTCGATAATTGATTAGAAACTAATAGATGTTTGATGCCATTTTCGCATGTGCTTGCATTCAGTTGCCCGACTTTACATTTTTCTTCGGTATCATTAGCTGTACCAAAGTTTGGCTATTACAATGTCCAAATTAGGTCAGACAGTCAATATCTGATACAATTTCAAAAAGTTGATGCACAGCTATTCTGAAACTTAACGAAAACATTGATAAAAATTAATAGAAAATTATGGATATGAAAATATATTTGTGCTGCTGAACGCTTTTTTGTTTGATAAAATAAATATAAATCAAAAGAACATTGCATGCTTGTACACATATATTTTTATAAATATAAGCACTCGAGAATGACAGAAAATAGATCCTGTATCCATGCTCAAGTTACTTCCTCTTTTTCTTTCATATGCGTAACTTATATTCGAAAGAAAGGCAGTGCCATTTATCCGGCAGTAGCTTCATTTGGGCCACTTTCACTTGCCACAAGAAGATAAATAGAAGGGTAAGTAGGAGTATACAATACTCACGAATACACCTGCAACTACAGCCGCTCGAAAAGTTGCACCCACCTGCAAGCAAGGAGAAGAAGAAGCGGAAAAGGTAGAGGTAAATAAATTATATTTTTGCCAAGGCAACGCAGCTGAAATTTTGAGGATGTGTTTGTGGGCAAAATAAGCGCATAAATAAAACAGTTCTGTTGTTAAAGCACGCTACTTTTATCCAGCCATACATTTGGCTTGTGGGACGTGCAAAAGGAAGAACTACGTATGTAGTATGCGCAAAAATCTGTTGAGTGGAAAATTGCAAAAACTGCACGAGCTGCGTTTACCTGCCTTTCCTTTTTTTGCCAGCTAACAAACAAACACCTGAGCACACACACACATGTTGCCTTTAAGTATTTTGGCAAGTTGTGCATATTTTAATTAGTTTCACAGCCAACAAACAATTCGCCCCTAACAAACTGAAGGAAAACAAGCGGCAGACATGCCGTATACGCAACGCAGATTTTTACTTTTTCGTGGTTTGCACGCTTTTGTTGGGATATATGCATGTTTAATATTGGACATGTTACTTTAAGCACTATGTCTTCCCATTTACTGATTTAAGATTATTAGAACATTTTTCCTCCACATGAATACAATGAAATTTTATTTAACTGCATTTCTACGGATATATTTATTGAATATATCATAAAGAAAACTAAATTAATAAATTTTGATTTTTCTAATTATTTTCATTTATTTATTGCAATGTTAGCGGATATGCTTATAAATATTATATCAAAAATGTTTGGAAATTATTATTTATTTAATTTCAATATTTTTACATATTTGTATTAATGGCGAGGGATATGCATAAGTACACATATATGTTAGATATATTATACATATGGCTGCTCTTAAATAATAAAAGCCATATTGAATGGAAATACAGACTGTTCATAAGGACTGTTCAGCTTATCAAATATAAATGTCTGGCAGAGACTTCAAAGACTTTTAATCGAATTCACAAACTGTGGCACACAAAGCGTGTCCTGTCAGCTTGACACAACAGCAGCCGGCTAATAGGCAGCTGCAGCCGCAGGCTTCCTATGTTTGCAATTGCCATCACCAAGTCATGCCGTCTTTAGCAAATCAAGCCCCAACCGTCGTTCAATCCAATTGCCTGGTGTGAGAACCAATTTGCAACTATTAAAAGCGCGCCAGAAACAGAAATAGTAAGAGGAGCAGAAGTACAACAAAAGGAAACAAAAACGTTGCCAACTTTAGTGATTTCGTCGGCAACAAAGCCTGTGAATGTGCCAATCTTAGACACTCGAGCCTCAAACTCCAACTCAAGCCAGCAGCCGAATGCGAAACCGAACCAGCAGGCCGTCATTCCATACTCAAGTTACAATCCTGCAAAAGGGGGGACGCATAAAAGTGAGCTACAAATTGCAGCACTTGTATCAAGATAAAGTCAAAAACAGGCAAAAAGTCAACGGCAGCCAGTTCGTGCTGCATGTTTGAAAGGAGCACAGCTTACACACACACACACACACACACACACACACACACACACACACACACGCACGCACACACACACACACACACACACAGAGACACACACATTCATACATACATGTATATATCCCCTATGCAGCATATACATATGGCCCCGGAACATTTGCATAGCTCAGGCTCTAGCTCAGCTCTCTATCTCTGTCTCTCTCTCTACTCGTCCTCCTGCTATTCTCCCTCTCTTTGTTTGGCTTTGTTTCTCATTGCCCTCAGGTTAGGAGTGCTCAGCTATATTGAAATGCTCGGATTTGAGTCGACACTCGATAGAGCAGGTAATGCTTAAACAGAATACAAACTAAATGCCGAGTTCCTGGCATAGTTTAGCCAACAGAACTAAAACCATCAAAAGCATTCGCATATTTTGACAGTCCTTTGGCTTTGCCACGGCCCAACTTCATCGGAAAAGAATCGCCTACATACAAGTTCTATCATATAACACTTTACTTATATATAAAATGAGTATTGTGATTAAAAAAACGTTGTTGCTTGGCAAAACAGTTGATATTTAGAAATGAGTAAAACTTATTACCTTCGGCTTACCATAAATTGATTTTAGCTCTGACATTTTTATACTTAATCACTCCTAATTAACCCCGTCATGGTTTTATACATGCATTTTTGAATTCTGTACGAATTTAAATGCTGTATAATTTTCAGCCTTAGTAAAAAGAGGGTAAACAAAATTGTTATATTCTTTTCGAAGAAAATATTATATTAAGTTTGTTCTGTGGTTTGTAACGCATAGAAGGAAGCGTCAGAGATTTAGCCATGTCCGTCTGTCTGTCTGTATGTATGCAAACTATTCCTTCAGTTTTTGAGATATCACGATGAAACTTTGCACAGACACTTATTATTCAAAATTACAGTATATTGATCGGAACCAGCCGGATCGAACCACTATATATTATAGCTGCCATACAGCTGAAAAATAATTTAATATTTCAAAAGAACGAGCTGAGTTCGTTTGATACCAGTTCTTAAAACAAAAAAGAAAGCTGAGTGAAAATTGCCAAAAGGTTCGAAAAGTGTATAAAATCTTCGGCATGCTGAAGATAATCCTTTCCCACTTGTTTTTAAAATAAATGCTTAACTTAAATTAATTGCAGCGTAGTCTGAAAATGCTTGTCTAATCATATTACATTTTCTCTTGTTTTTAAGCAATTTTCAGCTTTCCTTTCCGTTTTTCTATCTCTTAATTTGGCTTTCCATTGAGTCATTATTTCAGACCATTTAACTGCCAATTCAAAAGCTCTGCTTAGTTTTCTGTACTGTTTTTATTAGGTCTATATTTATTTTTCGCTTGCTTGGCAACAATGGAAGCAACTACGACCACTTATCGCCCACAAAACAAACAAAATCGAAAAAGTCCCCAAAAACCGCATGACAAAAACAACAGCAGAAACAACAATACTAAAATCCAAATAACTAGAAAGCCAAACAAAAACAAATTATGGGTGGCTCTAGGATCCACAGTTGGGCGAATGGGCGTGGACTTATATGGCCCAGCAAAGCCAGCAAATACGAGAACTCATTAAAAAGTGTTGTAAACTCTAGGGGAAGTATTAGAGCACCACCCGCACCGCCCGCACCACCACCCAGTAAAAAGGTGGTTTCCATGTGCGGTTTTGCTGGGTTGACTTTGAGATTGATGTGTGTGTCCCCCTCGAGCGTATTCTGCGTATACTGGGGGCTTATAGACTACAATTGAGCCAGCTGAGTATGTTGTTTATAGGGTTTATTGTCAACGCTAACCAAAAACCAAAGCCATCAAACTCATTTGGCTGCGACATTTGTGTGCACACAACAACATTGGGGTAAATATAATCACATCTTAGGTTTGGTTTTTTCATCCTGCTTTTATGTGCGCTCTCTTAGTGAGTGTCCAGACTGATATTGTATCAATTAATTTGTATGTTTGCACAAGACAACATTACTTCCTGATGCATTAAAACCGATCAAAAAAGTATAAATTTGATATGGTCACTGGACAGGACGAACTAATTTAGTAAAATAAGGGAACAAGTGTCTCCCAGAATCTGCAAAGCAGACGTACAGTCCGAACTGTGCTTCTAAACATGAGATATATTCATCTACTAAATAAAGTGTCCTTTGATGCGACAGCATTAGATCAGGTCTATGAAAATTCTTTCACAATGGTCTCTGACTTTAGTTGGGTTCGAAAATGGTCAAGGTCGAACCGTAATCCAAAGTATTTGACTGATCAAATGCAGTACCGCAAAAAAATCAAATATTATTAAATTTAAATGTCGAATCAACGGAGGGACACAAAAATCAATGTCGTATTTCGAGTGAAATTCCCCTTAAGTTTTGACAAAGTTATGGCGAATCGGCAGTGAAAAAACGACAGAATCTAGGAACTTTTAACTCTTGGGCTCACATTTTTTTATTGAATCACAAATATTCCATTCGCCATTGATTATTATAAATTTCATGCGCTAATACACTCGGAAAATGATGAAAAAACATAGCATTTCTATTAATCGAGTTTGTTATTTGAAGTGCGTACAGTGTAAAGCACTTTCGCAGAACAAGAACGGTAAATAAAAGTTTTGAAAGAACTGTTTTTCCTGTTTAATTCGCAGCACTTATGCGCCTTGTTTATCGATTTGCTCAACGTTGAACGCACAGCCGAATCGCATGGCGAAGTTAATAAATTACACTTCAATTGTGCAGTCAACGTCATGTTCTGTATAAAATATGCTCTGGCAGTTTGTTTGTGTGTAAATCTGGGTAAGCACCACGCCCCCTAAGTGACTGACTGCCAACAGCCTGCTGACTACTGACTACTGCCTGCTGCCTACTGCCATCCATGCCGAGCGCTGCCTACTCCGGCTCTCGCCTCTTGGCGTTGCCTGTCAAATCAAATAATTGAACTTTCATTCCATTGTGAAAAATGAAACACATCCGCACATCCGCGCAGAAAACGCAAATGCCACACATTAAATGCGATTAAAAGAAAAACGGCGTTTCAGTTCGAGTACAAGTGTGGGACTCTGAGATACCCTGTACGCTTCGCAAATATTTTCAATATTTATTGTTAGAAGTTAATAATACTTTAGTAAGTGTATATACAGTAAAAAATATAAATATCAGTTCTCAACAAATTTGTACGTCTATTATCAGACTATTTTCAAAAAGGTATAAATTTAATTATTATTGTTAATTCATATTCGCTGTTAGCCACATCAATTTCTAATGAAATGCATATTTAAACGATGGATATTAAATATTATTTTAAGAGTGCTTTGGCGTCCGAGGAGATTAAACGCAAATTTATAATGAAATCATATGCCCACTTGAATGCATTCAACTTTTACAGGATATAGAAAGTCAGGCAGAAACTGCGTCTGTCGATATGAAACTGATGCCAAAGTAAAAACACACATTTTTTCTTAATCCATTTTGATACTCGCCCACCCGCTGATGGATTACTCTCGTTCAAATGTCGAATCTTGTTAGTGCAGTTGCCAGCATCAGATCCACCATCAGCTCCACCACCAGAATGTGGCTCAATTGTGGGCTGGTACGCTTTGACTTTGCCTCGAGGTTTACCCAACAATGGCAACAGCTGCTCCTGCTGTTGGCTAACAAGCCAAAGGCGCGAGTGTCGGTGATTTTTCACGCTCTAGATACAGTTATGTATGACTCAGCAAAATGACGGCACTGCACAACCAAATTGAAGTTTATAATATCGAAGGATTTTATGGAAGGTAATGGAAGGTTAAAGTTATTGCCATTTTTTCATTATTACCTCAGTTATTGCTCTTTTAAGATCTAACCATCAGGAATTTTATGGAAAATACAATCATAAACAAATTTTTCGATTGTTTTAAAAACAAAACGTTATTTTGATAGTGTAGCACACTTGTAAGCATTTATTATTTACAATAATTGCCTACTTATAAATTTATATTGATATAAATTCCATTATGAATTTTATATGCAAGTATACACATTTGGATTTTTTGTTTTGTTTTGTTGCTTAGTATGTAGTAGTAGTATGTATATTTGAACAAATATAATTAATTGTATGCTCAATTGTAGCCATAATTTTTCAAAACCCAAACTCTTGTTGCATGGTGTAGAGTGAATATTGCCACAAGCAATCCACACTTATGTTAAGCTCCCAATTTAAAAAGACTTTTACGGTTCATACAAAGCTATAGGCGCCAAATCCGCAAATTATAGTCCAAACTGAACTCTTGTTACTGAGTGTTCGATATTTGTGCACAGCCGGAAATTGTTGTTAATTTAAAGTTAAACTGCCGGCCACCTGCTCAAAGAAAATGCGTCATTGTATGCTCACAACGTTTTCCTTATATTTTGTTTGCAGTTTGCCCGATAATTATATGTCTCCACCCCCAGACCTGTCCCAACCCCTGCCTCATCCCTAGTCCATTGAATTCCCCGGGGCTTGCCAGACTTGCCAGGCTGTTACTAGGAAAGCACATTTTTTTGCTCGTTCTTCGCTTTACTTGCTGTTACTTTGTTTTCTTCTGCCTGGATTTTTCCGTTTATTAGTGTTTCGAGTCGTTTTGCTGGCATTTTCGGCTGGTTTTCATGTTGCCGTTTTCTGCGTTTGCTTAATTTTCGCGATGCTATTGACGGAGATTACATAACCAAGAGCTCTCAAAAGACTCACGACTACGGCGGCTCGGCGTGCTCATTGCTATTGTTCAAAGCTGTTGCCTTTTCTATGTGTGTCAACGGAGGTCACATTGTGATTTCAGCATAAAAATACAGGATGGAAGTAAGAATGATATGTGTGTAAAAATGTTGTGTGCTTAACGCGCCCTTAACAACAACATATGAAAAACCGTAGTTGATACTTTTTATGGCACATTCATACTAAATGCAGACAGGTGAATTTTGCCCGTACAATGAATTGTAATGAATTGTTTTCTTGCTGTTGTTGTTGCATACTTTGCATGGCATACTATGTAGGAAGTGTATATAAATATAGGAACATTTTGCATTTCAGATGTATTGTTGTGGATTTTTGTGGTGCAACGCTTGAGCGAATTTAAATAATAATAGAACATGGTCTTCTGGTCGTTGGTTTTCATCTGTATACCCTGTACCCATTAAGAGAGGGTAAAAACGGATTTTGCCAAGTTGTGCAAGCTAAGAAAACATTTCCGAACACATAAAGTACGTATATATTCGTGATTACTATCAGCAGCAGCGTCGACTTTTGTATTCTCCCGTCTGATCAAGTTTATTTCATATTAACAAAGTATCGATAAACTTCTCTTACGCCTTGATTGTTTTTGGCTGTAACTTTAAAGTTAAAAGAGCTAGAGTCACAACATTTTGTATGCAATGAATGTGTGTTTTGAGGAGTGACCTTGACATTTTCCACATTCACACATTTGAGCAACCATTTTATGCCCAAAAACTGTTGGAAAATAAGCACTGGCAAAGGACTGCTAAAACACAATGCTTGCAGCACATATAAGACTATGTGTATAGTGTACATTGTATACAGATAAGTGGCTATAAATGTGTTGAGGCGAATCACTTGCCTTGCTAGTTTTCAAACATTTGAATGTTACCAACTAAGTAACAAAAGCACTCTCTGCCATATAACATGTTTATTCCATATAATTAACATCTTGAAAAGGAGCAAATGCTGGAGAAATATACTATTATGGTATGTCCGTTTATCCCTGTCCCCAAGTTAACAAAAACAGTTGCTTTTTCCTTACTTTCACTTTCTCAAGTGCGCAAAGTTATGTTGAGCATGCAGAATGAATGCAAGTGCTGTGTACAGGGTATCTCATAGCTAAGTACTCTGAATACAATGTACACATTATAATATATGTATAATATATGTATAATTTATATTGTGTATTTGCATATTTTCGCAGTAGATATGTTTGTCTAAGCGATTTTGAACAGCAAATTAAATATATAAAATACTTGAATTGCAAAATGTGAAAAATATTCTATTTTTCAAAATTCATATATTTTAGAAGACATTACACACCCAGATCTAAGAAAAATTCATGTTATTATTATAGCTGTAAAACCGAAGGTATCAAAAGTATATTTATGTATTTATTTTAACAGCAGAAAACGCATCATAAATGAAATGCAAATGTGTGCTGTCTGTTTAAGATAGGATAATGCTGCCATTAAACTGATTTTCAGCAAATGGTCAAAAAGGAAAAAAAAGCATAAAAAGCGAATTTTCCGCAAATTTCCCAGCGAAATGGCAGCACCTGCACTGCGTCAACTGAGGCCATAATTTTGTGTGTGCTTTGTTTGTCTATGATGCGGTCAGCACCTAAGCAGGCCACACCCCACACACACACACACACACATACGCCCACACACACATGCAAAAAATAATTGTGCTGTTTAATAGCGGACACTCGGAAAAGCGTTGCTTTTCATGACGTCCAATCCGCTGAGCTGTCATAAAACGCTTTGTTATGGGTTCGTGTGTGCGCTTCAGACAATAAAGTGGTTTATGTTCTAATTCTATTAGCTCGAAAACCGTGTAGCAATTACGCCAGACAAGCAGCAGCAGCAGCAACAGCAACAGCAACAGCAAAATGTGACATTCACAAACACTCACGCATCCATGTGGATTTAATTCACGTGACAGAGAGAAACACTCGTAGCTTGTTACCTCATATGAATAGGATGAATAGGACTACGCACTCATAAGCTCGGTTTGCACTGCTAAAGATTTTATGGCGCGGTCCAGCGTTTCTAAAGCCAATAAAGTTTATGAGGCCCAAAAGAAATTTGATAGAAACGATTGCTAATATAAACTAGGCTTAAATTTGACTTGTGGTTGTTATGTTTTCATTGTCACTTTTTAAAATTTATTTTTAAAAATATTTCTGCTTGGCTTTTACATATTATATATTTATTATATCTAATAAATTTCCAGCAAATATCTGAGAATTTTCGTCTGGGACTATCAAATACTCCATTAGAGGCTTATATCAATATTATTATATATTCTCCTTAAGCAAAACATTATATAATATAAAACGAAACTACGCCTTTCTGATATTATGCCTTAATCACATATTAAATCACAATTTCATATTATTTTATACATTTTCTTTCCAATATATATTTTTGTTGCACAGTTGACTTCAACTCATGCGTTTAAGCTTTCCTCTTTGAGCCATTCCATTAACCCAGTTAGGTGCACACTGTTCTCATATATTCTTTTTTATTTTCTCTACCATGTATTTCTTTTTATACTCTTTTCGAAGAAAATAGTATATTAAGTTTGTCCTGAAGTTTGTAACGCATAGAAGGAAGCGTCTGAGACCCCCAAAAGTTACTGCCAATATGCTTATAAAAACAAAACAAATTGATCTAGCCATGTCCGTCTGTCTGTCTGTCTGTCTGTCTGTCTGTCTGTCTGTCTGTCTGTCTGTCTGTCTGTATGTATGCAAACTAGTCCCTCAGTTTTTGAGCTATCGCGATGCAACTTTGCACAGACACTTATTATTCAAGGGGACAGCACATTGGTCGGAGCCGGCCGGATCGGACCACTATATCTTATAGCTGCCATACACCTCAAAGTCGGTTTTGGCCATAAATCCGATGTTTTCAAAGCAATTGCCTTAAATTTCCTTGTACACTTGAACATCCATATAACTCATCGATGGGTAAAATCGCAAATCGATTGAGTCATAAACAGCGAAGATATGCGTCATTAAATATTTTGAAAAAACAGGTGCATATGAGCAAACAAAGTCAAGCGCAAGAAAGCTTTTGATAGTCTGAGCAAACAAAGTCAAGCGCAAGAAAGCTTTTGATAGTCTGCTCTTCAAGGTATTTTGCCACCGATCATCAAAACGGTTTGTGGCGTATGGCGTAAAGAGCCGCGCTAACGAACGCATGTTTCGCAAGTAAGTTCAAGTTCGAGCCTCGGCGGCGACTGATTGTTAATTTAATACTTTTTTCTTTTTCTTCCTTCCAAATATATAACTGTAATCAAATTAATTTGCTTCCAATAGCTTAGAACAAAAACAATGCCACGCGAAAAAACAAATGCTGACAAACGCGAGTTGCAGGTTGCAGGAAAACAAAAGAAGGAAATTTGTAACAGTCGGCTCTTCAAGCAATTTTGTCAGCGATCATCAAAACGGCTTGTGGCGTAGTGGGTAAAGTTGCGAACTGGTGAGCGAGAGGACCCGGGTTCGAAACCAGCGGCGACTGGTCATTTATTTTCATTTTTCTTATTCTTCTTTTCAAATATATAATAACTGTAATCAAATTCATTTGCTTTCAATGGCTTAGAACAAAAACAATGCCACGCGAAAAAACAAAAGCTCAGTATAAATCGAGTTTGTTAGCGATTCTTAAAACTGCTTGGTGTAAGCAGTACAAAGCAAAACAAGAAAGCTTTTGACAGTCTGCTCTTCAAGGGATTTTGTCAGCGATCATCAAAACGGCTTGTGGCGTAGTGGGTAAAGTTGCGAACTGGTGAGCGAGAGGACCCGGGTTCGAAACCAGCGGCGACTGGTCATTTATTTTCATTTTTTCTTATTCTTCTTTTCAAATATATAATAGCTGTAGTCAAATTCATTTATTTTCAATTTCCTAAATTGTTTCTAATTTTTTTTTCATACATAAAGTAGCTTTAATAGAATAATTCAAAAGAAAAATTTAAATTCATTGGCAAAACCAATGACACGCGAAAAAAAATATGGATCTCAAATTCTGAATATAAGCTCTCGTATGTTCAGATTAAGTTTTATGACAATTCAATTTCCGACAGCGGCCTTGAAAGGTATAAGAGCAACAGGCACAAAATTTGGTATGTATATTGTAGTATACATATGTAATGTAGTTTTGACTTTTTGGAAAAACTGAAACTTGTATATTGTTCAATTCGGTAGCACTTATGAATGCTAAGGGACGCGTCCACGAGCTGCGGATAGTGAAACGTCCCTGTTTACATGAATACCTTTATATATTTTATTTTATATGTAGGGGTATATGTATGCGACATTAATATCTGCGAATTAAATAAGCAGTCACGGAAAAATAGTAAAAATTGCTTTAAGGTTCGAAAAGAGTATTTAATCTTCGGCACGCCGAAGATAATCCTTCTCCACTTGTTTTTTTTTTTGTTGTTCCGAGCTGCTGTGGCATACTCAAGTGCTTGCTAACAAAGTTAGCACAAGATTACTAATACGCACCATTGTACGTGACATTTTGCTGTCAGCTAAATCAAGTTTCATTATGTGCCAACGAGGGGACGAGGCGAAGAGCAACATACAGATAGCCAGAGCCGTAGCCGGAGCCGGAGAGCTAGAGTAAGAGAGACGGACATGGTTATTGAGGGGCTTTTTGCTGTTGTCGTTATCGCTGCCAACTTGTGCATAAAATACCTGCAGCAACTTTTGCTAATTGTGCGCCAAGCATACGTTTATAAATGACATTGCCACAGAATGGACGCAGGACCTGTAGCCGCCGTAGCCCTTGCAGGACTCAGCACTGAGGCAAGTTTGCAGAATAATTAAAGCGCAGACACGCCTCTGGCTAGAAGCCTTTTACTATTTGCATGTGTAGCACGCACGACGACAACAACAAAAACCTGGAGCAGGCACTACCTGACCACAGGCAGTCAGCAAGCTGGAGGAGCTGCTGCAGCTTCAAGCCAGTGAATTCGTTGGACCCACTTAGGCATTTAATCAACTAACTGTAATTCTTGTCGCTGCGCATTTAAATCAGCTTTCAAATTATAATACTTGTCACATCTGCACGGATACGCATACATATAAATATGTACATTTATGCATAAGTACATAAATATTTAACAGTTTTTGGGTCTTGCTTGCGTGTGACATTTGCATAGGATTAGGATTAGGATTAGGATTGCAGCTGCTTATTATATATACAGTCCCCAAAGGCAAAAAAAAATGTATGCACATACGTAAAAAACACACATGTGTTATGAATGGGAAACTAGACCGGGAGCGGAAAAGCTTTCGTAAAACTTGGCCCAATTTATTTAAATTTTTAGCCTAGCTGCCAGCTTGTGTCATCTTTAATCGCCTATGCTTATGGTCCTTTGGTCCTACAATATTGACTTAAACAGGCTTTCCATGCTTTTTGTTTAATTATAATTTATTTAATAATGATAACAATCCAAATATTGATACCCATAGGTAAATATAATGATTGTGTATTAAAATATTCAATTTATGTGGTCATTATTTAGTAATTTATTTTTTTTATGATTTTAGGTATGTTCCAGATCCGCATTATATTGTCTTTTTTTTAACAAAGTAATTGTTTGAACAAATTATTTAACACAACTAAAAAGAAATGTTTTTTCTTAGTTTAAGATTATAAACATTGAGTTGTGAGATTTAATTTATTTATACTTAACTCCGATGTATATTTCTTGGAGGACGTTGATGGAGAATATTTTAATATTTGGCAGAGTTCATCTACATATACGCATTAAAAACATTTGCTTTTTATTCTGCTTCTCCAATCAAACATTCCAATATGCTTATATACTTTCCTTTTATCTGCCATATTTTGGACATTGTCAAGAATGCACTGAAATATCCCGGCATTTTAAAATCACGTCCCCTTTCTCGCGTTCAATTGTTACTTAATTTATTTTCCCAACTGCTACAGTCTCTTCATCAAGCATCTCTTCTTTATTTGATTGGTGATTCTGAGAGTATTCCTGTTCTGTTTCCTGTAACGGCCACAACTTGAGCAGAAGTAAAAGTTTTTAAGCTGCTTTTCGATCTATCATGACATATTGATGGCAGCCAATTGCAGTTGGCAAAAGTTGTATAATGCCTAGTTAGTTAAATATATGAAAGGGAATCAAAAGTTTGCTTAACTGCGACGTGAAACTTACTCCAGATATTAAGAGTAAATAATCTGCTCAACTCGGCTTAAAATTGAGTTAATTAACTGCAACAATGCGAATTATACAAATGCAATGAAAATAAATAGGGGCAGCTGGGTGTACACAAAATTAAGATAACAAAAGCAACCACAAGATATATTCTCGCACCCAAGCACATGGGAGAAGGCTAAGCACATTTACATGCAACTTAAGTATTCAATTATGTGAAGAAACATATGAGTGTGTGTGCTTGAGTTTATAAATACGTAAGGATATAGGTATGGTTTGAATTAGTACAATGGTTATATGGCAGGACCTGCGGCCTGTGCTGGGTCGACAAAGTGTCGAAAAAGCTGCAGTCTAATGGAAACGAATCTTTTCACAAAGCACAGGCCGTGGTCAAGAGCTGCCTAAGCAATGCCCATGCGGCTAACAGTTACAGTGGCAGCTGTAAGTCCAGGTCCAGGTGCAGGTGCAGGTATGTGGCTCCCACTTTGGTGTGGAGGTGGGGCTCACCAAAGGCGGGCGGCCTCATTAGCCACAACTGAAACAGCAGCAGCGGCAAGACCGCAATGCATTATAAATTTAGCTGGTTCAGCACACACGTTTTAATATGCATAGAGATTTGTACGTATGTAAAGATTGAAGTCTGCCTTCGGTTATTCAATTATTCAATAATAATAAATGATAAAATGTGTCTATATAATGGAATAACCAAGTGTCTATGCGGTCCCAAGTGCAAAAAGCTTTCTTTCGTGGCACTAAGTAATGCAAATATTTAGTCAGCTATGCAAACATCGCTTGTACATACTGACACGCCTGTTTACATACATATCTATACTTTTGTCTCTCACAGTGCTTGCGCGTATGCGAATGTAAAGCAAATATTAACAGTAAAGTAAAGTCTACTATTGTATGTAAATACGCTTACAAGTTAATGATTTCCATTAAAGTTAGAGTTTTCATTATATATTATATATTTAAGTCAAGCTATATTATTATATTTAACAACAGTTTTTTGTTTGGCAATTTTCAAATTCATAATTTACAATTGTAAACATGTTCAAACAAACACATGAAATATTTAATAATTTTATGTTTTAAGATATTAGTTTGTAGAACTAGATTATTTTGTAAAAATATATAATATTCTAAGAAAATTACGACTTACAATTTCAAGATTATTATTATTGTTCAGTTCTAGTTACACTAAGAATAAAATCCTTATGTAGCCAAAATTTAAATAAACTTGAGCGCTTTCATTTGAAAACTTTTCGGGTTAAAAAAAGTCTTAGTGTCGAATATATTTCAATAAATATTAATAAAGTGCAACTCTTAACAAGTCAGCCAACTTGCATAGTTTAGCTGATGTCTGTCGGAGTATAAGTGTAGTGTGTAAGCACTTAATAAGCAGCAAATGCGTATAATTGCTAGGGCAAAACAAAAGGCAGTAAAAACCACAGAAAGCTGCCTCAAAGTAGCAGCAGCACCAGCTGTGGTTTTGAAATTTAATATTATCTAATGCAAATATCCTTGGCAAAGTCCTTTGAGATTTGGTTATTGTGAGTATTTTAAGAATGTTGCAAGGTAGATGGAATGGGAAGTTGAAATGCCAAGCATGCATGAAATGTGGCTGAAGTTGAATGACTAATTTGCATGTGGCAGCTGCAACTGCAAATGCTTGGGAATATGTATGCAGCTGATGTGTTTTGCGGCTTTGAACGAACATATTTGCCGGCACTGTTTTGTTGAGTGGAATTAATGAAATGAATTGCTGAATATCAAAAGTACCTCCGACTGAAGTACCTGCTCGTCAATTGTAGCACACACATACCTGTAAATGGAAGAAATAAGCAATTAAAATTAAATATTACAGCTTTGTACTATAGCCCACAAATGAACTCGCTCTCGAAAGCCATTGTAACCTCAAATCTAACTGCTACTACGCAGAAGTGAAGCGTAGCCAGGCACGTAAGGCAAGCGTTAAGTATGACAAAGTTTTGTACATTTTGCAGCACTAATAGCGCGGTCAACGAGTCGTATAATTAATGTGCTGCCAGCCAGACACAAAAGCTGAAAACTGAAAACTGAAACCAAAGTCAAACACACTTTAACGGCACTTGTCACTGTTTTAACTGCACAGCCCGCCCCCTTCAAATAGTTGCACTTTTGTGGGTGTGGCAATCGCTCGCCCTCCCTCTCTCTCTCTCTTTCTCTTTCTCTCTGTATATGTGGTGGTTAAGTCATTAAGCGAATGGCAGAGTCCCGAAAAAGAGCCGCTAGAATTCATCGCAGCACATAAAACGCACCACATCTCAAAGTGCCCCGCATTATTTTGGGCGTGAATGGCCTAGAGTGTGTGGCAGTCTGTGTCTTAAATTGGCTAATAAACCTGACAGCTGCTGTTACTGTTGCTGTTGCTGCTGGGACGCTCAGCAGTCAGCGGTGGGCGTGTGACTTTATGCGGCTGGCATGTTGAAATGCCTGCGGCTTCATTAAGCGCTCATAACAGAAGCACATGAAATGTATCTTATCCTCAAACCTTGCTCATCATTTCGACCAGGCTGTTAAATCTGTATGGCAATGGGTGCTTGCTGCGCAGCAATTATGAACAAAAAAAACGAAAACAGAAATCACGAAATAATTACGAAAGATATTCGTGAAAAACATAACAAGTCAAAGAAAGTTATTTAGGATGCAGAATTCATCTAGAGGAAATATCGTGAATAAAATGATATATCTTATATTGATTGATACAGCGCTGTCATAGTTATTCATGAAGTTTAGTAGGTGCATATTTTCATAACACAAATCGATTAAAAGCAGCATTTGGAAATCGATGTGTTCGACACGGGATTTTCGAATATATTAAACAATTATTTCCTTATAAAATGTATTACTATTTTTATGTCAAATCAGTCAATAGTAAAATTTATTACGAAATCGTTTTTGTGGAAACAGTTTTAATATTCGGCAGAATGGTTTGACTCTGTGTTAGTTACTTTGAAACTTTGGTTGCCCTGAAATGTTTATATTGAATATTTAATTAATATCATGTAGTATATTAATCATTTCTCTTGTACATTACAACCCCATTTCCTTTAATGCCCAGCTATGCGGAATTGCATCTAATGAAATATTTTCGAGCAATTTTAATTAAAACTAAAACGTGCGCTGCGAGATTAGCACACAGAGTTTAAGCGGAAAATGCTTTAATCTACTTTGTATGCAAATATCTGAACCGTAACTCTGCGCTCATATGATGTAGATGGTTAGAAGCCAATGGCAAATACGTTCGTTTCCAAATGTTAAAATTCCAAATGTCTTATTAAAAATGTGCGTAAAGCATTTATTAGTTGCATAAAATTATATGGGGAGCCTCAAATTAAATGAGGCGTATAAATTGAATTAGTGCCAAAGTATAGTCTAAGGGGAAGGTCGTCCCCGTTTTATGCACTGGGTTAGGAGGAGCGTCCTTAAGCTCAAACAAAGGACATAACTTTGTTGCGGTTTTAGTGCTGTTGAGAGTCGCCGACCGAGTTGTATCGTAAAATGTGACCCACTGTTTTTGGCCCTTTACTTTGTTTTATTCGAGTTTTCGGGGCTTGTTGCGAAAGTTTCCGGTTGCAGCAAGTAGTGCGTAAAATTTCATTGCGATATGCACAAGTTGAGCAATAAATTTCCAAAATTATTGTTCACATTGAAGCGCAAGTATTTTATGTCGATATCGATGTGCGAGTGTGTGTGTGTGTGTGTGTGTGTGTGTGTGTGTGTGTGTGTGTGTGTATGTGTGTGTGTGCCTGAGTGCGTGTTTGTGTTTTGGCCATGGCCCTGTTTTCTGCACGCATGTCGCATTTGAGGCGCGTTGCCCAATACCATATATCCTTTTGTTATCCTTTGTTGTTAGTTATTGTTGTTTTTATGACTTTATGCCGGTTGAGGCTTAGCTCATATTGAGTTATATTTGTTTTGGCAGCAGCTTTGACAGCTGCGCTTCAATATTTTATTAGGGGTGCCTATGCTGCGGCACAGGGTGTAAGCGGAAATTAGTAAGGCTTTTTTTATTATTTTATAGATTTATGTGAGCTAGTAAGCTAACAAATGAGCAGCGAAATAATGACCTTTTTAAGAGTTACCGGCCGGTACCAATTGTAATTTATGTAATCTGTTGTGAGTTGCCCTCAATTGTAAACTATCGAGTTGTAAGGATTACTTAACTCGAATCCTAAAAGTATTTTAGGATAGGTTTGCGCTATAGTCGTAATTTGACTCATATTGGATGATAGCGTAGTAGACTGGTTTATTTCAGTATATATTTTAGGGTCTACGAACCTCCAGAATCATATATATAGGCAAGTAATCATTTTGAATTCTGAGTAGACAACAACATCGATCATATCCGGTGGTGTGAATTGCGTCAAACTCGAAGTGACTGCGGCTCTTTATATTACAGATAGTCAAGAGTACACCGATGTCTCTAAGAGGAAAATACTTAACAATTATACATTAACTGAACAGATTTGCAGCAGTTGTTGACCAATGTCGAATTTGATGATATTCCCAGATAAGACTTGAAGCGGATTTGCTGTCAGATGTAGACGCTTCCAATACTAGCTTTGGAGCTGACTATACTCGAGACTGATGCATTAATGCAGTGGTATCCACTTGAAATACGCTGTTATCTTCCCTATTAGCTGGATTAGGAATACAAGGCCGGCTGAAAGCCATTTTCCGGCATCCATTAATAATCCATTGTTGCTAACCATAATTCATTATATCCTTAAACAATAACGTGAATCATTATACAATTTAATTTACTGCTGTAGAAAAGGAAATTAAATTACTTGCAGATGGATTTTTTCATTCGCCTTCCAGCTTTAATTCGTTTCTAACCTTTAAATCAGTCGAAATCCATTTCAATAAATGACATGATAGCAATCAGCAGCAATACTTGTGAGTCGAAACTAATTAATTTGGCTTAACTCATTAACTGTGCAAAAACTTGACACAACGCAGAACTTTTGCCTAGCAAACGGCTCGAGAGCAACGCAAACATTTGCTAATTCGCAATTAATTAGACATCATTTGCATTACCACTTGACAGCTACATAAACTTTGGTTGCAAGCAGGCCAACGCGCAGTTGACAAGCTGCCAGAAACTTTGCCATCACGGAAATGCAACTTCGACGTGTCGCTGTCATAACATGTGCAGGTGATAGTGTGTATCTGAGTGCCTTTGTGTGTGTGTGTGTATCTGTGTGTTCAGACAAAAGATGCGGGTCAGCTAGTTGCAGCTGCTCCAAAACGCATCATTGCGCTCCCTAATTGATGTTAATTGATTGCCCGGAGTGTGGGGCAGTGGTGTGAAGAGGCAGTTCAGTGTCTGATTACTCCGACTTACGACTGACCAACATTAAATAAAGCCAATTGCCTGCTCGGCACAATGGCGCTCATAAGTCGGCAATACCTATACTATATATAGCGCTCAGAATTTGTATGTGTCTTTTTCTTGTTGTTGGCTGTTATCGCATTTGCGATCGCGACCATTCAGATTTTTGTTTATTCCATTTGCGCAACGCTTGGCTTACCGATAACATTTTACACGCACACATGGCCAGCGAGTAAAAACGTGGAGCTCGATATAAATAAGTATACGAACAGCGCAATACTCTGCTTCAATATATAAAAGTGTGGAAGCATGTTTACATTCGCATGAAAATGACGTTTATACAATATATATTTGATTGACTAGCGTTCCACTAATATTTGAAGAATCATATACAAGAGAGCTCAATAATAACACTTCAAACAAATTTTGGTGACTTAACAACTACTCTAATTGACAGTAATTTGGAAATAATGGTTCTTCCTGATATTTCTTGAAGATCATCGCAATCAGACAAACGTTTGGTGAGTCTGGCTGTATAATTGTTGACTGGGTTAGTTTACAAGATAGACAGACTTTTTAATTTCGTTCTATAGTTTTTGAGAGATAATAGTTTTATTGAACAACTAGCTATATTAATGTGCATGCTTATGGTTGTAATATTATCTATGTCATTCCATTTTTATACTTTAGATAGATGCTGATTGCTTGTGCTGTTCCTTCACTCAGGACTGTCCCAGCTCAAACAAAATAACATTTTTTTTCGTTTTAGAAACAGTGTATTCAAAAATACACTTACTCCCGCATACACATAAACACGCGTGGCGAGCATGTGGCAACAAATTTTTGCGCATTTGTATTTTATTCTATTTAATTTTGTGTTATAAGAGAAAACCCTTCGGCATGAGCTGCCAAATCCAGAGCAATTGTTTATTTTATTTGTGTGTGTGTGAGTGTATGTTTTTATATTTCAAGCCTTGTTTTTGTATGCGTGTATGCGAATGTGTGCTTGTGCGATGTATTCAAATAAGTAACGGCGAACACACGTCGAGCAGCAAATTTATGTTGTTTCAATAACAATTTGAGTCGAATAACAACTGGAAACAACAACAACAACAACAACAGCAGCGAAAACAACTGAAACAGGAACAACAACAGAAACAAATGCACCAAATACATGAGCAATAAAATGGCATGTTGAGTATATTAAATTGCCATTTATTTGATTTTTGTTTTTAGCCTTTTGCGTCTGTTTCCCTTTTTATGCTGTTTCTCTTTTATTTTTTTATTTTGATTTTTTGTAGCATATTTTTGGGCGCATTTAAATAATGTTTGCCTGGATTTTTATGGTTGCCATTGGCTGTCTCATTGTAAGTGTTAGTGTTTGGTGTGTGTGTGTGTGTGTGCGTCAGTGTGTCTGAATTGGGTTTATTTCTGGGTTAAAGTGTCGCTGGGATTTCTAATTGTGTGGCCTGGCAATGCTGTGCAGGAGTTGGAAGCGTGCCAAGGACGCTAGGACGTTGGGCAAAAGCAAAGCTCTTAGCATACTTATCGCCACAGCAAATGTCGAAAATAGGATAGAAGCCCTGAAGCGTTGAGCTGCAAGCCCACATAAAAAAGGGACAAATGTGAATGAATATGTAGAAGACCATAACGATTGTTAGATTATGTAAAAGATATACGAAAGTTCAATCTATATCTGCACGATTTGTTTGCTTGTTAACAGCACGGCAAGCCCTTGAGTTATTATGTTTTATTTGTATCATAGCATTTTAGTTTCTGTTTGGAACCAAAATGTATAAGGTAAAAGACTTCAAACAAATACACATTTTTTGATAGAGCTGATTTATCTTACTTTAATTTAAATCTCGTAAATTTTTGTATATCAAGTTTAGTGAAGTTGTTAAAATATATTGTCATTCCGAAAACATATCTATATATTTTGTGGTTCCTTGTGAATCTTAGAATTTCCCGCTAAAATAGCATTTTTTTCAAAAAGTCGTAAAACAAACATAACTCAGCTCAGGATAGTTTAAGAAAGCTTTCAAGCCGATCTTTGATGACAACCAAACTGACCTGATTTTCATCTTAAATAGAGAGGAATATTTCAAATTTAACTTTGGAGCTAGCTATTGGATTGGAATGAATGAGTAAGCCTTTTATTTAAGACGCAAAAGGGTGAAAATTCTATGGTTAATTTTATCGAACTGATCTCAATTTGATATCCCTAACAGCTTCAAGTGAAATCAAAAGTATTTTATTGGCACTTAACTTTCTTAGTTGCGGCTTTCTCACACAGGCCACTCTCCCAAGCAGTCATTAAATATTTATTTTAAAGCCAAAAATGCTGAGCAAAAAATGAAAGCACCAAAATAAAAATTGTTCAAGCTGCTTCTTTTGGAGTGAAGCATGATTTTTTAATGCACTGGCAGAAACATTTGTGCACCTTTTGGGTCAAGAGGCGCACTGTGGCTGAAGAAATCGAAACGGAATTGACTTTTATGTGGGCCATAAAAAGGATTTTAATGTGTTTTATGGTTGCGCCAAAGTCAACAAGCTGACCACAATCCCAAAGCCTCCCAAAGGTGCATAGACTGCGGGGCCAAAACATAAATCCAACGAAAAAGCCAAATGTAGATGTTTGCCCAAAAACGGAATTATGCGTGAGTCGAACACACAGGACTTATTTACGCCAGGATACTGTGTGTGTGTGTGTGTGTGTGTGTGTGTGTGTGTGTGTGTGCTTAAGTAAGGCAGACAGCAAGGCCTCTCGCTGGCTGCCATGTCGATATCTAGCTGTCATAGGCGCAGTCAAATGAGCTGGCATTAATCCTGGCAGCTAACAAGACCACTGCATCCTGCTCATTTGCCTTCCCAGGCCGTCAGGTTTTGATCTGCGCTACGTGCCAGGCTAGGACTGTGACTGTGACTGTGACTGTGCGTGCGTCTGTGGTTATTTGTCGCCCACGCTGACAGTCTTTGGGCTGCCACTTAGCATAGAGTTGCTGATAAAAACACAATGGCCATGTCCTGTAGCTGCTGTTTACCTTTTTAGCCAGCGCAAATCCTTCAGAGCAATCAATTTGTTTTTATTGAATTTTTCTGCTAGCAACACTCACACTTCCATTCACGCTTACATCTCGTCAATTTGGCCAGAGGACATTCGTTTCGAGAATACACACACACACACACACACAAGCACATGACATGCCGCACAGCAGGCGCTCGTTTCACCTGCCACACCTGTTCCACACATGGCGTATGAGTGACGCATGGCTCAGCATTTGTTATGGCTTACAATCTATTCGTTGCCGTCCTGTAACGTCTCAACTTCTTCTCCTTTTTTTTTGTGTTTTTTATTACCTGTTTCCTGTTGTTGCCCCAAAGCAATTGCCATGTCTCTCGGCCTGTCAAAATTTATGCTGTAAAATTTTCGATCTCGAACACAACTAACGTATCAAGTATACGCCCCGCAACATTTTGAGTGTGTGTGTGTTGTTGTTATTTGGCTCTGGCTCATTGTTTGCTTTAGGTCGCTTTCATTTTTCAAGCTGATTTCTATCGCCCATTGGCTCCTTTTCAAAGTTTTAGGCATTTTACATGTGCTAACCCACGAACGCCTGCTGTGCGGTGCGGTGCGGTCTACTTTGGATCTGTTCGGGGTCTGGTTTGTGCTGGTGTTGCCCCCAGGCGCTTGGTAACACTCACGCACGCACACATTCCCGCTCTCGGTTCTCGGTTCTCGCTCTCGCTCTCGCTCTTGTTATCAGCAGATGCCCGCACGCACTGACCGCACTATCAGACCCGAACACATCCTGAATTAATGAAGCTGCACAAGAGTCGGAGAACATTGCCCTAACTCTCCCGTCAAATCATGCAGATGTCCTTAAGGACTGATGTAATATGCGTTTTCATTTTAGGGATATCGTTTTCATTTACTTCTACCTTACAGTTTATCATCACTACGATTATTTATTATTTATAATACATTGTTGTATTACATTTTCATTTAGGTATTTATTAAATAAATACAACAGAAGTGTGATCTCAGTTGATAAACAGATTATATACTCTGTGTTTTATAATATATTGGTTTTTTCATTTATTTAAATACTTCATAGCAGATTTATCACTTTAACTCAAATCTTCAAAAACGTATCCTTTGCATAATTTTTATTTTTTTAAGCCCGTAGTTACTGAAACCTATGGGTTTGAGAATGAAATTTAGTGAAAGCCATTAATGAATTTAGTTAATAGTAATTAATATATATTTGACAACAATTTTAATAATTGTATTTAATTTCAAATGTAAAATTCATTTTTGAACTCCTATGTTAAATTTATCTAATTGACCTTTAACTTCCCAAAATAGTAATATTGTCCACACAACTTCTCAGCTTCTTATTACATTTCCCGTTTTTCTCCTTGACCTTAAACAGATGTAATATAGCCGTACAAGAAATGCTTTGAGTAGATGCAAAAACCCAGCTAAACTCTCAGCCCTATTCAATTTACCACTTACATAATTACTATGTGGCATAAACACGGCCCTCCGGGCCACGCCCACGTTTATCAAATTGCCACCCGCAGTTCAAAAATACAAAAGGCAAAAATTGTGTTGCCCTGAAATAGGGGGATAGGGGTCGCACTTATACATATATATATATATATATATATATGTGTGTATGGTATATATACGTTTTTTTCGGTGGTCTCGCTTGCAATTATTATAAAATGGCGCAGAAGAAGGACACACAGCAGCAGCGCTGGCAGCAAACAAGGACTCGTGACGCCATTCGCGCTCCTTGGAGACTCATTTTCAAGTGCTGGGCCGCTCAACAATTTCTCAAGTGGGTCAGCCCAAGTGCCGCAAAGCCCACAGAGTAGCAGTAGCAGTCGTAGTAGCAGTCGCAGTAGCAAAAGTTCAAGGATTTTATTGTTGCACAAAATGTAATTGAATGCAATGAAATTACGGTAAAGGCACAACGCACCAACCAGAAAAGGGACAACAAGCGTTCTATGCAGCATTTAATTGCGTTTATTGTTTGCACAGATGTGCTTCTGTTGTGTGAGCGTGTGCTGGAATTGCAATTGTAGATTGGAATCCTTGTTGGAGCTTATCCTTGTGTAGCGCAACGCCAAGTGCACAAGTGTGAGTAGAACAATTTGAAACTCATAAAGGTATTCATATTTATGGACGTATTTTTGCTCGTATTCCTGTTAAAAATTCGAATCTCGATTTCGAATTAACGATATTGATTGTCCTTGCACGTTCGTGCTGACAGTCTTATAACTGGAAATGGTGCTGTTCGTTCTTGGAGTAGGTTAATTGCCACTATATTCTCCTGTTTAGTATGCCAACAAATACATAGATTATTTGGAAGGGTGCCAGAGAAATAGAGAGAGTATGTAAAGTACAAAAACCTTTTATTTCTTAATTATGAAATTTGAGACTACAAAATAAATGTTTTTAATAAGATAATATGGAATGTTTATCTTAACAATTGACTCTGATACTTGATATTTAGGTAGCATTAAAATCAAAAAAACCTATCTTTCTACAAAAACTAAAAGCGTTAATTTGTTAAATGAGGGAAATATTATCTCTAACATGAATGTAACGCAGTTAATTATTTTTGATGGTTTATTTTAAGCCAAAAATTAATCTCAATATCCCAACTAAACGTTATTTAAAGCACTTTCTAAACATAAATTATTGTTTTTAATTCATTGTTGAATATAATATGAAGCTTAACCAATATATCTCAATATTTTTCATTGAAAAGCTATTTGAATATAAATTGGGTAGATCTAAGTCCTGTATTCATTTCAATTAATTGTTGCGGTTTATTCAGGCTGCTCTTGTTGTTCTCAATAAACGATTTCACACATTCAATTCCACAACATCATTCAGTAGTCAGCAAGCCCATGCCCTTGTTTTTCTACTTTGCCAAAATGGCTCAAAACATTTACGTATTTTATTTTCCGTTTTGCTTTACAACTGAAAACAACAACTGGACGCAAAACACGTGCTAAACAGAGACACACACAAACAACACAGCACAAGATGCTGGGGCATGTTTACAAAATTTCACTTGAATTTGCTGTCTATTCTCCAGCCTGGCCAACAGCTTCATTTCGTTTCATGAAAAGTGCCCAGTGCCCGAGCTGAACTCAATCAGCAGCCGCCAACTGACCCACATTTAACGATAAATTTGCCAACATCAAATAGTGCACACAACAAGGACAACAAACCAACAGCCTAAAAGCGAGACAGAGAGAGAGATAGAGAGAGTGTGTGAGAGGGAGACAGATGTATACATATAATTCAAGCTTATCACGACGGTTCCAGACCATTGCGTATTAAAAACATTTTTGTTACGCCAATAAAAACTCGCAAAGCAAATTTTGCATAATGTGTGCCATAAAAAAAGAAAAAAAAATGAAAGCAAGTTGCAAAAGGGCCCCTTTCTCCTCAGCCTCTTGCGCTTGTTGACATTTCCGTTTTTGGGGGCGCAAACTAGGCAATGGGGTTAGAGCCAACAAACGCCTCAAACTCTTCCCAGACTCGGACTCAGACTCGCATTCGCACTCGGACGTATTTTGTTTATAATGTTTTCCTATTTATGTAGCTGCTGTTGCCAGAGTTGCCAGCGCCTGTGCAGCGGGTTGGTTTTTTATTGCGCACCATTAAATGAGAGACAGAGGCGGATGCTCTGAGGAGGAGGAGAGGGGGGCTACAAAGTTTCTGGCGCGCCTGCTGAGTGCCGCCTGATGTTGTGAATGTGCGTTGTGCCCCTCGGCGCGGCCATTTCGTGAGACAAAATGGCAGATGAAACAGCAGCGCCAGCTGCAAAAACTATGCATATTGTTTGTCATTAACAAGGTCGAGCAAAAAAAGAAGAAAATATGACTGAAAAAAAACAACTAAATTCGCTTTGATGAAAGAAAGCTGTTACATGCTGGCTGTGGCTGTGGCAAGTGAGTAGTGAGCAGTGAGCAGTGAGTAGTGGCAAGGGGTGTATTTGGGTTTGTCAGCTGACATTAATTTTGTTTTCATAGCACAAACCCACGGGCACAGGCACGGGCCTGACAATTCTTTCCTTTCAACCTCTTTCATACGTTCTCCTCCTTTCTCCCTCTCTGTGTGTGTGTGTGTGTGTGTGTGTGTGTGTGTGTGTGTGCCACTGCCAAATGAAGACATTCAGCTTCACAGTTGTCCTTTTTTCTTTGGCTTTTTGTTGCTGTGCCTCTCCTATTTACTTGTTGTTTGTTGTTGGTTGGTCTCTTTTTTTTGTAGACTGTCTCTTTTTGGCCATGGCGTTAGCTTGATTGACATGCCGTCTGCTTTCTGTGGCTCTCACGCTAGCCTGTCCTCTGCCTCTGCTCTTTGCCAGCTGACCGTGACACAAAAACAAAAGACAACAAGCGCAAAAACAAATTAGCGCACTGTGTTGCCCTCTTTTGCAGCCCTTACCCATTCCCTTATCCTTTGCTTTTTGACGCTGATGCGTTTTTGACAATGAACATCAGCCGGCTGTCAGTTTGCTGCCGCTGATGAGGTACTCAGTCAAATATCACAAGTGAACAAGCATATTAAAAGCGAGCACGTGTGAGCAGACGTTGAGTTGAGTTCCTGAATTCCGGTGCTGATTTGTGTGTTTAATATTCTTATATAGCTTAAATGTTGCATTTGACAACAATATTCTAGCTCTTTAAAGCAGCTCATAGTGTTAGTGTTTAAAATTAGTTCTTCAAAATAATGTATTATGAAAATCTTGTGTCATTGGGCAAATTACATATTTCATATTTATTAATCTATATTTCCATATAACTTCTTGACTTATGGAATTGCCTGAATAACATGTAACAATACTTTTTCTTTAGAATTGAAATACAATTTATTGTGATGTTTATCAAACAGTTTTAATAATATTAAAACAAATCCGTGCATTTTTTTTACATTTATGTGTTATATTTATCTATATTTTAATTGGATTTTTTTCTTCTCATTTTTAAGTTTAATATAACAATAAACCCATAGTAATATATAACAAACATATGTAGATGTAGAATAATATTTATAAAACAAAATTATTTCAATTTAGCAGATTGCATATAAAAAAAAATATATTAAATAGTAAATTTCAGAACAAATAAATGAATTCCCTAACGTTGACTCTTGAAGGAGGCAAATTTGGCTGGCACATGCAAAACTCAATGACTGTGACTAAAATCAGGAAGCACATGACGTACGGCCACGCCCCTGGCGCCCACCGAAAATGGCGCGTCAAGGCTGAACAGGAAGGCTTTCTTGGGCCTCTATACTACATTGTGGCTTATTTATGGGCTCAGTCAAGTAAGAGGCTTGCCACTTTCGCTTTCACTTGCCACTTGCCACTTGTGAAGAACACACACACACACACACACACAACAACAATAAAAGCGATGACGACTGATGATATGCATGTGTAGAGCAGCCAAGAGGCAGTGAAAGCTTTGAGATTGCGCAAGATAAATGGGCGAAAGTGCTCAATAGCCGTAGCATAACGGTGCACAATAGAAACACTTGATTTATGTTTATTATGTTGGCCTGTCAATAATGCGGGCCAGCTTGAGCTTGAGCTTCAGCCACCGGCCAGTCCTGCCTGCGGCTGCTTTATTATAAGACAATGGCGTTGACAGCAAAGAAATATGGCCATGTTACATAAATGCCAAATGGCAATTAATACTGTACCGCAAGTCTCTGCGAACCGTACTCCAAGCAGCCAGCGTGAGAGCAGCTATTTGAGCAAACTATGCGGCATTCATTTGTGCATTCAATCATGCATTCATTTATTCAGGCGCTTTGCATATTCGAGTGCTGCGCTTCGCTTTTGTCTGTGTGCCAACCTTGAAATTGCTGCTGCCTCTCCGGCACACCACACCCTGTCCGTCCATGATTAATTGAAAATAAACCCAGTCGGCAACAATGAGTACATCATCATCATCATCAGCCAGGCATACCAGTATATTCAGTAAAAAATTGCCAGTACTGTTGCCAACTATTAATATCCATTTGTGTAATGCCAAACAATGCGAATGCACACACTGTATGAGGGTCGGAGAGAGGCGCTAAGAGGAAATATAAGTTTTCTGTCACAGTGCGGAGCTGAGAGCTCGCGTGTGTGTGGCAATGATTTGCACTCTGAATGGATACTCGCATTGTTGCATTGTTGCAGACAAATTTCCATAATTACTAACAACAACAAAAAAAACCACAAAAAATGATTCCGCAGACTCTCAAATAGAAGCGGCAACCTTGAAAGCGGCCTGGGTGCCACCGAATTTAAAGCCAACACGGCGTATGCGCAATTTTTATGCAAATATACATATACAAATACACATACATACAGACAGAGAGCGCAAACGGATCACCAAACAAAACCGAAACCATATCCGTACTCCGATGTTGCCTCTTTTTACAGCATCAGTGATTTCCCTTTTTATATTCTTTGTTATATTTTTTGTTTTTTTTTTTTCGTTGTGCGGCTTTCTTTTTATTGTCGACGGCGTCAGAGTGTGAAAATACAAGCTTTAAATAAATTAAATGTAATATGTATGGCCAGGAAAAAGGTCGGCGCTGAATATGCCATGAGATGTGTGAAGGGCGTGATTCTATCTACTCAGAGTCTGTATTTAAATCAAATACGCTTAATGGGCCGCTGGATTTGTCGAACAGTTATGCGGGAATTTCTATTGAAATTTTTAACAGTTGTCAAACAACGGTCCTTGAAATAGGAAAACATTTTAAATAAAATTTAAATTAAATTAATTATATATCTGGGCAGAAAACTGTCATATCTTAACGGCACTAGTTTATATGATGAAATTATTGATTTGCATAAATACTCAAAGTTAAGAAATTATAGCCAAAAAACATATTTACGTAAGACTATGTTTGACTATAATGTTTATTTATGTATCTTTCATGTGTCAAATCGTTGAGGTCTCTTTCAAATCGACTTATATCTTTTGTTGTTTGGTTTGTAACTTAAAGTTGATTAAATTGGACAAAATGCGGTCGTCGAATTACTTTCCTTTTTTATTGACTACTACACACAATATATATTAAATCTTTTAAAATGGAAATTTCAATTTGTCCTCTCTTTAAAAAATATTACTTAACGGCTTTTATTTAGAGTGTGTCAAAATAAAATGAAATATCCTGGTGATATAATTATAACGACTTTTGTTGTGTTACAAGCATTGACATCTTTGTCAGGCATTGCTCTTCTTATATTTTGCTCTAAGTAAGTCAAGCCAACAGCGGAAATAAGACCAAGATAAGAAGCAAAAAGAACATATCTGATCAACATCGAAGCAGAAGAATATTAAAAAGTGAAAAATGTCGGCAAATCAAAAAAAAAGGCGGGAGCGAAGATGAGCGAAAATCAATTCTTATATACAAATATCAAGTAATTTATCATTTGTACTATTCTGCCAATTTGCTATGCCTCTTTTTAATACAATTTTAATTACCAAAGGAGCTGTAAAGACATCCTTTTTAATTTTATAAGTATTCAGCAAGCTGATTAATGGTTTGAATTTGGTAGCTGAAATCTGTGGAGCAAATTAAAGCGCTGCATTAAGAACGAATTGAATGCCTTGTAATTGAGCAGCATTGCTTTTGGCCTTTAACAGGACAGCCAGGGACTGGGAGGACACGGGGTCATAAATTTCATTGCGGCTGCAATTAAATGAGCAATTCTTCTGACGCTTCTGGCTTGTGCGCAGCCCGTTTGATTAAATTAAAAAACCGCGCAAACACATGATAAATGTTTTATTGTAAATTGTAAATATTAATGCGACTGTGTTTTGCGACTGGCAATTATTTCTCTTTTTGCCATTTTTAATTAAAATATAAACAGCCCAAGCAGACACATATTGATTTAAATGCTACATTGAATTTCGTATGCAGCATTGCGTATTACGCATACGTCGCGTGTGACCAACTTTTACATTTTCTGACAAGTTGTCGTGTCGCATGCGACGCTAAGCGACAATAAAGCCGCCAAGTACTCGCCTGCCAGGCAAAAGTCACCGAGGGATCATAAAATATCAATGGCGGGCTTTGTCGGCTTCAATTTGTAAGGTATCGCAATTTAAAATGAGCATGACAAGTGTGAACTGGCAATTCCCAAAACAACAAACACTAGAAAATTACATTTGAATAACATTTAAAGAGTTATAGTCTTATAAACAAATTAAATATGTATAGTCTTATATAACTTCAAATGAATATTTGTGCAATGCCATAAAGTAACAAGTAAGAGTGCTCTAGTCAGGAGTGCCCGACTACGAGATACCCTGAACCCAGTCCTTACAATCATTCATACTAATCTAAGCACACACATGCTTCAGTTCAAGCAGTACAAGCAGTACAAGCGGTTTAAGCAGTTAGCTTGCTTTTTCGCTGAGCCCCACACAATGGAAAGTTAAATCTTAAATAACTTCTGCGTTTATCGTCCGATCTTATTAAAATTTTTGGGGCAAATAGTTGTCAATAATATGTGTGACCAAACCAAATTACAAGGTCGTACCCTCAAAGATGCGTTTTTTGATCTTTTGGGGGGTTTGGGGGGTGGTATCCAAAAAGTGAAATATTTGTTACATGTGTATGCTATTCGAGACTATACATGCCAAATTTGGGGTCTCTAGCTCTTATAACTTTGAAGTTATGTCCCAAAAACGCTGGTCTTAAATCGAAATTTATCGATAACTTTTAAACGGTACGAGTTATCGATAAAATGAAATAAACTTGATCTGTCCCAGGATTAGGAGAACTTATGTTCCAAATATGAAGTCTCTAGCTCTTGTAGTCTCTGATATCTGTGTGTTCATACAGACAGACAGACGGACAGACAGACGGACATGGCTAGATCGACACGGCTGTTGATACTGATCAATAATATATATACTTTATATGGTCGGAGATGCTTCCTTATGCCTGTTACATACATTTGCACAAAACCATAATACCCTTTTTACCCATTTTTAATGGGTTCAGGGTATAAAAATCGGATATTTTCAGAATTTCATTTACTCGTTGTTAAATTTCGCTGTCAGAAATGTGTTTCATACTTGGCTATAACAATTGCTTAAAGCGCAACATTCGGTTCCACTTGCTCTGTGACACAGTCACATACTAGCAAGATGTCGTGCTTTGGCACTCATAAAGCCTTTAACTGTGCGACACTTTCCTCCTTGCGGAGCAGCAAGGATGACACGCTCGTGTGCCTGCTAAGCTTTTGCTTTTTATTTTTTGCGGCAATCTTGAGCCGCTTCTCACTCCTCACATCCGCTTTGCCGTTTAAGAATTTTAATTTTAGAAATGTCTTCAAGTGTGTGCAGCACCTTTGAGGGCGGTCGTGGAGCTACGCGTTGTGGCTCTAAGTGACTTTTGTGACAAGTTAATACACAAATATTAAAATTCTGTCAAAGGAAGACAGCTTCGAGGGTTACTTTAATTATCTGACTTGTTAGAATAATCATGTTTTTGGTGAACTTTTTTTCGGGGGCCAAAAAGTCTCTTTTTTTAAAAAAAAAAAAGTATGTTCATTAAGTGACATTATTGATGTGAAATACTTCTGTGGCAAATAACAAAAGAAATTTTATTTTTTGGCAGAAAAGCATAGAATCGAAAATTAATGAATGTGAATAAAACATTTCGGTGAATGTTTTGCACATATATTTGTGCAATGCTATAAAAGATTATTGTTCAAACGAAACCTAAAAAGTGGACTTTAATAGCTTTAATTAAAATACGCACAACATATGTGGCGCCCATAAAATATGCAAACAGTTATTATATAATCCGCTTATTGATTAACTTGCCGACCAAAATATTTTACACACATATGATACAACCATATATTAGCATTAATTTTTTACAGTTACAGCGAGGCAATTACAAGTGGTTGGCATTAGCACACAAATGGGACCTTAATTAATTTCCAATATTGCGAAAAAATGTTATAAACTTTGACAATACCAACTCTTGTCTGATGTAATAATTTTTGGCTTAACTGAAAAGCATTTTTTGGGCTGCAGCAAAAACGATTAATTGGTCTGCAGAAAAAGTGTACACAATGGGCGTGGGCAGAGGCAACTGCAGCATCAGCATTCATTTCCATTATAAATGTCAACAGAGCAAAAGCAAAGTAAAAACCTATTAAGCGACTTGGTAAAAAGAGTAGCGAAGAAGAAGCACAAAAAAAAAACGGAGGCACATGGTTAGCAGTCCCCATGTGCAATATAAACGAATTTAATTATTGTTCATGTGCTGAAATATGAGCAAATTTATTTATAGCTCTCTCTCTCTCTCTTCCACTCTCTCTGACTCTGACGCTTTCTGTGTATGTGCCATTCGAACAGGCACTGTGACACGAGCAGTTGTCATTGTTGTTGCTGCTGCTTGTTTTTTAAGCGTTTGCTGTTGCATACATAAATGTAGCAGGCACTACGTACACATGCAAGTATTGAGCAGCAATTCCCATTTATTTTTTTGCCCAGTAGTGCTTTACGACATTGAACGAGTCTCGTTACCTGCCTGGGCCAACGTGTCGTATGAGTTATGGCTCCTCGCTGGCGTATGATTAATATTCAATTACATGGCACAAGCAGCATGCACTTTACACACACACACACAGTGGCAGCGTTTTTTTTTTTAACTTTTTATGCAGTCAGCCAGAAAACTTTGCTAATTGCTCCATAAACAAAAAACAAAAATATGAACAAAATCGAACAGCACAAAAAACAATCGAATTAATGCACACTGTGCAGGGCGGCGTCAGTTGCATCGATGGGAGCCACAAATGTGTATTTTTCATTTCATTTAATTATGCACACTTGCTGCATATTATTTCGGGCTGGGGGTGGTGTGCTTTTTAATGGAGCTGCGGGCTTCTGTTTTGTTTTTTATGCAGCCGAATATAAATTGTTCATTAAGGCAATGAAGCTCATATTTCTATGGCGCGCTTAAACAGTTAACTGATGAAGAATCTTGAACATAAGCAAGGTAATCAAGAATAGAGATGCTATTTATTTGCTTGAATGTAAAGCAATTTACTTTTCATTAGAAAATATACCTATGACTAATAATAATAAAATTTAGTATACCAGAGTATTTTACGCTGATTTGTGTCTTTTGATAGTACACAAAAGTATTTTTGTTGACTGTAGCAATTGGTTATTTGAGTTAGGGTATAAAATCTTAGATTTAGCTGAGTTTTGCTTCATTTTCGCTTTTTGCTAATTTATTTTTAATAGCAAAGAAATTGTTAACAAAAAAAAACAGCCCTAACACAAGTTTGGGCAATATGAAATTATTGTTCTCCTTGCTAATATAAATCTACTTGGCTTGAAAGCACAAATATTGCGTGTAGCTTTAGCATAAGCCATTATATTCGCCTTTTGACAAGGCCAATTGCCGTGATTTATGATTGCCATTATTTAGAGCTTAGCGGCACGTGCTTAGCCTTCTTAATCTATCATTCTAGGCAGCGTATTAAAATAATACTAAACCACAACTAAGTCATACTTTTACCTCTCATCGTGGTTTCACAAAAAAAAAAGAAAGATATATCAAAAATAGCAAATGTTCTTTTAATTTGTGTATGGACTGACGTAAAGGTCAAAGATCTGTGTTTACTTTGAGTATTTTTTTATGCAATACATACATTGCATATTTGCGAATGCTTTTGCGCTTTTGGAATGGCGTCAATTTGTTTGTCAAATATTAAAAATTAATTAAAAGAACGTATTTGCTTATTCATAATTTTTTTTTCGCGCTCATACAATTGTGTTGTTGACTGGGTATTAAAAATGCAGGGAGGAATACCAAAAAAAAACAACATATAAACGTATTATGGCACATTTCATATGCAATTATATTTTTACAATGAATATGTGCTCTCCTCAACATTTTATTGTTGAAATGTGAATGGCTCATGAAGGTATTTATTCCTCTGCTATTTATGTAATTTAAAACGAATAGCACAAAAAAAAAACTATTAGTAAAATGCGTCACATGCAATTTTAATTGATACAAATAGTTATAAAGGAGAAAAAACCCAATCATAATTTACAGTGCCTGCAAATGTGTCGTAATAATTCACTTAAGTGAGTTTTTATTGAATTCATGCTGACACGCCTGGCTAAATAATAATTAAAACTGTGCTTTATTTTTTTTTGTTTTTTTTTAATAAATGTTATTATTCAATTTATTGAGTTGATCAAATGATCGATGCCTATTTCATTTACCTCTTTTTGCAAGCGCACATGGCGTATGCTTAATGCGTGACAAACCCAAGCGCAGCAGTGTGCGTGTATTAATTTATGCATTTAAGGCATGCTTGATTACACACACACGCACACCAGCACACCAGCACATCAGCACGCACAGTGGCGAACAAAGTTACGCCCCTAAATTGCATATTAATTGCTCATTAAATGTTGATTAGCCTTCAAGTGGGGTAGAGAGAAGCGCGCTCAGTGCCAATCTCAGCGCTTAGTTTACTTACCCCGCTCTCTTCCGCTTTCTCTATCTCTCACTCTCTTCCTCTCTCTGGCACTCATTAAGCGCTACTAATCTTTAGTGTTAAGTTAAGTATACGCAAAACTTATCAAAAGGCTTAGTGGCACTGGCACTCTCTTGTTGCTCCCAGGCATTAGTGCGACAAAATGTTGTAATCAATCAAATGTAGAGGCCCATTCAGCCGGTGCGGTAAGGCCCCGCTGCGGGGCTCCACTTGTCCGCTTTCTCTCGGCCACGCAAATACTTGCAATTAAGCATTATTAATCACAGCGACTAAGCAGCCAGCAGCGAGCAGCGAGCAGCTAGCAACACAAGAACTGAGCACTTCCGCCCTAGCAAATAATTACAATAGTCATCGCCCAAGGGGTCCACATCCTGTGGGCCAATTCCTTGAGCTTTGCTTGGCCTGCTAATGTCTTCGCATTATTTTCGCATAAAAATAAATATTTAATTGAAAGTCGAGTGAATTCACAAGAGTCTCAGCAACTGATGAGACGCACTTGATGGATATTTCCTTCTGTGGTCATGGTGATAGTGTGAGTAGGTGACCAAAATTGAATTAAGGCATTTCTTGCAATACTAAAGTAATTGATCAAATTACTCACTGTTAGACATTGAAACTGCCTGAAAATGGATCAAATAGTTACGTTTTTCATTTGTCAGAAGAAATATAATAAGAAAACGAGTCATTGTGCGATAAAATAATGTCTTGTTAACCGATTCCGATAGATTTCAAATGGGATAAGACCCAGAACTTGTTGTATACAAAGTAATATGATAATAGTTTAGGATGGAAACGAAATTCAATACGTTAGGCTCTTCAGCATACAGATGGAACAATTTATTTCACATTTTAAAAGGAAATGCTTGAGAAAATATTCAACATACAAATCGAATTTTTTGGCGACTGTGCTAAAAATCGTAGTTCCCTAAAAACTCGATATTTAACTTAAAGAAGGAGAAATGCAAACAATGAATGTCATATTTTACTGTTTTATATCTATTTGTTTAGCTATTAAGATTAATTTAAAATTGAGCTAATCTCGTTTTTCATTTTGTTTTTTTTTCAGTGGAAACTCGTGTTATAAAAGCAAAATGCGCTGCATTTTACATATAAACCTTATAGTGACTGTTCTCTATATATGTTTGTGCGACTAATTAAAAATATAAATATGTAAATTATGAATCTATATTAACAACTACAACCAATTATAACAGAATCATATTTATTGCTTTATTGCTCGTTGCTATTTGAAAGCTGAATTAACACACAATGTATTTACCGCAATTTGCAGTAAATTTGAATGAAATTCATTGCAAGTTGCACTTTAAGAATTCTTGTTCACACTTTAAGCTGCCATAATCTGTGTCCCAAATAAAATGGTGCAAATACCATGTCAAGGAGCACAATGAAGGCTGACTATGGAAAAGAGCGACACAAAGGCAGGCACGCACACAAAACACTTGAGAACCTAAAGATTGGCATGATTCATAGCCAGATCAGGTCAGAGAGCGACTTGTGCGCTAATTGCGCTGTTGCTGCTGTTGCTGCTGTCAACAATGAAGCTCAAATGGCCCAAATCATGACAGGCAACAACAATGGCATCAAGAAATTGCCAATTTCGCTAAATGTATTGCAGGCAAGTTGGGGCAACCTGCCAGATGCTGCCTCCCCCAAAAGTGGGGCGAAAACACTCGAGATGCCGCCGCCGCAGCAGGTGAAGGTGCAGCTAAGCTAATCAATCAGCTGCTAACTCAGATTGACTTGCCGCATGACAGATTATCGGCCATATTTCTATTCTAGCCAAAACTCGCCAGAATAGCCAAATCTCACAAATCAGAAATCACAAATCACAAATTCCTATTCGTATTCAAGTTAAATGCCGCGTAGCGAATTGACCAGCAAAACTCACAGTTTAATTAGAAAAATGATTTATGACTCAATTACCGTTTTATAGACGTGTTCAAGTCCTGAATTGCGGCTGAATCCTGTATTTAATTTGATTTTGGTTTTAGTTTCTCATTTAGACACTGTCTAGCACTACACTGGACTTTTAAGCACGTAAGCACAAAGCATTGAATTTTCCTTTTACTTTATTTTGTATATGCTTTGCCTGCTTTCGCTTCTTTTTTATATTTATTATTTTTCCTTTTTTTTGCCTATTTCTTTGCCTTAAATATAATTTATTTTTGCGGCTTGTAAGTTGGGACTTTTTGGCGCCTGTGACGTATGCTGTACAAAAAAACACACACACACGCACACGCACGCACACGCACGCACTCACTGAAATCCAAACACTTAAACTTGGCTGCGCTTGCTAATGCTGTCGATTTCCGTTTTTGATGTGCTTGTGTTGTTGTTTTCTGTGGTCAAATTTGTAATATTTGTGGGCGTTGTTTTGTTTGTTGGTCTCGCGCTGAGTTAAGTGCAACAACTGGAAATGCCTTGGCCCAATGTACACACAGCCACACACATGCACACACACTCACACACACACACACACGTGTTAGACTCACACAGGAGCGCACATTGCTGCCTGTGGAGGAATTATGGAAAATCGCGACGCGACGCTTCGTTCCGTTCCGTTCCGTTTTTGCGCTGCTCTGTCGTGCGCCCCGTTTGCCGTTACCAAACAACACCAATATCGAACGTGAACTGACACGAAAAGTCGCCACTTCAAGCAGCCAAAAACAGGCGCTGCCACATTCGCTGCCCTTCGTTTTCGACGTTTCGTGCGTACCGTTAGCTCCACACGAAGCTGCCGAGTGCGAAAATGGTGCACACCAGCGCCAAACGGTCGTTGTGCGAACTAATGCATTGTATATGCAGAGCGAGAGAGCGGGTGAGAGAGAGCGAGAGAGCGAGAGAGAGAGCTGAGCGCGCATGCCAATTGGTTGTGCACACGACTAATGTGGGGCAATTCCCCTTATTTACATGCTTGGGGAAATGGGTGTATGAAGGAAGTATTCCTTGTGTTGAATAGTTGGGTAATTTAACGGTTTGCTGCCCCTTTTCAAATATGTTCGAATTCGGTATGCACATCGATTAGAACAATTGTAATTTAAAGACAGCGTTTAACTAGAGTACCAATTTGGCAAACTTTTAATTTTCTTGTCTGCTTGCTTCTCTTATATAATAAAACTTGCGAAAATGTTTTTGAAATTAGTTCTTATGACAATTTCAGCTATAATATTTGGGATTAAAAATAGTACATTGTGCCGAGCTTTTAGACATTTTTAATATGTAATTTGTACTATCGGGTATTAACAAGCTTGGCCATTTTTAACGATTTGTTTCTTTAAATAAAAACTGACGGCTATAATTTTATTTCCAATTGAAGTTCACATTGAATTTTAAAATCGATCTTTAAAAGTGAGATTGAAACCGATCGGATGATAAATAAAAAAGCACTTACGCGCTTCTCAGTATTGAGTATAAAATGGTAAGAAATCCCTTTTTTATAAGTAAGCACTTTAAAAAAAAAATACTGCACAAATATATAATACTGAACTCTTTGAAATATGTACATACATATACATTGTAGATACCTTAAATTATTACAGTATAATCTCGCTATTTAAACATAGCGGTAATAATCAAATACTTTACCAAATTACTTAGACGACTCTGAAAATCGGACACTGTGCTTGTTTGCTTATCCCAACTATCTATTCTTTTATTTTTTTCTTTAAGAAACATTAATGTTAAGCAGCTATGGACTTAATCAAAAAGGTTAAGCCACGCTCCCACAATCGAATGCTTCATTATTAAATCAATTAAATCAAAGTTTTTGGAGTTTTTAATTTATAAAGGGCCATTCTAAGAGCTTAGGATGTCTTAAGCTTAAATATAAAATTCTAAACCCTAGAATATAAATGTAATGTAACCTTAAACATAATATCCATGCTTTGAACAACGAATATAAACAAAACTAATTAGAAGATTGGTTTTAGTCCATTTGGCCCTAAAAATATGAGAGAAATCCTTCAGTTTCAAGCCTGATTAAATAAAGCGCACCTTAATTATTTATAAAAACAACAGAAATTATATAATATCAAAATTTCATATCGGATTCAAAATCGTACATAAAAGTCATGTTCAGTAATTCAGTTCAGTTCCACCAGTCAGTCAGGTTGAACTCTTGAGCAATATAATATTTGGCAATAAATGATTCCCACAATGGCAAAAATTGTACCACCTGAAAACTCAAATCGACAACTTGTGTTTCTATTCATTTAAAGCCATTCTCCCAATTTGGAAGGGCCATTCTCCCAATTTGGAAGGTATGTAGATTGCTTTTGATTTCCCCAAATAACCAACTATAACGCCACTCCGCATCCTGAAAACTAATATTTCTCATTCATGCCAAATCTGGAGCCTTTAGCTCTTATAACTTTTAAGTTATGTCCCAAAAACGCTAGTCTGAAATCGAAATTGATCGATATATTTTTAAGTGGACGAGCTATCGATGAAATTAAATAAAATTGATCTGTCTACGAGAACTTATATTCCAAATATGAAGTCTCTAGCTTTTGTAGTCTCTGACAACCGCGTGTTCATACAGACGGACAGACAGACGGACATGACTAGATAGACTCGGCTGTTGATACTGATCAAGAATCTATATACTTTATATGCTCGGATATGCTTCTTTGTGGCTGTTACATACTTTTGCATATAACCATTCTACCAGTTTTAATCATATTTAATGGGTTCAGGGAATAAAGAGAGGAAAGACATGGTTATTCGACTCGGCTGTTGATCTAATCAAGAATATATATACTTGATTTAGTCACAGATTGTAACAAACTTTACTACAAAATTATAATACCCTCAACAAAGGTTTATTACGCAGAATAAATACTCAATACTAAAAAATCCTATAAGCACTTGGATTAATAGAGCAAGAAATTGGTTTATGTATTTGAACAATTGTGCTTTTTCGGTCAATTTTAACAAAGCTTTTTATATAGGGTAATTCGACTTAAACGGAAAAGCGCAATCGATTAGCTTAAAGAGCTTTTAAGGTGCTTAATGTTGTTGGAAAAAAAAATGCAAGAAATCGTGTTCTTGAACCGCCTCAAGCTTTTCACCACATGAAAATTACTTAGAGCTTTGAAAATATTTAAATCATATATTTAATTTTGAGCTAAAACCTCTTCTGAAGCTTTTTAAAAAACTAACAATTTCATTGAGATGAGCTAAACACATTTTAGAGCCTCTGTGGATATTTAGCTTTAAGCTTTAGGGGATATCTTAGTCACATTTTTTAACAACAGGCGAAATTCTAAAACATGTCTTCATAAGTCGATTAGATTTGTTATGCTTAATATAAATATTGACTGTCTATCTCACGCAACCAATAAAACTATTCAAGCATAAACATAAGAATAAGAACTATAATTTTTGTTACCTAACCGTTTCTACTCTAACCAAGTTGTATTTTCAATTGTTGTGAACTTGTTTCCACATAAATTGTCGTTGAAAGCTTTCACAAATGTTGCTGGGAATGTTATAGAAATATTGTGTCTGGTATTTATGAATGTGCAAGTTTTTGCTTAGCCCGCAGTTTACAGTATCGAGTTGCTGAGCTGAATGAAACTATATTCACCTGCAGTTAAAAGCATAACGTAACTCAATTCAATTTTAGTTTTATGCCAGTCATTTTCCTTGGGAACGAAGAGCGAAGAGAAGCAGCTAGCATGAACTGTGACCCACTGCAGAAAGCAGGTCAATGGCCAGAAACAATAAAAGAAATTGGCCCAAAGGCAAAGGAGAGAGAGGAGGCGACAGACACAAACACAGAGAGAAGGATTCGCCTAATGTGTGAGTGTGTGAGCTGTAAGTGCAACTGGCTGCTGAACTTATAAATCATAATTTCCAGCAAATAAATCCTTCACGGACAATTTAACCTAGGCTGTGGGCAAATGGCAAAAGGCAAAACTGCAACAGCGGCAACTCCGGAACCCGGCTGCGATTTCTGATTCTGATTCGGATTCGGATTTGGATTTGGATTCTGTTTCTGATTTTGGCTGCTCTACAATGGGAATGAGCGAGATTACTGTCTTTCTTTTCCTTTTCCTTTTCCTTTTTTCTGCTGTCTGCTGCCAAGGACGCAGTGTCATAAAAAAAATGTGTGTGTGTGTGTGCGTGTGTGTGTTAGCTGATTATCTACTGCAGATGAAGCGATGGGGAATTCAAATTGTGTGTTGAGATTGCGTCGAGTCTTTCTGGCGCACTCACAACCAAGTATTTCATTGTTGAATCATTTTGAATGACTCGCATCATATTCATTTTGCTTGCAATCAATAACTAATTTATGCACACATGCCACACACCCATTGAGTAGATACCAAAAATATTTTGATTAATGCATTAGCTTTCGGTTTTGGGCCAGCTGCAATTTCCGTTAACCCAAAAACCAATGAAATGCATTTGCAGACGTTCCTCGAGCTCAGCTCCGCAGCTGCTTCAAACAGCTGGATCTGAGTTATGTGTCTGTATGTGTATGTGTATGCGTGTGTGTGTATGTGTCAGTGTGTGGGTGGTCAATGCTTACTATTTGTGTCTGCTGTGGTTTTTGGGGCTGTGGCACAGTTGCAACTGTAACTGCAGCATCTGTTTACTTACAGGTCTGGTGGGCCAACAAAAATTTAATTTGCGGCAAACTCCTTCATCATCGCACTGTAGGCCAAATTACCACATTTCCAAATAAATAATTCTAACTCTAATAATAATCTAATAACTAATAATTAATTTATTTATTATAAAAGCATCAACATGAAATGTTAAATACCAGGCCTTTTAGCAGAAGACACTACTGTTAAGCTCAGAACTGTTAAATGTTACTTTCGTGTGCTACATGATTAGCAAAAAAAAAATCCATTTTAGTGCAACTTTTGGGATGGAATATCAGATTGGCCTGTACTGTATGTTGGTAGTCTTTAAATGTAAAAGTTGAACGTGCTGTCCTCTTATTCCAGAGGAAGTGTGCACTATCTAAGCAGAAACAAGGAGAAGTATTATCTTCGGCGCGTCGAAGATTTTACAGTCTATTCGAATCAGTATACGGATTTCTCTAACTTATATTTATCGCTTTTGCATATATCACTGGGCACATGTTTCTTAAATAGCTTAAATAATAAAACTAATCAGAAAAAAGACGTAAATTTAGGAGCTCGCGAGATTTTAGCCCCAACCTTGCAACCACTAGGTTCTTTCAAAATTTTGAATAATGCATATCTTCGCTATTTATGCCACAATCGTTTTGCAATTTTGAACATCAATGGGTAATAAAGATGTTCAAGTGTGAAAGCAAATTAATGGCGATAGCTTTGAAAATATCAGATATATGGCCAAAACCGACTTCCAGTTGTATAGCAGCTATAAAATATAGTGGACCGATCCGGCTGGTTCCGACCAATGTGATGTGCCTTTGAGTAATAAGCATCTGTGCAAAGTTTCATCGCGATAGCTCAAAAACTGAGGGACTAGATTGCATACATACAGACAGACATACAGACAGACATGGCTAGATCACTTTGTTCGGTATTCCAAGCATACTGGATGTAACCATGCTTTACAAATTTCAGCACAAAGTAAATATATTATTTTCTTCGAAAATAGTATAATAAGTTATATGGAGATTTATAATGTTCTTTTTCGAATAACCCATTAGTGCTATTACTAACGTAAAGCATATACCTTGACCACAAAATTTCGCTTCGTCCTCGAGTTATATATTATGGCCACAAAACGGGTCAATTGCCCTATGGTGCATTGATGCAGGCTGTAAGACTTGTAGAAACTGACAGCTCACAGATTAGAGATGGGACTAGCAAACCATTTATCAATGTAACATCAATGTTGAAAAGTAAAATTAATTCAGCTGTGCAGAAATATCAGTGCAATTGTATCGGCATAATTCTCGTAAAACTCTTGTATTACCAAAATATTGGTTGTGGAAAAAAAACCGAGGGAAATGTCATTGTTTTTTAGTTAATATATAGTCTCTAAAAGGTTAATACGAAGCATGCTGATCGATTCAAATCACAATACTTTAAAGTTTAGTGGAACGTTTGCGCATAGCAATGATAAATTTGGTAGTATTTCTATTATTTTTTATTGGCCTGATATTCAGCACTAAGTTGACGCATATAAATTGCCAATCTTTAACAGAGAACATAACCAACGGAGTGGTCACTAATGAAACGGGGTGGTGCTTGAATTGTACTTTGGCCGAATGTGTGATTAACGAGACTGGATACCACGCTGTCATGGAATTCGAGGCATATGTTATAGAATCTGAGAACGAAACAACAATAAATGAGCTCGCTGAGTGTGTTCCAGACCAATATCGAATATATGGTATTTACATGTTTGGTAATTGTAAAACTACTTGGAATAAAGCTTCTACCAATGTACAGGCAATTTAACCACCTACATTTGTTTTTGGTCGGCGCAACTGGGATGTCAAGCAGTCTTATCTATGGAGTATAAAAATCTTTATTATGTAGATGATGCCATCTGCACACAATGTTACACTTTTTGTCCCTGCACTTGGGTCATTTCATCAACGCCATGTTTCGATGTCCACTTCGGACTTACCCTTATGTGTTGTGCAGTAATCGCAACATTCTTTTTAAAGATATGAAACCAGCTCAAAATATCCGTAATCATATAACTATTTAAGCATTGCAAATTTATCTGGATCCTTACAAAAAATATGAAAATATATTTCTTAGAGATTTTATTTACGATTAAAACTGTGTTCCTTATTTCCTAGTAGTAATATATGTATATACAATCGGATCTTAAATTAATTTATGCGATACTTAGCTTTACAATTTTTATTAATATTTGTCTTATCTTAGATATCTTTAAAGTATCATTGATTTCAACATTTTCCTCATAATCACATTGTGGTTTTTATACATCTCTAACAGTTACTTATACTAAGCGAATGTTTACATTATTTTGAACTTGGCATTTTCGGCAATTGTGTTTGATTTGTATTCCGAATTGTGGGGAACGCCTTTCGACTTGCACGCCTATCTGCGGCAATGAGCAATTTCAAATAATCAACATTTGGTTTAGCATGTCGACAATACGAAACGCCAATATCCAAACATAAACACAGCAGCAACAAATTGCTGGGCAGTATTAGGCGGACAACTTGAGTAAACACACTCTCACTCAGATATATATATATATATATATATATATGATGTTTGTAAATGTGTGTATGTGAGTGTTTTTGGCACATTACTTGCCCACGAAATGCATTTGACATGTGCAAGCAGCAGCGATTCAGATTCAGATCCCCCCTTTAATAACCCCTGGGTCCTGCAGCTAATTAAAGCGCGCACGCGTCTGATATGCCACGCCAGATCTTAGCCCGTACACACAGAGAAAAAATCAGGTATCTTCGACTCAAAACGCTCAATTCAAAACTGAAATATAAATGACTTTAGTCGAGCATTTTGACTTTACTTCAATTGCGATTCTAATTATTTACGTAATTTAAAAATTGCAAAATTAAAAATTTATTATTCATCAAATTATGCTTCCTACTTGAATTAAGTTGGTTTTAAAATAGTAGAAATCACGTAAAATTATACTGACAATAGGCTAGGTTTTTACCTATTGTTGATATATATATATATTATATATTTTAATTGTATTTTTCAAACTTATTTTGTTAAGTGAATGTGCATAAGTTAAATTTCACTTCGAAACAATTTTTGAATTTTGCTACATCGGTTGAATAAGCAATTAAATGCGCTACAAAATGTAATTTTGATTTGCTAAGATAACCATAAAAATTAAACTATAAAAGAATATACAAGCACAAAATAAATTCAGAAAATCAACAATAAGATTTGGTATTTTTATTTCTCTACTTGCATAAAGTGTACTATGAAATATTTTTGCTTGAATGTTTTGAGTAGTCTGATTTCAATAGACCTTGTGGGGTTTGCAATTCAGAATCCTCTCTTACTCTAATGAAAAACCCAGTTTTAGATTGTATCTAACATTATGCCTGACATATTTATTAATAATTTTTGATAAATTTTATTTTTATTTTGTCTGATGGTTGATGTTGGGGAATGTTGGACCAATTTTTAAATTGTAATATCCCCAGAAAATTAATATTTATTTATTTAATTATATATTAAATTTACATACATTTCATTATAAATAAATAAAAAGAAATATAAATATATACTCTATTAGAATTGCGAATACATGATTCGAGATCATTTGAACTTAATTTCCGTCCTAGTTTTTTCTACCTGTGCATAATTGCATATAGTGTAAACACATGTTTGTTCTGGTGTGTGTGTGTGTGTGTGTGTGTGTGCTGTTGGGGTACAGACCCCAGTCGCAACAGCGAACATGTCGCACTGGGAGTCGCAACACGCGCCGTGTCTTTATTCTAATCTCAGCGGCAACATGCTTTAAATTTAGCATAACACCAGGCAATGAGGCAAGCTGAGAGTAGGCATAGGGAGCTGGGAAAAGTATAGATATATCGGGGGAGTGGGGCAGTGGGGGAGGCTGACTGGCAACTCTATGGTCTAAGGTCATAACAACAACTTGGGGAGCTGCTCGGGGTGTTTGAACTAAGCAAACGGCGTGTGTTTTGATTTCATTTTGTCGCCGCGAATGCCGCGAAAAGGTAAACAAAATCTGCTCTGTTTTTTCACATTTTTTCTCTAGCCTGTGGCATCACTTAGGTATGCAGCTTGTCTCTATAAACCCACTCACTCACTCTTTTTCTATCTCTTTCTCTCTCTCTCTCTCTCTCTCTCTCGCTATCATATTATTAGCATAATCTGCCTTTTTCTACAGCAAAGTTTTACTCTCTTATTAAATTTTTTAAATGCTTTTAACTTATTCACAATTTTCTAATTTTGTTAGTGCCTTGCACATTCGCATGCATTTTGCGCTACAATTCCCTTGCTTTTTTGAGCCCTTCTGATTTTTTCCAATTTTGTTATTTTTAGCTCTCAACGTTGAGCTCTTTTCCGTAATGATTTCCATTTTAATAATTGCGAAAATTCCACAGATTGCATATTGTAGACTCGCATTGCCGTCAAATGAAATACTCAATTCCACATGTTTAGCAGCAATAACCAATCGAACTATGAAATAAGACAACATTTGCAAATTGCTATTAAATATCACATTTATATTTCAAGCGCTCACATTTGCGACATTTGAAAGAGAATAAAAAAACAAGTGGGAAAGGATTATCTTTGGTGAACCTCTGGTCAATTTTTATTCTACCAACTGACCAGCGAAATATTTAACGACCCATATCTTTGCTAATTATAGCTCAGTCGATTTGAAATTTTAAACATAGATGAGTTATAAAGATGTTCAAGTGCACAATGAAATTTAAGGAGATAGCTTTAAAAACATCGTATAAATGGCCAAAACCGACTTCCAGTTATATGGCAGCTATAAGATATAGTAGTCCGATCCAGCCGGCTTCGACCAATGTGCTGTTCCTTTGAATAATAAGACTCTGTGCAAAGTTTTATCGTGATAGCTCATAAACTGAGGGACTGGTTTGCATACATACAGACAGACAGACAGACATGACTAGATCAATTTTAAGCATACTGGGGGTAACTATTGGGGGTCTCCGACGCTTCCTTCTATGCACACACTTCAGCACAAAGTTAATATACTATTTTCATCGAAGAGAGTAAAAATATGGCTTTGAAATTTGATATGTGTAAAGTATAGAGTATTTTTTGTAGTCATAAAACAAAAATATTGTAAGCGGGAAGAATCTAATTAAGTTATGACCTCAAGAGTTGGATAGCAAAATTTCCCTTTAGCGCTGTTATAATTGGAAAGAAAAGCATAGTGGAAATGTATAAATTGTGAAAAGCTTTCGGCTCAATATATTACATTTAAATACGTTGAATATACATATATAGTTAATGTAAGTCTAAAAAGTTTTTAACACACAACTTTAAAAGAAATCATTAAGTTGGCTCGCTTGCAGTTTCCTACTCACTAACAAAACAGAGTAATTTAAAAACCAATTTTATAAAAAATACAGCTTATATGATACATGCAAATTTGAAGAGAAATATCCGTAGACAAAGGGCATCTGTCAGCCAGACTAAGCCGCTGGGTAAACAATTGTTGCTGACCCCTCGACGTTATTGTTAACAAAATGTTTTGGTGTTCATTTTAAAGCTTAACAAAAGCTGGTTGTAAAATAAAAATAAGAAAAAAACAAAACGCGAACAAATTGCATAAAAAATATATTTGGCAACAATAACAAAACGTGCGGAATAAAGAAGAAAATTTTAGAAGTGAGCGCAAAAAAAATGGAAACAAAAAGTAAAACGTGCGGAATGTTCGCATACAAATTTTATGTGATCTTATTTTTGGTGGGACATTTATTTTTGCACATGCGAGCACAATTGCTTTTATTTAAATCCAATTTGTTTTTTTATAAATGTAGTTCTTGGCTTAAATAAATTCTACTGGAAAATAGTTAAGTGATTGATTTAGCATCCCGCCCCCTTCAACTAGCCAGCAGGCAACTTTAATTGATTTTCGTTTTCAAGAGTTGAACTGGCCAAAAAAGTTTTTCCGCCCAAATGGCAGCCAGGAATGCGGTGTGTAAATTTATTAACAACTCAATTGGATTGCCCAAATGGAACATTGGCCATAAATTGTAAGTTGAGAGTTGTGCATAGCCGCTAGCAGCTGAATATGATTTTTGCTTGTTGCTCTATACGGAATTTTCTGCAAATTCATGTGCAAATGGGATGGTGGGCGTTGTGATGGGGGATCTGTACAAAAATGGAGGGGATGTGTGCGTTTTGCAGGAAGCCGAACAGGATTCGGTGCATTGGCCACGTTCATGTTTGTGCAATCAACATATAGCGATAAAAAAATAGGGAATATGTGAAAATAAAATGCAATAAAAAAGCAAAATCAACGAAACATGAACAAATTCGTTTCAAGCGATTTGTCTTTGAGTTTGGGAAGGTATATCATAAATTTACATACAACAAATTTCATATGTCTACTTTAACTGTTGACAATTTACTTCAAATAAATAGGACTTTCATTCTCAAAAGGCTGGGTTGCTAATTTTGGAATGCTTGAGGTTGTAACTTTTCTGAATGTTTATCAAGTATACGACATCTGGAAGTATTGAAAATTTTAAAGCTTGAACTTTTATAGTCTCTGAGTTCGATAAGCTGTCAGATTGCCAAATCTTGATCAGTTTATACTATGTTGATCGGCTTTATTTTCTTATTATATTTACTTTTTCAGTCTGTCCATAATGTTAGTTCATTTGACACTATAGTTACACCAGAAGTTGTCTCGCATTGCCCACTGTCGTTTTCGCTTGACATAAATTCGATCAGATTTAGTTTAGCTGATTTGCTTATATTTTTTAAAATAAAAGTGAATAAATAAAAATATGTTATTAGTAAAAAGAACACAATCTTTATTCAAAGCTTATCTATTTCGAATAAATGGACTCAATCGAAGAATATATTCCTGATTTCACAATTTTGTCAGTCCGTCATTTAAAATACGTTTTGTTCTTGAATCAAGGATATTTTCTTGATTTCGGACCAATGTTTTTTCACCGTTTACTCAACATATGTATAGCCTCAAGATTGCATACAATAACTCCATTTGCAATACTTATGTAGATTGCAGCAGCAAATCAACGATCTGCAATGTTTCATAAATTATTCATCAATAAAACTCAGAAATACGTGCTCAAATGGAAGTGTGATACACTTGTGGTTGACTTCAAGGCGTTACAAAGTTTAAGCACATAAATTATCCATTTAAATATATCAATTGAAGCATTCGACAGACAAACCCCATAGCAGCAGCAAGCAAAAGCCACTGGAGGCATCTTTAAACATTGACCAACATTTCGCCGTCGTGACTGCATAAAATATTTCCGTTGCAAACTTGCAGCAGCTCCTAAATACCTAAGGGCAGTCGACGCTTCTCGCAAGGCTCCCTCCCAGCCTCTCCCTCTGTCTCTCCCATCCCATCCTCTGGTCGTGCCGCAGTTAAGCCGCAAAGCAGCCATTAGGCAACTACAACTGATGCGATGGCGTCGCCAATGGCTGTCACTCGACAAAATGGCGCACAGACACAAAGAGACAACTGTGACTCACAGACACACACACACACACATACATACATACACAACAGTAAAAAGGCTGAGCGCTCTGTGTGTAACTTACAGTATGCAAACTGTCTTGCCACTCAGCTGCGCATCAGTGGCTGCCACTTGAGTTATGCGACGGGTCTTAAACGAGCCAACTGTCGCTGCTGGCACATTAAACAAAATGCAAAACACAAAACACAAGACACAATTCGCAATTCACTTGCCATGGCAGCAAAGTAGGCAACAGATTTATTTATTTATTTATTTATGATTTACATTATTATTAGGCAATGTTTGGTTTTACAATTATGCGAGCTGTTGCGCTGGCGAGTGTTCACTGTACGGCTTCACCTGTCAACTCAATAACATTGTCTCTTCAATTTCTCGCCGCCATTTTTAATCACTCGCAAATTGCGCTAAATCATTTTCTAATTGCCTCCTCGAGCTGTACTCCTTCATGCACTCCACTTGTTAGCACCCCTCCCACCTCGCCACCCAACGAGACATCCTTCACTCTTAAATGACTTCACACATTTGCGCCGAACATGTTTATGTCGGCCCGAGGACGTGTCGCCAAATCCGTATGCCAGCCGGAGCACTGCTGTAGATATGCATGTATGTGTGCACACATACACACACATACGCATATGCATATGCCTGTCAATATGTTGAGACACTTACTACACGATAGGGCATATCAGCAATAGCATGTTGTTGGCAGCTGTGAAGTAAAGTACTTATTTATTTCATGGATTCAGTCTTTCTACATTAAGTAATTAAATTAAATAAAACAACTTTTATTATTATAATTACTAATATTAAATTTATTATTATATTCTAAAATTTACAAACATATCGGTTGAATTAGGTACATTTATCTGTAATCTGTTGTCTTGTTTGGATAATATTTCAAATCATTACAGACATTTTTCAGATAAAGTTCTTAAGGTTTATTTAAGCTACTTATTTGAAGATTGCTGGACGGACAACATTCATTAATATTCTTATGTCCTTCACAGCGAAATTAAAATAATTAAATAGAATATAATTTTAGATCTGAAATATATTTCGGTCATGTTATTATTTATCTTAACCTTAATTTATACACAAATTTGTTTTATAACTTTTACAATTTATATAGCAAACAAACAATTTTGTTGTGCATTTTATGGCTGACTCATTATAGTCATTATAGTCACAACAAAAAATAAACATATGCATATTATGGACACACTGAAACATATTTATATAAGGATTGTTTGTAACAAATTTAGATCTAAGGCTATAATTCTGAAATATCCATTCCATAATGACTGATAACCGGTCATAGACAGCCTTTGTGCTCGATTTGAAAACAAAGGGCGATTTGACATTTTTAGTCTGAGTGTAGGGTATGCAAACTTCGTGAGATCGAACTTAGTTTTCTTTTTAGCTTGAGCCCCAGCTTGCTTGTGTTTTGGCGCCTGCAGCTTGGCTGCTAATTATGCCAAATATGTAAGGCTGTAGTGTATATGTTATTTCCATATTTGGCGATATTTGGCAAGAGAAATAGCCGCCATTTGGGCGCTCTGCCAACAGAGTCTTTGCACTTGTCTCTTGTCGTTATTGCTGCTCCTATTCTGCCTATAATATATGTCTGTATATAGCATAGTTTGGGCTAGGGTTTATGGGGTTGTTGGTGACAGCTTCTAGACTTCTATTGGTCATTAGCCTCCAATTAGTTATTGTTAATTTGTCGTTTGCTATACGAAACGGAATTCATATGTTTGGTATTGTGGTGCTGAATATTTTAGACATGCCATAACCCAAGAGGAAACGTAATTAGTTTTGTATTTCATGGCAGTACGAACCAAACTGGCTTGATTAATGAATTAATTGATTTCGATGCAGTGTTGGTAAGGGCTGCTGCTTGACTTGATAATGAATATGTAGGAAAAAGATTTAAGTCTTCTATTGAGTCTGCATACAAATTTCTGCCTCATGACAGTAGTTCAATATCGATATATTTTGTGGCATTTATTTATGTGGTTAGGTTATTTATATTTCTGAAATCTATGCATATGGTAAGTGGCCATTTTTGTTATTTATGATTAAATACTTAAGGTAGTGTTGTATAGCGCAACATACAAGCTATTATTACTTACTTGCAGTGTAAGAAAATGAATTTGCTCATTAACATAGAGACACTACAGTACATATTCTCTATGTGCCATGGCTTAAGATCAACCTACCAAAACGAACGACTTTTATCATTTCGTAGTTGTAGTGTTGGTAACTGCATCAAGTAAATGTTGACTCTCAATAATTCAGTGTTGGTAAATTCTTGATTATTTTATAAAAGTGAAGTACTTATGAAGTGCTTTTAATATTATCCTTCACTATGGCCATAGTCTGCCCTACCAAAATATTTATCATCATCATTACGCTAACCGCCCTTTTGGCGATGCCGCCAAAATTGTTTTACTTGCGGTTGTGTTCTGACTCCCTCGCTTCTCGCTTCTCGCTCCTCTTTCTTCCCGTTCGACAACAAGTCGCGGCTCATCTGCGCGTACGTTGAATACTTTGTTTATATTTTGACGGCACGCGTGGCAGTGGCAAACGTGGCATGCCCCGTTCGTTAGGCAGCTGCACTTCTGCTGCGGCACGTAGCCGCCCTCGGGCTAAAGGCAAAGACAAGATGCGAGTACTCCATATAACAAAGTCAGCGACGAGGCCAAAGGGTTGTGCACTTGTTGTCATCATCATCATCATCATCATCATCGTGTGGAACAGCAGCGGGGGACAGTATAAATAACCTCGGATTGGGGGCTGTGGCAGATGCAACGACAACGACAACAACAACTTTGTTGTCTCTTGTTGCTTGTTGCTGGCTGCTTGTGGCTTGTGGCTTGACTGACGATGATGACGTTGATTATGTTGCATTGAAACAACAAATTCGTTCGGCAGCTTTGGGCCTCTCGAAGCGACTCTGATTGACTGGGGCAAACAGTTGAGGCACTCTGCATAGTACTTGGCATCATGATTGATGCCCCTATTTGGCTGCATTTCCTGCATTGATTTCGCCTCCAATGAGGCTGTTTATGCAAATGCTTTTCCAATTTATTAATGCCGTAATTCTGGGCCGACAGTTCATATTTTATTCTATAACAATAGCTTAACATATTTTAGTGCCAGCTGAGAACAAACAGAGATGCTATAATTTCCAGCGCTTGCCCCACAGTCCGCCTCCTGATGCTGTTCCCGTTACTGACCCTGCTGCTCCTGCCCCAGCTCCTGTTCCTGCTGCTGCTGCTGCTGACGCCTGGTGAAAAATTGCGTTTTAATTAAAAACGCTCAAGTGCACTTAAGTGTGCGTTTGCCAGCCACGTCAACAATCACAGGCAGCAAGTGCACACCTACAACAAAAACTCAAAAGAGCCAAACAGCAACAACAGCAATTAAGACAACAATGCTCCAATGTATAAAAAGAGAGGAACAGCGGCAACAGCAATGGGAAACAAAATAATTAATTTAAATTCATGTAGTCGCCAGTTTGGATACACTACGAAAAAAAATTCATTTCAACAAGTATACAACATTTTTAATATAATATGTGTTTTTGCTAAATCGAGTGAAAATAGTAAAAAAAAACTATTTTCAAAATTGCTTTAAAAAATTCTTCGCATATCAGGTAACAAATTTCGTTTCAATCGTCAACAATAATCTTGGTTTCATTTACAGATATTCCAAATACTTCAAATTAGTTTAGTGCACCCTGGCCAAACTGTTACTGTGTCTGGAGTACCCTGTAATCAGGAGAAGTTTCTGTCGTCTGCCCTGCGCAGCCTTAACTGGAATTCTTGTCGGATCCTTCCTGCTGATTGACGTAGATTGCTGCTTATTCACACACCTCACATAAAGATTGAAAGAGTTGCCATGTCGACGTGTTTCTTTTTTACTATATAAACAGTAAGGTGGACTCTTCCTGGTCCTGTCCTGTCCAATCTAAAGTTAACTGTTCCAACTAGAGCTTCGTGGCATTTCAAATCATTGATCTTATTTTATATGCTGTTATTTGTTATTATTGTTGTGTTCCTATCTTAATATAATCAATTACACGTTATTAAACCAATTTGGTCGTTGTTAAGTCAACATTTTTGCTGCGAGTTCCGCCCAAATAGGTCGGAGTTAAGTCTAGAAACAAATAATGGTCTAGAATCATACTATTTTCTTACGCTCCAGTTCTTTATACAATTTAATATAGTTTTCTAAATTTAAGTTAGTCCCATCTGACCCCTTTATTTAAGTTTCTTTATTTGTAAAAGGTAACTTGTTAATTATTTACCTATACATATTTGCCCGGGTGTCTTCAAAATAATGTAACCAATTTTGAGATTAGGGCATTTTCTATAGTCAGATTGTGGGTTAATTAAAGTGCCAAGTCATCGAATCTGTGCTTTTCCACTGCAATGGGGACAGCTCCTTTAGCTCTTTGACTGTTGTCTTGTAGCAACTCGAAAGCGTAGCACATTGCATGCGCAATCCCAAGTGCTGGGTGCTGTTTCAGCAAAAAGGACAGGGGTATATAAAAAGAGCTGGTAGTCTGCTGCCATTTCCCCTGTGGAGCAGTGAAGCCTGTCGCTGATAAGCTGCAGCAAGTCTCTGAATATGTGTGCAGGAAACAGGATATGACATATTTAATGTGGAACAGATGCGCATATCTTTGTCGTTACACTATGGTAATTTTTAATATTTTATTTCAGCTCTTCGACTGTCTGCTTCAGCTCCTGAGTGCACACTTATTAAAGTTTATAATCCTGGTAAAAAAAAAAAAACGAAGCAATATGTGCAAGAAAAAAATTCATAAAAACTTGGAAAAAAAATTATTAATTATATGCATGTAAAAAGTGCTAAACCATAAAAGATTACTTATCAATGCAAAATAAAAATGGAAAAAATGGAACAAGTAAGAGAACTCTGGTCGAGAGTGCCAGACTTGGACATACCTCGCTCTTCTTTTTGTTCACTGAGCCCCACTCATACAATGAAAAATTGCCCGACATTTATATAGCATTCAATTGACAATAACTCAAAATAATCAATATCTTCTAATTTGTAGCGACCAACTCAAATTTGGCTATACCTGAATATACATGCAAAATGTGTTGCCTCAATCATTTTAACTCTTTTATTATACCCGATTCATGGATACGAGAGATGAATATTCCACTTTGCAATGGATTATGAATTTTCCCATCAAATAATTCGTGCAAAATGGTTTAAAAGTTTGGATGAGTAGAACAAAATAAATAAAAAAAATCTTAATTCATAAATGGAATTGATTGAAAAGGGCCATCAGTAAATTACTGTTAGCCAGCAAGATGAATATTTATTCAAAGACTTATTCCAAAAATTAAAAACAGTGAGACAAAAAATTTAAAACTAAAACTATAAAACTTTAAATTGAAAATTTATAAAGTGCAGTATTGAATTAAAATTGTATATTGGCAAAGGCAAAGCGCCTTTGTATTAACTTCAAATGGTTTTTTTTATCAGTTAACGTTAATCAACTGCATTTGGAAAAACTTCAAATGCAATGAATTAAAAGCGTTAAATAAACAAAAGTATGCTTGCGAGTAGAAAGCGTGCAGCTTGAAAATTATTTAGAAGCATTCATGCCTCCAACTTATTTAATGGCAGCTGATCCCACAGCTTGTCGCTGTCTTTTTTTTCTATCTATGTAGATGTTAAGGCTGAGGGATAACAACACTGGCGCAAGGGCGAGTGAAAAAAATTTGATGCAAGTTTTCGCTTTGCTTTTCGCTTTGGTTTGTTTTGGGTTTTATTTTTTATGACTGGGTGTAAATGCATTAAAATTAGAAAGAGAGAGAGAGAAAGCGAGAGAGCGAGAGAGAGACGCTCGAGTGGTGTTGGTGGCTTGTGGCTGGGTGGTGCGCCGCTGTGGGACCAGTGGCTAGCCACGTGCACTGGAAAATTGTGAAAAGTTGTTTCATTTGAGCTGTGTGGCAAAAATGAAAATGAAAAAATAAACTTTCGAGCTGAACCGCAGCGGCATTAACAACACTTAAAATGCCTGCAGCGTTTTCCTTTAATACAAGTGGACAGTCCTCTGTGTTTTTCTTCTTTATTCTTGCTGTGTCTTTTTATACCCTGAACCCATTAAAAATGGGTAAAAAGGGTATTATGGTTTTGTGCAAAAGTATGTAACAGGCATAAGGAAGCATCTCCGACCATATAAAGTATATATATTCTTGATCAGTATCAACAGCCGAGTCGATTTAGCCATGTCCGTCTGTCTGTCCGTCTGTCCGTCTGTCCGTCTGTCCGTCTGACCGTCTGTCCGTCTGTCCGTCTGTCCGTCTGTCTGTCTGTATGAACACACAGATATCAGAGACTACAAGAGCTAGAGACTTCATATTTGGAACATAAGTTCTCCTAATCCCGGGACAGATCAAGTTTATTTCATTTTATCGATAACTCATACCGTTTAAAAGTTATCGATAAATTTCGATTTCAGACTTGCGTTTTTGGGATATAACTTCAAAGTTATAAAAGATAGAGGCTCCAAACTTGGCATGTATAATCTCGAATAGCATACACATGTAACAAATATTTCACTTTTTGGATACCACCCCCAAACCCCCCAAAAGTTCAAAAAATGCATTTTTGAAGGTACGACCTTGCAATTTGGTTTGGTAACACATATTATGGACAATTGCTTGCCCCAAAAATTTCAATGAGATCGGACAATAAACATAGAAGTTATTTAAGATTTAACTTTCCATTGTGTGGGGCTCAGCGAAAAAGCAAGCTAACTGCTTAAACCGCTTGCACTGCTTATACTGCTTATACTGCAGCATGTGTGTGCTTAGATTAGTATGAATGATTGTAAGGACTGGGTTCAGGGTATCTCGTAGTCGGGCACTCCCGACTACAGCACTCTTACTTGTTTTGTTTTTGTCAGCCAAGGCAACTTTTGTAGGACACTCGGCCGCCCACTTGAAGCGGTTCTGTGCCAAAACTTTGTCAAGGGTTTCCCCCTCGCACCCTCGCACTCTAAACTCATTTTGATTTAGTCGTCGTTTAGTTTCCTTTCTGTGCAAATTTTGTTTATTTAACAAGTAGTACATATACACATATACATAGTATATATAAATAGGTTTTTATTTTTATTTTCGGCAACTCGAGCGGGCGACAAGTGTAAATGAGTGTCATTTATTTTGCGCTCTGCATTCCCTTTTAGCACTAAGCTTGAAGTGCGAACATTCAGCAACGTCTGTTTAAGATCCTGTGTCCTGCTCCTGCATTAAGGCTGATAGATTAGAGTCGTGGTGCAGGCTTCAGGTTAACTACTGCAGCGGTCAGCCACAGGCAGTGTACCAACTAAATGATTTAGTTAAAGCTTTAAAATAAATATCTTAAGCAGGTTTAGGCCAAATGGATTTGCCAAAATGTATTCAAGCAAACAGCACTTCAGTTTTTCTGTGTTTTCTGCTCAATTTGTTGCTCTGGTTTTTCGGGCATTCGTTAGTCAAATTGAAAGCTTTTCGGTCTAGACAGAAAATGCCGCACACTTGTGCCAATTTGTTTGATATCAGGTGCACAGGATAGTAAAGAGATGAAACTGGAGCTGAAATATTGTAAGTTTAAATGAAAATTTCCGTTAAGAAGTTAAAAAAATCAGTTTATCTATTAAAAATAATATTTACAGAAACTAATAGAGAGTTGAAATCTTCAGAGAATCGGTAAATATGTATTTCATTTTTGCACCGATACTTATTGTTTAAAGAGGCATCACATTGATCGGAGCTGGCCGGATCGGACCACGATATCTTAAAAAAAATTGTCTAATGGTTCGAAAAGAGTATAAAAACTTCGGCACGCCAAAGATAATGCTCTTCTTTTTTTTTATATTTCGTATATCGTATTTATTTTCTGTTTTATGAAAAATTTCAGTTTTCTTGAAACTTCTTTTCTAACTACTTATGTAAGTTCTACCTTCTTACATAAGAGGTTTGCTCAGAAAAATGTAAGAAAGGTTAGCCATCTGCAAACTAAAAGCCAAGTTTGGCCAAACATAAACGACTTGAGTTGAGCTGAAAGCATTTTATGGCATTTTTCTTGGCTATTTTTACGTCTAATTTATTTGCACTTCACTTTGCGGCCAGCTCGTACAAACACTTAAGCTGCAGCGAGGATCCAGAGGAGTGCTGCAGGCTATTGCCCAAAATCCACGCTTTATCAGATAGCTTAAGCACAGTCATAAAGACGAGTATAAGTTCTGGCATAATTACCAGAAAATTAGTTTGCTTTGCGTGCTGCTCTGAATGAAATAATTTGCTTGCAGTCGCTTTTTTCCTTTTTGTCGGAAAATATGTGATTTTCATGATTTTTTGCTGCATCCTTACTAATTTTTGCCAATGTTTTTTCTATTTTTTCTACATCTTTGTTGATTTTTTTTTCATTTTGAAAGTTGGTCATTGCTTGGCTTAATTAAAGTTGGTTGCCGCCTGGGAGCGTGTGGGTGCCTTGGACTCACTCTATTATTTCAGTCGCAGCCATAGTAATTCCATATGTCCAGCCAGTTGCTGAGAATCGCAAAACACAATTACACATTTTTTCATTTCGGTTTGCTCTGTAATTTCTGTTATATTCTTTGCAGTTTTCACTTTTAACTTGATTTTCAACATGGGGCAGCCATTTTTTTTTATATTTCTACTTGCCACATCTTCTTGGTGGGCGTGGCGGTTGCATTTAAAAATTATGCGCTACGAAATGCAATTATGTAAATGCCTGCAGCGCACAAATCGAAGTTAATTAGGTCGTAACTGTGGTGCAAATTGTAATCCTCCCGCGGCTAGCTGCCTGCTGAGTAAATTGCTTGCCAAGGAATTAGTGAAGCACAAAATTAAAAGGGTCATAAAAATGTCAGCTCTCTTTATTGAGTCAGACCCCAAATGCTGAACATGAAAAATGCCAAGCGGCGTACAAAAAAAAAGGGTTTACATTGTGCTCATGTGGATTTATTGATCTGGCCTTCGGCTTTTAGCTTCAATACTTTTCCAACTAATGCCAATTTAAATCGTTGGCTGATGTGGCATACTCTTGACAGCTCAAATAGAAAACAGATTTGGTTTCAGCATTTTAATTTGAATTTAAACTCATATTCCTGTGCAGATAGGCAACGTTGTTTTCATTAGAGTCCATTTACCACTCAAATGTCAATAAAATGTTATTAAATTTGTGCGCAAAATATTCAAATTTGTATAAATACAAGTTTTGGCACCTAGTGTCTCATAAATCAATACAAACACACATATACAAAAAAGGACGAAAAATAACCAAATTTCTGACATGCCAATAAATGTATGGAGCTCTGATTATGGGCTACAGAATTTATATTTAGATACATATATTTTAAATAATTGCAACGCAACCCTGGCAAAAATAGAAAAGTCATATATATTGTCAGACATTATTGGACAGTAAATTTCTATATTTTTTATTAAATATATTTTTAATTCATTCCAAATAAATGTGTTTATATATGTGTGCATTTACATACAAATTCGAATTTTGTATATATTTAATGGAACACTTAAAGTTTCTTAGGTCAGTTTCAATTACAGCTACAATAATCACAATGAAGATTATATTTTACAATGTAAAGCAAACCTGAAACATTTTTAATTATTTTGTCAGAGGTATTTTATTACAAATTTTGGCTATCTAAAATGTTTTAGTACTTTCAAATATGAATTAATAACAGAAGTTAATGAAATGTTTTTATTTTAAATTCATTCTTATATTTTTGAGGTAGAATTCCATAATTTGCGTAAAACATTTAATAATAATTGTACACATTTCAAAAATTATTGCAAATTTGTGCAAATAATTGTAGTATTTGACAATGAATAATTGAATTTTATTCTCTGCTTGCATTTGCCCAATTTACGAGCCTAATTGTCCGATATTTGTGTGTGCACATAGTATACATATATACATTAATTACATGTGCACATGTATATATATTTTCTGGTATTTGAGAACATAAAGAGAAAATATTTCGTTTTGTGTTTGACGTGTCCCATCGATTATTTTAAGCTGTACTGCAGGCAGCGCGCTTTTGTAAGAGTCTTCAATTTTAATTAACTTGCAATTAAAGCGAAATTTATTGGCGCACTTTGATGGTCGTAAATTAGCTACCCAAGCGACTTTCAAAATATCAGAGCGGGAGCAAATCAATTTATAAAGCGGCTGCCAGCAAAAGTGAAAACCCAAAAAACGCTGAACTTCTAGCAAGTCAGCCAAAGGTCGAAGGCCAAACAGGGCGAGATTTTTTTCGTACAGCATGGCGTATGAGCAACCCAGAAAAGCGGGACTGACAGGCGACCCACGCACACAAAAAGTGTGCAGTGCAAAAAGGTTGAAAGGTTTGTTTGGGAGTTGGCAATCACCTTTAAACGCTTTTTCCCATGCCCCAGTAGCGTTGTAGTGGCAGCCACATACAATGAAGAAGTCAAACAAGTCACTTAGCTACGACTTCTCCCAGAGATGCAAAATTGGCTCACAAAATAAAAAAAAAAATAAAAAAAAAATGAAGAGAAACTTTACCTACAACTACAGAGCTTGGGTGCAAGGTAAGTTCTTGGCCAAAAGCCAAGCAGATTTAAGACTTTAAGTCAGATTGTTCACACATATTGCACACGTTGAATCGGTGCACTCAGACTGAGTGAGAGATTTGCGGCAGGAAGTGTCCGATAAGGAGCTTGAAAGTGACTTTGTCCCATGTTGTCTAATGGATAAATAGCTGGGGAATCGTGTGAGTGATCAAACTGCATGGGCAATTAATAATAAAAAGAGGAGCACTCTAGTTGAAAGTAAATCTGGAATGGGATTTGTGGGTGGCAGGAAATGGACAGGAAATAGAGAAAGATTAAGTGAAAGCAAAAGGGTGCTTTTAAAATTTATTAGATTGGAAAAACATCGACAAAATGGTGATGAAATAAATAAATTGGTTGATTTTTTGCGATTTATAAATAAGAATACGAAATATTTGTAAGTTATTAAACTTACGAATGAAAAATTAAATTCTTTAGTAAAATAAGAAGGTGTTGAAATATTTGATTACAAGATATATTTCACACAACTATTCACTTTCTGTTAACTGGTGAACATTTTTAAAGATTTTTCCAAAAAACAATTAGCAACATATTTAATCCGTGCAGAAAAAACTTATACAACAAAATATTTGATAGAAGACAACCGGAAAACAATTATGAACAACAGAGTAAATAATGATCATTATAAAATACGCTCAATATATATTTTCTAGAATTTTGGCTCCTCTGCTGCTGATTGACATAAGCAACAATATCCACAAAAATATCTTGATGTATACCTAGTAGGAGAGATACTAAGAGAGCCCCAAAGAGAACGATCTGCCCGAGACGACAAATGCGAACCTAGCTGAACAAATATACAAAACAGTTGTCGCTTGAACGTCGATCGTGCCGCTTGTGTAGGATCTGTGTTGTGTAGTGTTGTGTTGTGCTGAACGAGTGCCGCTGCGATAAGTTGGGAAATACTTACGCCAAGCAAAGAATCTACAAGATACATCTTTACAGCGGGCTAAAAATAAACGACAAGTTTTAAAAGGGGGACAAAAACAAACGCCAACTCGTGCGCGCTAAGTGCAAAACGTAGGGTCAGATCCAAAAGAGTAAAAAATAAATACAAAATACATGAAAATATCAAAATAAAAAGGAATATATATGGAAAATTATAAACCTATATCATTTATGGAACGTAAAAGCGGAAGCTATTTTTTTGCAATCGATTTGTGAATCTAAAAATATTTATTTATTTATTTGTGTGACAATAATAAATATTTTAACGTTGCCGAGAACTGAAGCGATCAAAGCGCTTGTGAAAAGTTTCAACGTTCAGATCAAAGTGCCCTGAAATCATAATAAGCAAATCAAGCGAAAAAGCCATTGCGCAAATTGGTAAATGCAAATTGCCAGAAATTGAGAATGCGTATAATTAAGCAAAAATAAAAAAAAGATGAATGCAAATCTGTGAGCATTGCAAATATTTATTTTATTCGCATATTGCCAACTGCAAGCTGAAACTGACAGCATTTTTATTGCAATTTGCATTAATTAATGCATAATTTCCAGCCATGTTGGATAAAAAAGAACAAAAAACAAAAAAAAATTTAAAAATCATTTTGCGAAAATGCTGTGAAAATGTGTTATTTTTCTCCGTTGATTTTTGCATTCTGACGTAAATTAACTGAATGCTTTCACTTAATTTTTATGATATTCAGTTGTGAACAAATACTATATGAATGTGTATCTACTTACATTTAGTATAAACAAACAAGAGCTGTGAAAATTGCATCAATTAACTGACGCCCTGATGTAGAATACCCCAACGCAATTATTATGTGTTCTGAAAAATTAATAAAACAAACAAATAGACACATCGGGGCTGTCCCAAAAACATCTTTAAATTAAATTCCCTGAATACAGCATACGCTTTTGTTTGGTTTTACTTGTCTTCATTTTTAATGGTTTATTGAAAAGTGTTCTAAAACTCTCTTCCCTTTTAATTCTATCCCAAGCAAGGCAAAGTGTTTTATTTTTTTATTCCATCCTCTGCTGATCTGTCTAGGAATTTCTTGTATACTCAATTTCAGTCTATGTACAAGAATTTATACATTATTACTTTCTGGAATTTGTATCTGCTTCAATGGTTTAATGTGCAGAGGTAATACAAACTGGTATAACAAAGAAGAGCTCATAGTAAAATTTAATGTGTGTTTTTTGCGCCAATCTCTATTATAATCAAATCTGACTATCTCAAATATTTATTAGCAAATACTCAAAAAAGATAGAGAATAGTCAGCTGATATCTGTTGAAATAAACACGAAAGCCGCAAAAAACCTATTTTGAATTGATTTTTTTTCGTTATTGACGCATTTGTAGCAAAAAGCAATCTAATCTTAAAAGATTTTCTTTACTGTCAGTCAAAAGTGGAAACTCAAGAGTTTTTATTCAACAACAATTATTTTGTCTTGCTCAAATTTAACTTTTAGCTTCCATATTATATTTTGAGTCAATATTTAGTAAGACAGTGCTATCAATTGTGCTCACAAATCCCACTTAATGCTCTCTGAAAACATACTCGCAGACACACAAGCAAATGCAGATGCAAATCTTTTGCCGTAGTGCAAACAATTTGGCATTAAAATAGTTGTCCGAGTCGAGCCGGGGCATTTAAAACTACTATATATATATATGTGCTTCACTTAATTTGCATGATAATGGGCCAGATTTATGCATTTGTTACTTGCTGGGGCCGCCCACTTTTTCCCTATAGGGGGGCAGGGAGCGCTGCGGCATGCAGCATTCTGCCCCAAAAATAAATCTCATAATTTCGAAATCATTTTTGTGGCGCATCTTTTTGGGTGTTTTTGGGGTTTGTTGAACTTATTTCGCACAGATACGTTTCGCTTAGTTGCGTTCTTATTTTGAATTTCTAATTTGCAGACCCCATTGGCATTTTTGCGGGGCAGCTAAAATTAGTTGCAGATAATTTGTTGCTATTATTGTTGTGCTTGTTGTGTTTCACATTTTCTACTTTTCGCCTAGCCTCGCCCCGTTGCGTTGCGTTGCGTGTCAAATTTGACAGCTTTCAATGCGTTGTCGTTTCTATGCTAATTATGCAAATTCGTCGTACCCCCTCACACCTAGCTGTTGCTTTGGCCCTTTTGACATCATTTGCATTACAAATGAGAGTAAAATTTCTCCGCTTCTCGCTCCTTTTACGAGCAACATATGATTTATGACATTCTGACAGAAACTGTCATAAAATGCGCTGCAAATCAACAGTTTTTTCCTCAATATTTAATCTCTTCTTTTTTTTGTAATGAGTATGGAGTGTGTCAACTGTGCACCATATAATTTTGGCAATCGTTGTCGATGAAATACAGTTTTTTTTTGCTTTTTTTCTCCTATATTTGCATTTATTCATATATGCAACTGCGTATCATTTATACTCATGTGTGCAGCATATTGTGGCAATCAGAAATGAATTTGTTTCGCTTTTTATTTATGATAACAGTTGGTCAGTATGTTTATTCATGAAACTCACATTTTATCATACAGTTTACTTTCTTAAGCTATAAATATTTTCAAGCCTTTACAGTTGAAATGTTTAATGGTTAGGAATTACTTACTAATAAATGCTAGAATTGAGAAAGGTTTTTCCTTTGCAATAGAATAATATTAAAATTTAATTTTTAAGCTAATTTGTCAGCAATATTTCAATATATCATGATGATATGTTAAGTATGTCCCTATATCAAAGAGTCTTGATCAGTTATAAATTCGTAGCCGGTTTTGCTTAAATCATATCTTTGCAAAGTGGGTGCACCATATTACAAAAAGTCATCTATCATCAGTTTAGCCTAAGTACAAAGCATTTTCCAAATTGTTTTTGACTACTCGGACCGGACCGTGTGAAGTTCTCGCCCGGCACCGACAATGGAGCGGCGACAAAGTAATCCAAATCGAATCACTTTACTTAACTTAAGTTCCAATTGCAATACGAAGAGCTCTTTTGTCTTCGCCTTTTACCAGCTGCCAGTTCCTGACAGCTTCTGCCAGTTTAACTCGTGACTGCATTTTCACTTGCTCCTTTTTTCTCATTTTATTTCGGGCTGCAAACGAGAGTCAACGAAATTCCGTGGATATTTTTTGTGTCTTGTTTTTAGGTTTTTATTTTTACACATTTGCTATTTATTTTAAATGTGGCGCACTTTACTTGAATTTTCATTGAGATTGTCTATTTATTATTTATCTGTGCTTATTTTCAACGAAATGCATTTCGTTTTCACTAAGTGAAAGTGAATTAAGTCATCAAATCAAAATACACTCTGTGCCTAACAGCTGATATCCGCTTGTCTTGTTGTCTAAAGCACCAAAATAGCGCTGAATTTCCATTTCAGTGCTGCTGCTCAATGAAGCACTCTATAAATAACCAGCACACACGTACCCAAAGCACCAAAGCAAGAATCGGCCAATGCTGACTCAATTAGCCCCTATGCGAGTGATAAGATTTATGAGTCTTTGGAAATTAAAGCTATTTTTGCGGCTGCTTAAGTGCCGAATATACTGCACCGGCCAGTCGAAACATCGAAGTTTCAGAAACTTTAAATTAATGAGTGCAACTAATGTACCTTGACATTTCTGCGCTACACTGTTCAAAAGTAACGAGGAATGCAATAAATAAATACATTAGCTATTTTTAAACCAGGGCACAAGCTACTTTAAGTGCAGCCCAAAATATATAGTAAAGGAAAATACATAAGTCATTATCTATCCTTGCTGAGAGTTAAAAACAGTAGCTTCAACTTGAATTTAGATCAACACAGTTAACAAGTTAACTGCATTATATGAAAGCAAGTGCAAATTCTATTTCGGTTTGTTTTGCTTCAGTTTTTCAGCTTCGAGTTTCTTTATATGTTTAGCGCAGTTTTTTTTTATTCTTAATTTTACTTGTTTCATTAAGTTTGTTGTTGTGGAAAATGCTTTTAGAGCGTCGCATCATTGTGTTTATTTTGATATATATAAACGTATATATATACATTTTTTTCAAACACTCTCTCGCACTCATTGCGAGCTATCCCACACATGCTACTCGCATGTTTCTATATGTTGAGTTGTTGTGCTCGTAAAAAAACATTTAAATGCCTTTTTGCTTTCCGTTTTCAGATATTTGCATTGGTTTCGCTTCTATGTATACGAAATTAGTGTCAACGCACATAACGCATACAGATATAAGGCTGAGTAGCGGGCACATAAGAAGCTAATTGAATTTTTATTGGTATTTTTGTGATTAATCGTCATGGGAAATTTGCTATTTTTGGTGGTTGTTTATTCTACGGCAAATTGTGAATCTGACACTAAAATTTCGAATAGCATTCAAATTTCATCTGGCATGTGTCGGAACGTTGAATGATGGACGTTTGTTCTAAGTATATTTCTTATTTTTATTTGTGTGTGCAAAGTCGTTGTAATAGCAGCCCTTATATTCTTTCCTAGAGGTTCCCTGACTTGAAAGTTTACAATGAAAATCAATACACTCAATTGATTTGATAATCCTTGAAGTGTGCGTTAGCAACTAATAGGCTCTAAGAGAGCAGCAACACATCTTGCCACATAATTGGCTGTTGTCTAAGAGTTGAAACGTCAATTTTCAAATTGGTAAAATGAATAGCACTTTGATGAAGAACCACCTTGTCAGTGTGAAGGGGCAAAACAGAACTGAATGATGTGTACATCATATGTCTGGAATATTTAATTGTGTCTTGTTCAAGTCTTAAATGAAATAAAATAAAAAGAAACTTTTGAAATATAAGAAAAAACATGAATGGAATCTTAAATATTACAAAATATGAAGATATAAGACTGATAAAATGTAAAAGTCAACAGATATCAAACGCATTTGTAACTAAAATATTTCACTGCAATTCTTAGAGTTGCCATTTCTTCTTCAATCTCTAATGCCTTTGATAAACAAAAAATTCCACAGGCAAAAGCGACAAAACGTAAATATTTGCAATGAAAAGACAACAAAAGAAAAATAGCAGCTGCCCAAAAGAAAAGCAACAACAAATTGTTTACTACTTTGAGTTGCAACCAATTCTTTTTGCATTCTGTTGTTGTTTTTTTTCTTGGCACTTTGCACAAAGAAAAGAAAACTGAATGAAAGTTTCCTTGCAGCTGGAATGCATGAGCCGAAGTACACTATACTACACTAGGCCCGCACAGGGGCTGGAAGCATGCTAAAAATTCCAAGTAAATAAAGTGAGAGAAGTATTTGAGGCAAACTGGAAAATCCATGTAAATAAAAAAGAGGAAAATGTGGCGATTTGGGCAGAGCATAATATGTAATTAACAACAAAGGAGAAGGCACGACAAAAGACAAAGACAAATACAAAAGACAAACGGAATGTGAAAACTTGCGCTAGGCTAAAATTAAAATTGAAATTAAAATTGGAAATTGGAAATTGAAAAATAAAGAAAGAAGGACAGCAAATACGCAAGGGAGCAAAAGCAGGCGCCATGAAGTTTCGTTTGTGCTCTTTTTGGCTATTGCTGTTGACAGTTGGCCGCAATCAGAAGCAATTAAGCGCTGATTGTTGCCACGGGCTTGCCACTTGGGGCAGCATGCCATCTGTAGCTGCAGCCTTTGCAACTGCACCACCACCACCACCACTGCAAAAATCAATTGGGCAGCTGGACGGGCGGACGGCCAGTCGTTCCACAAACAGCGGAAATGAGCTGGAAAATGCAACGAAATACCGAGCAACCGCAAAGCAAACGCCAGCTGAGGCGGAGGCAGCCCCGGTTATTGGGGACATAACAACAACAACAACAACCACAACAACATGGCCACAAACACAGCCGGATGTCACCACACTGAAGGCCAAATCAATCGTTCAGCTGGCTTTCAAGCAGGCCAAAACACACAGTTTGGAGCTCAGCTTTAAGGAGCGTATGGCCCAACTGTTTGCCAGCGAGCAGGATGAGCCCAGTCCAACAACAACAACAACAACAACAACATCAACCACAACAACAATAATAACAACTGAAAATGATACTAGCAGCAACAGCGGAACGAGCACTCATCATCCGGAACGCCGCCATCTGGTGCCTGACAAGCTGCAGTACACGAAGGAGCTGCAAATCAAACAGGGTCGTCTGATGGGCATCACACGTCGCTTTCAGGTGACCAGCAGCCTGCGTGAGGTGGATCAGTATTTGGGCCTGCCCTATGCAGAGGCGCCCGTTGGCAGCAGACGCTTTATGCCGCCAGGTGAGTAGCACTGCTCAATATATAGCTTTTTTCCGCCAGAAATATGAAGGTCACATGTGTGATTTTAAACAAGTGGGCAAGGATTATCTTCGGCGTGCCGAAGATTTTATACTCTTTTCGAACCTTTGGGCAATTTTCACTCGGCCAATCGCAACACCAAAATATATAATGAAATACAAATAATTAATGACGCATATATTCGCTACTTATCCCTATTGTTTTGAAATTTCAAACATTGACAAGTTATAAGGATTTTCAAGTGTTCAAGGAAATGGAAGGCGATAGCTTTGAAAAGATCGTACATAAGGCCAAAACCGACTTCCAGTTGTATGGCAGCTATAAGATATAGTGGTTCGATCCAGCCGGCTCCGACCAATGTGCTGTCCCTTTAAATAATAAGGCTCTGTGCAAAGTTTAATCGCGATAGCTCAAAAACTGAGGGACTAGTTTGCATACATACAGACAGACAAACAGACGGACATGGCTAGATCAATTTGATTTGTCATTCTAAGCATACTGCCAGAAACTTTTGGGGGTCTCCAAAGCTTCCTTCTATGCGTTACACACTTCAGCACAAACTTAAAATACTATTGTCTTCGAAAATAGTATAAAAAGCTAGTCCAGAACTGCCAATCTAGTTGAATATTACATATTGATAAATAATTTATAAAAAAGCAAAATGATTTGAAATGAATAAAACGGCAGATGATCAAATTACAAAATCTGTAACACTAAATATTTAAGAACTTTTATCTTTCAATATATATAAATATATATATTTTTTTTACTTACAAAATATAGTATGCAGGTATATTTGAATAAGTACCCAATTGAAATCATTTGAGTATAGCTTTCAATCCTTTGATTTGTGCCAACATAATTTGCTCAAGCTGAGATTACAAGTCTTATATTGCTATTAGTATAATTATTTAGTTTAATTATTTAGTACAATATCTCGATCATCACAATTTACAGAATTCAAACTTTACTACAGCTATAGTTATCTTTTTTAGCCTTTTTTTTGTTGCATTTTTCCCTTGAAACATAACATATATATTTTTTTTAGTCAACACTGTTTCAACACCACAAATATGATGGCAATTTGCCACCTAAGAGCACTGGCAGCAAAACGTAAATTACACGGCACATGCCGGCAACCCATTCTGACCATGTTCGTATCGGGTTCAGGGAAAATCAGAATTAAGCCTGCAATTTAAGCAATTATCTTTGAGCAGCACCTGGCAAAAGGCTTTTCCCAAAATTGACACGTACAACGTACCAGCCACCCACAATTTGCATTTCTGTTGTGGGGCTAGCTGTGTGGAGCCGTGTTGCTATTATTTCGTTTGAAATTGTTGTTTGCCTAGAGTATTTATGCATTTATTTGCCTCTCAAATATTCTAGGTATTTTTGGCCTTCTGCATATGGCTGTTAGTTGTCGGTACTCATATCGTTGCTTGTGCTTTAATTGAGTTTGCTCAGTGTTAGAAAGTACAAGATACAAATGCTTATTATGCGCACACAAATTGTAAATATTTGCCAATTATGAGCTTGTTGATTGTTGAATGCTGAATGTCAAATGCCAAAATGAAAATTGCAATCGCTGGAGAATTGACCAAGCTATTTCCGGCTATTGAACGGGGCGGTTAAGACATGCAAAAACCGCAAATCTGCAGCTACTAACTAAGCCGCAAACTTTGCCACAATGTAGGCGCCAGGACACGGGCCTCAGCAAGGACAATAAATTATGTGGCTTGCGCGCATCGCATCGCATCGCTTCGCTTGGCTGTGGCAACATTTATTGCTCAGGCAGCCAATGCCACAGGCCGTGACAAGAGTGCATGTCACGATTTGTATTTGTGTCTGCCCGTGTCTGGCTGTGTGTGTGTGTGTGTGTGTGTGTGTGTGTGTATGTGTGTGTGTGTTTTGAGTGTTTGCCATCGCGTTGCGTTTATTGAGCACTTGAGTGGCGCGCACTCAATCCATGCGGCAAGTGCAACAATAACGCAGGACTGCGGACAGGCGCTGTCGCTGAGCGCAACGCTGACGCCATATTTGTCAGCGGAAGTTATTGTTGTTGTTGCCGTTGCTGTTGCCGTTGCAAACATGGCGTAGTTGCAACAATCCGCCGTCGAATTTTGCCCGGCAAATACAAAGCCAATGCAAATACGAGATTCGTTTGCGTATGCGTAATGTGTGTAGAGTAGATACAAACACACAAACACACACAGACACACACTCAACGCAGCCGCCTCTTTTACCACACTCACACACACACTGATACACACACCTACACTCACTCTCAAGCGAGTTTCAGTTCTGTGCGGCTGTCTAACAAATACAAAAAGTTGTTCGCAACACGTCGAAAATTGTTTTGCGTTTTGTTTTCTAGTATTTGTCTTGCCTCTCTTTCCAGGCATATTAGGCGTATGCGGATTGGATGCTCCTCTTTGGGATTTGGCTGCTTTCATTTATGTACTAGCAGCGCGTCCTTTGGCCTGCTACGAATTTTATTAATAACACAATGCAAATAACGCCACCGACTGACGCGCTTCTGTTCCAGCCGCGCTTATTTGCCTGCTTTTCTCTTCGTTTTATGAGCGCCATAACATGAACGATTTGGCTAGCGAAATGAAATTTGTTTGCCTCGCATATGTCAAAGTGTAAATTTTGCATATTTTCGAGGGCAATACAAACCTAAAAACCTGTATAGATCTATTACCTAGAAATACTAATACGCAGTCAAAATGAGAATTTCTGCGAATACGACTAGGCTCACAATCAACGTTTAACCGAAACACTTTAAACTATGTCTGCTCAAATATTTTTTAATAATAGTAACAAAACTCCTGGAAAATCTGTTTTTATAAATGAAACTTGTTTTATGGTTCAATTGCCTGCCCAGCTCACTGCCTAAACAGAAAGAGTATATTACAATTTAATTTTTAAGATTCAGAATTTGTCTAGATTACAAATATTGATTACCAGTTCAGTTTTGGCTAAGTAATGGGAGATCAATGTCAAAGAATTTAAATCTCAGATGAGCGACACCTTTTTGGTCGAGCTAAGTCAATAGAATTTTGACAAAATACTTACATAAATACTACAACGATAAATATATACATATTTTAGATTAAAATAAAATCATTATTAATTTCATCAGTAATCTGCAGGCTAAGCTTGTACAAGTTTCATTCGTTTGATTAATTTTTTTCTTGAAACCTAAATTAACAAATAATTTACTTATTAAATGTTACTGTTTCTTAAATTTGCTTATCAACAAGACAAATAAAACAAAGTAATAACGATTAATACAAATTTTAATATAAATATGGCATGATCAATTTTGTAGTTCGGAAATAGTACTCTGGAAACTTAAATCTCTACAATTTCTGTATACCCTCTAAATATAATTTTAATGATAAAGGACATACTTTTTATAGAGAAATGAAATCTCCAATATTATGACACACGCTTGATTAAAAGCAATATATAAAAACCCCATAAAACAAATTCTTAAAAAGAAATCATTACAGTGTCAGTTCGTTATAAATAAACAAAAATATTCCAAAATTTAATAATATAAAATCTCTGTAAAAAAAAAGTCCAATGAATTGCCTTTGATATAATCTGTAAGCTATTAATCCCTTCATCCAATTTGACTTCCTGAAGAGTCTCATCAAAATGCCAATTTGGCCACAAATTTTGCTTTCGAGCGCGACTTCCAAATTTGCATACAGCTCTGAGTACGAATCATTTTAATATTGTCACCATAGCCAAACTCTAGCAATTTGGTGCTGCAATCCAAAGGGTGTCAGTCGCAAAATGTGTGTCTTGCTCCGGTAACGAGCTCGATGCTGCAACAATGCAACGGAATCGAAACTAAGTTGACCAAATCGTGGTTACAATTGCCCCACATAAGTCCCATATTCGCTTTCGATGCGACGTTAACTGAAATGCCAGAGCCAACCGCAGTCAACTTGGCCACAGTGTCCCGAGTGTCCTTTGAATACTGCTGCTGCTGCTGCTGCTGCTGCAGGACGTGTCCTCTTCTGTCTATGTGGCTGTGAATGTGAGTGTGAATGTGAATGTGAGTTTGAGTGTGGGTGTGAATGTGGCTGTCTACTTGTTTACGGTGCTTCCAAGTGCCCGTTGACCGTGTTACATAAATACGAAATTGACTTTGTGCTCCCCAAATGCCACGCAAACCAATCGAATGCTTGTTTTTCTGTGGCAACCCAGAGACACAGTGAGATAGTCATAGAGAGGGAAAGAGCGAGGAAACAGCCGGAAAAAAATAATCAAGCGTGGATCGTTGGTTATAACTGTCACAGTGGGTTACATTCAGAAAAATGTACAACAAATGCATATATTACTAATTTCAGATAGATATGTTTAAGATGAAGAGAAAAGTTTGGTTTATATTCAAATTTAATAGACAAATAAAAACAAAACAAATGACAACGAAATCGAATAGGACTGCAAAGTGTTTGATTTAATGATTAAACTTGTGCAAAACAATTCTAAATTTGTTGTATAATCTTTAATCTTTAGCTAATATCAATTAAGAAAACAATTAGCTTACTTTGTAAATATACAAAATAAATGCTATAGTTTTATTAAATTTAAATGAAACTCAAATTATGCACATGTTGAATGACTGTGCTTTGGCTTAGCCAGCACTAGTCGAGTGTTGGTTGGAAAAGTACTTTATGAAAGTTAGCTTTAGCTTATCTAATGGTGTTGCTATTTATCCCCTCTCGTTGCTTTACAGGCGCACCGCTTCCATGGCAGGGTCTGAAGATAGCGCGTCACTTGCCGCCGGTTTGTCCACAAAAACTGCCGGATGTGTCGGGACCGAATAGCGTGAATATGTCACGAGGTCGTTACAAGCATTTGATGAGACTGATGCCCTACCTGAAAACCGAGAGTGAGGATTGCTTGTACCTGAATGTGTATGTGCCTCATGAGGGTAAGTCAATGATGCGTTCGACTGCGACTCAAACAGCAATAACTTCGATTCACCTCTGTTTCTCTCTCTCTCTTCTTAGAAACGCTCTCTGCGCCCAAGTTGCATGCGGTGCTTGTTTACTTGCATGGCGAGTCCTTCGAGTGGAACAGTGGCAATGCCTACGACGGCTCAGTGCTGGCCAGCTACGGCGAGGTCATTGTGGTCACCGTCAACTATCGCCTGGGCGTGCTGGGTAAGTGTAATTGAACTTAGCCCGACTGGACGAAAACTCTGCTAATTGCATCTCATGCCTCAGGGTTTATGCGTCCGGGCATTGATGCACATAATATTGCCAACTATGCGCTGCTCGATCAGATAGCGGCTCTGCACTGGATCAAGGAGAACATCGCCTCCTTTGGCGGCGACAATACGCGTGTCACTCTAATGGGCCACAGCACTGGTGCCGCCTGCGTCAATTACCTAATGGTCTCACCTGTGGCATCAGGTGAGTGCTTTCTCACTTCTCTACCCATTACAAATTAGGTTAAAGGGTATCATGAACATAACAGACAGATGGACACATCTCCCACCACCGAATAAAGTAAATATATTCTTGTCCGTCTGTTTTGAGCGCAGATCTCTGTGACAATAGGAAATTTGAAATGTGGATTTGTGTATACCAAATTAAGAAAATGTTCTTTTGATAGGTATAAATAGATCAATACTTTTTCATAGTCTAGACACAGCAAATAAGATCTATATGTTCTCGTATATCATACACATTTTAGGAATATTTTCTGACTAAGTTAAATTCATTAAATTACCGATAGTCCATATACAGACCCTCAATATACAGCTATAAGTCTAGATTTGTAATATTTTGATCTAGATATATCTAGACACTTCAAATGTGCTGAAAATTAAAATTTCCTCACCATTTTCAATCATTTTCCGCATTTCTTATTATTATTTCAATGTGTTTAGTTTCTCGTATATCTAAAATTTTACAAAAACAAATAGTTTTGTATTCCAAAAACCACTAGGGTCTTTCTTTTTTTGAACACCACTGCACATTGCAAGGAATGTACGCTGGCGTCGGGTACAGGGTATCTCTAGTTCAGTCATTGTTGACTAGAGCATGCCAACTTGATTATAATTGCATTTAATTGTGTGAACTGTTTGGACTCCTCCATTTCAGGTCTATTCCATCGCGCCATACTCATGTCTGGGTCGGCGATGTCCGATTGGGCCGCCAGCAATCAATCGCTGCAATTGACCATGCAAATAGCCCAGGCCCTCGAATGTCCGTTGAGTGCCCACGAGGATGAGGATGCTTTGCTCGATTGCCTGCGCCAGCGTCGGTGAGTCAATCAATTTATTGAATTATTAAGTGCTGCGTGGTTGGTGACTGGTGGACTGTCCCTCTCTCCATCTGTCCATCTCTCCCACTCTCCATCTCGCTATCCCTCTCTATTTGTGTATATCTCTGACTCTCAGTCCATTATAATCGCACCACAATGCGTGCTAATGCCTTTCAGTGTTCCTGTCCATTATCCTCTTGCCGTTTTGGCTGCTGAATGCGTTAATTTAATTTACGCTGGCATCTTCCGAAATCAGGCAGGACAGCGGCGGAATCCCGGGCTTTGATTCATTTGGCGCACAGGCCCTTTGTGAGCTGCTTAATGATTCGATAAATTTACGAGACTGTCGCGCCGCGCTCTCAATGAGCCGTAGAGCTTTCCGCCCTTCATCGCTGCCCGCTCCCTGAACTACAGCTGACCATAACTAATCATGCGTGGTTCCAGATTTGGGCGTGGGCCTCTGTGTTTCGCATCCAGATTAGTGCTTGTAATCCCTGGTGTCCATTTTGCCGCCGGCTCTTAAAACACGCGTCTAATAAGCGGGTCGTCTATTTCGAGGGCGGGGTGCGGGTTGTTGGTCGCAGTTAATTGCTTTTCAATTAATCACGTTTTTAGATTGCTTCTTCAGCTGAGTATCGCGTCCGAGGTCGGGGCTCATCCACTTAGCTGCCCATTAAGTGTCAGGCTCAATAAATTATACGCTTTATTTGCATATTTGGGCTTAGCCTTCCTTGGTTGGTGGTTCCTTTGTGGGGTAAAAGTGGGGTATGTCAGGTTATTTGATATTTCAACTTAAAATAATTACTTTTTTGCATAGGTGATGTGATTATTAAGGATTTCATTTATATTACCCCTGACTCAAAATTTGTAGTTAGACAAAAATATTGATGTGTATTTATATTTATTAGTTTCATATAATGTATAACATTATTTATTTTAATAATGCAATTTGAAGTGGAATTGTGGATGTTTTAACTTGCGTGGTATTCAAATGTTATCATACACATATGGTACACATGGACTTAATTTGTTCAAAAGATTATAAATACATACATAATAAATATAAGTTACTGGAATTTTTTAATGTTCAAAGAATTTATAAATGGAGTTTTTCTAAAATTTAATTTATTCCCTTTTGATTTATTGATTTTTACAACTATTAAAGTTTTTTTAAAGTCAATTTCATATTTACGCTTCTCATTAGATATTTGCATAAACAATTATTATTATTTTACCCAGTCCACAAAAACAGGAAGCTGCAATTTTAATTGCACATTAGCAAAGTAAACAAACAAATATACGATTATATATATCCAATATAACACACACATAATTATTAATTAATGTGGGAAAAAAATGTAAAAGAAAAGGAAAAACTAAAAACAATTTGCATACAAAGCGAAATAAAAGCGCATAAAAGAACATAATGTATGTAAAACAAAATCAACAATGGCACAATAAAAGTAATTATGTTAATTATACCAAGCACACACACACACATACACACACTAACGTTGTCACCAGACAAGGACTCGCTACTTGATGTGTGTGTCTGAGTGTTGTGTTTGTGTGTGAGAGCATTTTCTTTCTTTTGCCTTCTACAAATTGACAGAGTAAGTTTGCAGCCTGTTGGCGTGCTCTACCCCTACCCAAGGGCAGTTCACTTCCAACCCAATGAGAGTGAAGCTTAAGTAAACATAACATACTAGCCAGAATCATAGATACCCTTTCTCATCAAGGAGTAAGGATTTTTACAGACAAGTAACTTGAATAATCTTTAGAACACAATTTAATGTATTTTTATCATTAAGAATTTTGTTTATATAAAGTAGATAATTCATTTTTTAAAATTGCTTTTAAATATAAACAATACATAGTACTTACAATAAATTTATTTGAATAAAAATATAATAATAACAAAGTTAAATTTTAAAAAATATGGATTCAAATAATGTTAAAGTAAAAATACACAACTACTAATGTAATGTGAGTAAAAGCCCTTATAAGCTTTGTTTCGCAAACTTTACTCACATTTAATAAATACTTAAACATCAAGTCGTGCTGTATGTTAAAGCCATGGTGTCCTTTGCAGCACATGCAGGAAATGTGTTAATGAATGAGAATAGCTTTGGGGTATATGTACGTCATGGTGTGAATGTATAAAGAAGTGAAGGAGTGAATGGGTGCATAACTGGGCGAAATGCATGTGCGAGTGTTAAATGAATGCAATGAATTATGTATGAATTACTGTGCAAATGTGCGCTACACCGCACACCATATACACACACACTCACAACGCACTACACACACAGCACACATACACACGTACAAACTCAAACAGGTAACAACAACGAGAAGTGCAAACATTTATGGTCACACTCACATTTGCACATTTGCACACAAGCACACAGATAGAAGTTGCACTTGTGTGAGTGTGCAGCCTTTGTCTTTTAAGCTAGCATATATTTAATATTTAATTATACAGGACTCTGTGTCGAATTTCATGTAGTTATTCAAATGATTTGCTCATTTCCAATGTTCAATGCTATGATCTTTATTTACATAGGCTGCAGCTTAGCAAATACATGATTTAATTATTGAGTACTGCCATGTCAATTGCAGTTTGCCTTGAAGTGACCATTTTGCATTTAATTTTCTTTGTAATTACTTATTAACAAGCGTATTTGCATTGCAGTTGGTCTATGCTAATATTTCGTTCAGCTGATTGCAGTGCGAAATACACGTGAACAAATCGCAAAATGCACAACTCCCAGCACATTCACGAATTGTGCAGAACATTCATACGACTACAGAGGCCTTATATATATATATATATATATATATGTATATAATTATTTCAAAGCAGTATCTTTTTTACGTCAGTAATTAATTGCAGTGCCTAAAAAAATAAATATATAAACCTATTTCTTCTTTTTTCGTTGCTATATTCTCGCTTCGGCTTTTAATCGTCTTAAAAATAGTTACAATGCAAACAAAAGCATTACAGAGAGGCAGAATTTCGAATGAATTCGAGCAAAAAATAAAGAAATATGCATATAAAGTATACGCCAGGCATGCCTACAAAATAATCCAGTGCGCACAAATGTTTGCATTGTGCTCGTTGAGCCCTCTTAATTGACAAAATAAAAAGCAAAGCATATTAAAAATTCATTAAATAGAAAGCATGAACTACTACAAGTACGACAAAGATAAAATATACCCGAACACAAAACAAGGTCGATTTTCGGTAAAATAAATGTTGGGCTTCTGGCTGTGCATACAACAACATCAGCATATAGTACCAGTTGTTAAAGTAGCTGCACACAAGCAAAATCATCAATCTTCGTTGATATACACACACACACACACACATGTGCATAGAGTGTATCTATAAGTTGGCAAGACAAATTTGTGCATTGTATGCGAGTTGCCTGAACAAAACTGTCACAACATATATTTAGTTATATAGTGCGAAGGGGTCACATATAAAGTCACTTGAATAGTTGCACTACTTGAAAGCAAATAGAAGTGTTTTTAAACTTGTTAAGTTTCTTGCTAAGTTTTACTTCTCATCCAAATTAAATAACTATCAATTAAAGCTGCAAATCTAAGACGACACTAAATATGCTTTTATAAAGCATTTTAAATAACCTTTCTGACATGTGTATACATTTAAAAGTTGAAAAGCTTACAAAAGTTACCACAACTTTTAGTTTTCATTACATTACTATATAATTACATTTATTTTTTGTTTCAATTTGAAAACTGACAAAAGTAAGAACCAAAATTCTTAAAGATAAACATTCTCACAATATGAATAAAATTAGCATTGTATATCCTCTGTCTCGTAAGAAAAGTCCCCATTTACATGCTGGGAAGTGTATACTCACACATATGTAACTAAGCCAACAAAATCTAACAAGTTAATCGCAGATGGAGTTGAACTTGTGACAGTTTTGCGCCATAGCAGCTAATAAGAGCCGCCAGAAACGAGGCCAAGACAGAGACCTTTTCCGTATGAAATTCATAAATCACACACACGACACGCTCCAAAACTTTGCACTCTGCAGCTGAAACGCAGTTGAAGCTCTAAACGAAAAGCAACAACAACAACAACAACAACAGCAGCAGCAGCAGCAGGAAACTTTGGTCTAGAGTCGTTGCACGGTTGTTTGAAGGCAGCCGCAAATTGTGGACCAGTGCGGAAAACAAAAACAATAGTGGTAAAGGCGATAAACTTGGTCATGTGTCGATAGCCACGCCCACAGGCAATCGGATTGGACCACAGCAACCGGTGCCGGCACATGTCCTGCAATTGACATAGCCAACGGCAGTCGTATAGACTCCTGCGGTTGATAGAGTCTTAAAGTGTTTGTGGTCGTCCTTATTTCGCTGAGGTGGGTGCTCGGTAGTTTGGTGTAGGGCATTGCAATTGCAGTGCAGCTTAAATGGTTTAAGATAATGTCGATGGGGGATTTAAGGATGCTGACCGCATTTAAGGCATTAACCGAGCTTAAAGTGCGCTTATGTGGAGCATAACATACGGGCTAATTAATTTATATTCTGTCTGCTCTGCTACTGAAATGCTTCTGTGTGCATTTTCTCTTCAAATGACATTTGCTTGATTACATTTTTTCACAGTCTCTTGAAGTGAAGCCAAATGCATATCATTCTCATTAGTGATTTTTCTTCTTTCTCCGCCTTTTATATCATCAACTTAAATGAGAAACCATTGTTGACAATACAACTCCAAATGCCATTTTGCAAATGTGGACATGCAGAAATTCCAACTGAATTTCTTTATTGTTCCCTGTAAGCTCCAAACTTTTCTGTTATGTGCAATGCCCTGTTTTTGTAAAAATATACAGTAAAGGGTATGATAATCTTGTATAAAGTTCCCTTTACAGATATCAAATTCACAAAACTCAGGCATGACTGAAAAGATATTCGAGTAGCCTAAAATGTGGAGTTAATTTGGTCCATACTTTTTTCAAAAATGATGACAACAGTTTAAGAAATGACTGGATTAGTACATCTTTTGTTTGTAGGACTTCAATTAGCCGTAACTCTGTAGGATGTGGCCTAGTCGGGCACTTAGAGAATATATATTCTTGGACTACCATGTGCACTTGTGAGATAAAATTTGCTGCCTGGCAATCGAAAATTTGGTCGATTTTTTCTTAGTTTGTACCATTTGCAATATACTTGACAGAGCACTAAGTGCAGCACTAGCATGTGCATTTTTATGCAAACTATACTCGGAATTGCACCCAGCCGTACCATTTTGCAACCAAACAACTGCAACTGCAACTGCATCAACAACACAAAATTGAATTCACTTTGAGGCAGCAAGTGCATATATATAGTATATAGACGTTTATTGAATTTCAGATTTGATATTCAGTCGAAAACAGGTGGCACAGAGTTTATTGTGTTGTTGCTTCATGAATTAACTTGCCAAAAAAAAGAAGTTGTATGATATATGCAATAGTACGTACATAAATTTATAGAAAGAAAATTGAAACATGAAATGGAATAGCTGAATGGCTAGAGAAATGTAAACAAATATAAATACATTGCTTATTTTCTTATATTTTACATAACATATATCAATATATTTATAATTTATTAAATTTTTGTTTTGTTATTTCCACATTCTTAGTAGTTATTTCATAGTTATTAATTTTTGAAAGCATTGAGCCAACATCTGGTTTGAAGTTGGTCAACAACAAAATGGCCGTAACCGCCATATGTGTATCTATTGGGTTGTATCTTTATGAGGCGCACGTGTGAGTTACGATGAGGAGAGACAGTTGACTGGTTGGGGCCAGATCTGTGCGTGTCCAGCAACAAATCACACATAAAATTTATTAGAAATTTCAAATCAAAGTGAAAAGTAGCCGCTGTCAGACACTCACTCACTCACACTCACACTCATTCACTGACTCTCACTCGCACTCGCACTGAGGGACTCATTCATCCAGTTATATGACCTTTTTACGCCATTTCTCTGATGCTTTCTATTACTCTTTGCAGCTACCAGGATATCTTGCACATACCAACATCGTTTCAACAATTTTCAACATCATTGGGTCCAATTGTCGATGGACACGTAATACCAAATCAACCATACAAGGTCATGGGGCATTATACGGAGCATTTCAGCCGGTTTGTTAAGCAATTGCTGTCACAGTTCTGAGTTCTCAGTTCTCTGCTCTGCTGCCACTCTTTTGATATTTGCTTTAGACCTGACTAACGAAAAAACCTGCCAAATAACCCAAGGACTATTTATTTATTGTGCGTTACTTGATTAGATGTTTGGCATCTCCGCATTCGGCATTTGGCATGCGGCATGTGGCATGTAGCATCTGACCCTCAGGTAAAATCTAATCGCTCGTGAAATCCAAGTATGCATTTTGAGCGAATTGAGTATTGCCTCGGCTTTCATCAGTTGAATAGCATCTCGAGTGCCACTTGTTAGGCCTAAAGACATCTTAACACTCAACTTAATAGCATGTTTAATGCGTCCCTGTTGTGGACAGCCCCTAGCCGCCTGAGGGTCATCTGCAAGGTGAAACTCTAAAAATAATAATTATATTTATAGTACAGCGGCTGGCAGACAAGTTGTAAATGTTTTTCATAGAAATTGGTAATTGCTGGCCAGACAGGTTAAACATTTTTCTTGCAAATATTTGCGAAGTATGTACACTCGGAGGAATTGTGTACTTAGTGCATTGGAGCTGTTGGCCTTGAAGCTAAGCATGCAGTAATTGTAGCCCCTTTGATATTCGCAATATTTGACTGCCTTGAAAGTGGCTTAAAAATATGAAAATAGACTAAGCTGATTTGGTAATACTTTAACGAAAGTTTGAATTGTTTTGGGTTTGTATATAGCAAATATATTTAAAATATTTAATATCAAATGTAAGTTATTCCATACTTCAAGTAAAATTTTTGGGAATGTACAATATAAAAGCTTTCAGTACCACACAAAATAAAAATGTATTTAAATTTAGCACAGCTTGAATGTTATTATTTCATGTGCAGACGTTTATTGATTTTAGATATTCGGCTGCCTAATATTTTAAGCTCAGCAAGAATTTGCGATAATGTCGAGCTGTGTTTGTGTTTGAGTTTGTGTTGAATCCATATCAATCAATCAGGCAACAAGTAATAACTCAGGCCTTAACAAAAGGGTTCATTTCAGCATTTTTCATCTTCCTTCTATCAGCTTCGTTTGTTATCTGAGTTTCTCCCATCCTTCCTTCCACTCTCCCATTACACCCACTGCTCACTTCTCTTGTGCAGAATGGAACATTGTGGAACGTATCCATTTGCTTTTGCGATGCCGTAAACATAGCTCCGCATAATCGAATAAAATGCGTGATTAATTGGATTTTAATTGTTATCCTTTTGCAAGCCGGACGTGTTTTAGCCGTCGACAAGATGCTGCACACAAAAAATAGAATAATAGCTGTAGGAAGTGCCATTAATATCAGCTTAAGGGGCGGCCGTGTGAAGAGTCAGACGGGAAGCTGACCTCCCACAACTGCCGCAAGAGGTAACTATAAACATGGCCAAAGTAGATGGAAGCACGTTTAGCGCGTTTCATTTCGAGATTTCTGCGAATTTAGTTCGGTTCGAATTTCCGTTTTGTGCACTTTAATGAAATGGCCATAGATCAAAGCGGTAAATAAATAAACCCCTCAGAAAGGATAGCAATTATCGCGCGAGCTGCATGCTCAATACTCGCTTACTTTCATTCAGCAAACAAGTTTTGCCTTTACTTTCATTGACAGGACACAAAACTTGCCCAGCCACTAACAGCTTTGCCTGGCGCTTTGTTATATGTATTTCAGGCTATCAGGCGCGCAACAGGACGCGAAATGTGTAGTTGAGTGGTGTCGCTTGTGGTGCCTGACACCACCGCCATTTATTGGACTGGGTATTAGCATTCGAATGGCCAAGTTAGCTTTCATTGCAGCAGGGCTCTCGCCATTTATCAGGCAGCGTAACAAGTAACGCCGCAGGACCTCTTTTTATTCTAGCACTCTTAACTGCCGTCTATGGCGATTTTATAGGACTTGCCTGCATTAGGCGACTCATGCACTTGACGAAATATCACCTGAATTGCATATACAATTTAAATTTAATTGAAGAAATACAATCTTACATATTTTACTAATTTTTAATACATTTACTTAAAGCAATTAATATTTCTCCTTATTATTAACAATTTATTTGTAACTCTTTGATTTCGTGGCAAGACTATTTTGTTTTACTTAAAAATAAATGTACGAAATGGAAAATTTATATATATAATAATAACATTGCATGTGGAATGCACAAACATTTGTTAAATTACTAAAAACAATTTAAGATTTAGATTTTTCAACACTTTTCTGGCAGTGTATGTAATGTAAATTACTTTCTAGATATGTGCACATATATGTGTATATATATAAAGCAAGCCTAACAGCTCACATATATGTCTATATATACATACTTCAAGCTTTAATTCTATAGCCAACGTTTCAGTCAAACCTATTACACTATTGCCTCTATATCTTTCTCTCTCCCTCTTTTACGCTGCTGTTTGCTGTCTCTTGCAGTTATGATTTATTATTCGGCATCACGGAGTCAGAATCCTATCATACATTGGCCGCATTAGCACTCGAGGAAGGATTACGTGAAAATGAACGCGATAATTTATTGCGCTTCTATATGCAGAGTCGCTTTGATGTACGCCCCGATTTGGCATTGGCTGCCACGCTAAAAAGTAAGTGAAATTTATGCGCTATTTTATGACGCCGTGAAATACAAACCGACATCGCACCAGTGACTGGAGTTAGTGGTGTGAGGTGAAGTTAGTGGCTGGGCAAAGTTACAACTTGGTTGCATTTAACACTTTGCAAAGTGTACGCACACATATCCATATCGTTCATCTCAATTAGAATTGTTTATGTGGCAATTTGTTTGCCTTAAGTGGCAAGGATTAGCGACGTCAGAGCCTACAAAGCGCCCTAGCGCCCAATATCACGACACTGACGTTCCTAAGCGGTACCATATAGAATTGCTTTAAATTGAAATTTATACGCAGTTTAGACTAGCTTTACATGGGAAAAACACAGTCAATAGATTGGATTATTATTGATATACAGCTGGTTTAAGATAGATAGTTGTGACAATAAACCGAATTTGAGATTTTATTGCGCATATTTGGTCGATTTATTTATTTATTTATCCATATTTTAAATATTCCCACCTGTGCACCTTTGAATCCATGAATTTTGCGAGTCCATTTGACAGAACTTATATTATTTTAAATATTTCCGAACTATATTTCGTATCAATATACATATAGAAATTTTTAATTATAAGAAAATATGCCTATACGCGCTGAAAAGTATGCTATACAAATTTATCCGGACGTCAAGTATACATCAGAAAGTCAAATATGGATAAAAAAAAATGGCGAAATATATATCTGGGATAGACATACAAAATGTGTGCAACATTTTAGTTTATTAACATAGTCCAATGGTATCTATTGCTATGCATTATTTTTGTTTCCCGAAACTTAGTGCTATAATAAAATGTGCCTTATTAGTGTCAAAAGCGACGCAAACAGCAGCCCTTCACTGGGGGAATAGACAACTGTTTATATAGCAATAAATAATAATAAACGACACTGAAGAAGGCTCCACCGGCTCCGCAGAAGAGGCTCGATTCTGCACAATTATGCCAAGAGTTAGTTAGTTATTACAGCGAGCTGTTGTAGTCCCTTTGGCTTCTGTACACACATTCATTATTCCGTTCATTTCATTTTGGGACAAAACAATGCTGGTGACTATCTCATTTCCAGCAGCCCGAGGCTAACAGGACTCGAGGCAGTCAAGTTTCTTATGTGTGCGTCCTGGTTGTGCCGTGCAATAAATAAATGGAACAATGCACCAAATTCGACCCACGCCCACCGACCCCGCCCGCCCCCGCCTCATGCCACGCCCCTGCAATGACAGCGCTTCAGCTGCAATTTCTTGTGTGTGTATTTGTTTCGTAGAACTGGATTCCTTGGGGATGCGTCTGAGTTTGGTCAGAGTGACACTTTGTGCCACATATATATAAAGTTATTTGCACAAAAGAGCGCAATTGTTTCTAAAGACGCACGGAAGAACTCTAAACGGAATGGCAATGGTCGAGCTGCAAAAATATCTATATATAGTAAGTAACTAAATCAGTTAGCCGAATTTGAGATGCACTTCAAACTATATACAAATATTTATAATATTTTAAATAGAGTTTTATATGAAGGTTAGAAACTTAATACAAAACGTTAGAGAATAGGTAGGAAAATGCGCTGCCCAAAGGGTGTAAAACAGGTTGTGCAGAAATGCTGAAAGCTGCAGGCCGGTTGCCAGTAGCGGATAACAGCAATAACACCCACAACAATAGCAACAAAAAACAGCAACTGCAACAACAACAACAACAACAACAAAAAACAAGTAGAAACAACGACAAACAAACGATTGAAAGGAAGTTCACACAATCAACAACAGATGCGCTTTTTCACATGCGAATAACTGAACATGGAAACTCTCCAGGGAAATTGTTTTGTATGGCGCTGCTTGCGAGTCTTTCCTGCTACACACACACACACACACACACACACACACATATCCCTCAGCTGAACAGCTGCTGTACTGCATCCCAGTGGCAATGCTTTGTTGTCCGTCATTGAATTAAATGGCAGAGTCCAAACAGGAGCGGCCAACAAAGCGTCGGCACTTTTTGTTTTGTAGCTCAGCATGACACACAGACTGACGGTCGGGCTAGACAGCTGGATAGCTGGATAGATGGACAGCTGGTAGAGCATCAGCGTGGCGAGTTGTCTGATCCTACTGGCTAGGGGCTTTGGCTGTTTTTAACAATATTCCGATGCCCCGCAGTCTGAAAAGCTTGCACTTGTCTCTGCTACACGACACGTTTGAAATGCATCACTTTGCGGGGGAGCGAAAGAGAGATAGAGAGCGGATTGATATAAGGTTCCGAGTGGGGCAACTCTGATAACATACTTCAAGAGGGCATGCAATGCATCAATTGAATTATTGTTTGCGGTTGCTGCCATCTGACAGTAAGTGCAGCTAAAAGCTACACAAAATATTCAACGACATGTAAAAAATACCAAAAAAAAAAGACAGTGGAAAAGGAGAAACGGAGGCACAAAAGCGTAGATAAAGAAAGTATGCATTTCGCAAATTATTGATTTTCTCCTTGAAGAATTCTGTTTTATAATGCAATCAATAAAAGATCGTAAGGATTACATATAAATACGAAGTGGTCGGCCAGCTTATCAACTCCAACTCCAACAGAACACAAAACTCATTTAAGAAATGACATTTGCAACTATTAAATACTACCGTAAGATTAAACTTTTAAATGATATCGCATCGTTTCTTTAAATCCGTTCAAAGTCCGCGCAACAAACCCCTTTTCTTTCATATGCTATTACAAATTATAGCTGATTAGCGTTGCCAGGTATTACACACTTAAGCTACACGAGTGACAGCTCAAGTGCTAAAATCAATAAAGCGAACCAATTCAATATGCCATACAATTGCTTAAGTAGCTTAATGAAAATTCCGCTTAGGTGAAGCTCTTCTGCTTAAGGCATGCTTTAATTCATTCGGTAGCTGAAAGGAGACTAGATATTCCCAGCAGGATGCGAGCCACTAAATAAATGGCAAGGACCTCTTAGACCATTTCAATGGGCCATTAATCTGGGCTGGCATTGCGAATGTGAATGTGTGTCGGATTCACTTTTGAAACTAGCAGAGGAAGAGGAAGACAAAATGCGCTGTAATGTCGAAATGGACAATTTCATGGCTAGTGTAAATCAAACACGCCAGCAATTAGAGCAGAGTCTAGCGCACACACACACACACACACACACAGACACACACGACCTGTATTACCTGGCCTCGACCATCAGCAGGTGGACAGCCCAATTTGAGCGCAATGTGGCAGGCCGAAACAATTTGAGGCAATTGCCTTGCAGCTCATTAGCATGCAGCAAGTGCTGCTCGTGTGGGTATGGGCGTGGCAGCAACTGAGCCTTTGTGTGTCCGCTCCGCTGTTATTGTTGTTGTGCGATTTTTGATGTTACTCGCCGAGCGGCTAATATTGGCCACCTGCTCCACTGTAGTGCAGTTTTGCACAAAATCGTTGCAAGCCGGCTCGCCCGCAACAGCTCCTGTATCTGTAACTGTATCAGGGCAGCCATTAGATGCAGTACCAAAGCATGTCCGGAGCATGCTAAAAGGGTCAACTCACCCACCACCAACCACCAACCACGAACCACCCACCACCCACTAGCCTAAACGTCGAGGTCGTCGACAAAGTCTGGCAAACAAACAAAAAACAAGTGCGGCCAAAAAGTGCCATAAAGCACAAGCGTTGAAAGTGGCACAGAGCCTAGAAGTTAAAATGTTGGCCCAAAAACTTGCGACAGTGCCGCAGATAAAATGCCGACTAAAATGCCATAAATGCGCTGTGTGAAGCACGCTCAAGTCCTTGCCCCTTCACAGCGAGCATGTGCTCCAATGAAATGAAGAAAAAAAACCTGAGCCAAGGTGAACAAAAGAAGTGCACGCTCCCTGTTCAAGTGGCGGCTCAAAGTAAAATTATTAGAAATTATGAACAAAGTTGCAACAGACTCGGAAAAAGAAGGAAGAAAAAAAGTATTCAAGAAGTTGCGCCCCTTGTTTAAGGACTAAGTAAAAATTTATTAAACACTTATGTATTGAAGTAGCCCTCTCCAAGGGGCAAGCAATTTCAATTTCAAAGAGCAGCTCTTGTAGAATAGATTTCATTTAAGCATTAACTGTCCGAGAATATTCTCGAGAATTTCCATTAAAATATATGCTAACAAAATTAAACGAGCTTCTAATTACACTGTGACTTAACAAGGCGTGTCTTAATTGGCTGTCCAAGCACCTCTTAAATATAAAACATTGTTGATGCAATTTTATATATGTTTATCAGAAGATAAATTATTTGAATTACTTGTTTAAAATAAAATACGACTCGTATTTTTGAAAAATGTTCACTCTGCCAACTGCACCACCGAAATATTTAATGACGCATGTCTTCGCTAATTTTTACTCAATCGATTTGAAATTTAAAACATTGATGAGTTATAATAATGTAATATGTACAAGGAAATTGAAGGCGATAGCTTCAAAAAGATCGGATATATGGCCAAATCCGACTTCCAGTTGTATGACAGCTATGAGATATAGTGGTCCGATCCGGCTGGTTCCTACCAATGTGCTGTCCCTTTGAATAATAAGTCGCTGTGCAAAGTTTAACCGCGATGGCTCAAACTCTGAATGACTAGTTTGCGTACATACGGACATACAGACAGACGGACATGGCTAGATCAATTTGTTTTGTCATTCTAAGCATACTGGAGGTAACTTTTGGGGGATCTCCGACGCTTCCTTCTATGCATTACACACTTCAAAGTGAATATACTATTTTCTTCAAAAAGAGTATAAAAACTTATATAATTTTAAAATTTACCTAACAAATTTACCCTGTTTAGACCTATATTTCATTGTTATAATGGATTCTTCAGATTATTAAAGCCCACATAACCAGGTAGTTGATATACTTGTAAGCTTTTTAGTTAGTACGTCTCCAACAAATCTAATCACATTATCCGACTCACAGTTCATCAGTGTCCAATGCGGTTTTCTAAGCTGTTGCGTATCGCCAGAAAATGAGCAGCTTATCTTAAAGTCAAGTTGCAGACACGACCTTAATAGCAGTCAACAGCGAATAGAGGCAAAAACCCAGCTCAAAGTGTCGCTGACAGCTCCATTGTCATTTTAATTTCGCCAATTTATAAACCGCAACGGCAACGCCAAGCTCTTTAATTACCAGATAGCCATAGCCATAGCCATAGCCATCATCATGGCCACAGTGTTGCCAAACACGTTTTTGCTATGGAGCAGCTGTGGGGTCGTGGGTTACCGAATGCACGAGCCAGGATCCAGGATCCAGGGTCACGGGGTCGACGGCGACAAATGCCGCAGGCGTTTCTGGCCAGCAGACGCTTAATAGCATAAACTTATTTATTTTAATAATATTATTATTTATAAAAATATGCAGAGCATCCATGGGCAGCTGCTGTCTGAGTCTCAGTCTCGGTCGTTGTTGTTGCTGTTCTATTTGTTGCTGTTGTTGTCCTTGCTGATGTTCGAGCCTTGGGGCTATGATGACAGCGGACGAGCTAGAGCTCAGTATGCTGTTTAATTTATAGTCCTCAGGCTGGTACCGGAAGTTGCATACATTATGTGCACAGCACAGTCTGGCCTGCAGCAGATCGGATAAAAGGGTGGCCAATACAAAGGGCCATAAACTTTTAAGCGCCACTGTCTGCCATCGCCTTTTTGTGCGTTTCGGCTTTAATGCGTCGACTAAATATGCACATTGTTTGCCAACAACTGACGCCCTCGCTCTTAGCAACTCTCTCACCCTCACTCTCACTCCTTCTCTTTCACACTCTCCCTACTTCGCTCTTTCCCTGCAGCAATCTTTCAGATGCGAGGGTGTATTTTAAAGTTTTGTTGAACTGTGCACTTCTGAAATAACTCTGACAAATATTGTTAAATATATAAATTGTTTTTTTTTTGTATTTAATGTTAAACATGTTATTTAGCATAAATTGCAAAAAATAATTTAGATGTACACTGTTTATCAGAACGTATCAACGACTATTTGCGCTATATTTGTATATGCTCTTTAGTGCTGCCTATAGATTACATTATTACAGTCCAATTAAAATGAAATATGCTGACATTATTTCTTAATGAGAAAGTGCACAAAACACATATTTTTTGTGAATTTTATTTGATTAGTTTCTAGTTATTGACATCCCCAGAACTTAACGTAATTTTAGCTGTATATCTTTAACTTAATATTTTAAATTGTTTATAAATAAAATTGTCATAAATAAATATTATTTCCGAGCGTTCTTATAAATTAATGTGCAGTAGCTTTTCCTCTGTAATGCAATAGCAAAATTATATTTTTTTTTTGCCATTTTAGGCTGAAAGCAACATAATTTGCAGCAGACTTACAAATTCAATTCAACGAACATTTCTTTGCTAAGAAAATTTCAAAACTCTAGCAACTTTCTGCTCATGCAGATGTTAAGTGTCGCTATATGGAACTGAGGCACCAATGGAACTAGTACAAGTATACATGCATATATATAGTATGTTGTATGTTTCATAAAGTTTTTCGGCTGTTGCAGCGACTCTGCTGCTGCTGCTGCTGCTGCTGTTGCTGTGGAACGTGTTGTTTGCTCGCTGAAACATCATAAATTACATGCGTGCTTTTTGCCACACGCCTCTTGTGTGTACGCGCTCAAACTCAATCTGCTGCTGCTGCTGCCCCAGAGCCCCCCAGTCTCCCAGCCTCCCAGCCCCCCTCAAGCCAACCCACCGCGCACCCATGCCGCAATGCTCTCTTAGCTGCTTGTGTTATGCATATGTTCAACCTTTTTTTTTTGTATTATTGCTGTTGTTGTTATATGAAAGTGCAGCACGCAGCAAAGGCGTTGGTAGTTGAGAGCAGCATATTTGCGTGGTATTTTATTAATGTTTGTTGGCTCTATAAATCTGTGAATGGAAAAATTTTAATGTCGAAATTTTATTCATGAAGTGCGAACTCAATGCACGGATTGTGGGTTAACCGACAGTCTACAGATGCGAAAACAGATATATATCGTGCAAATATGTACATATATATATATATACATATGTATATAAAGGGGGGAGATTGTGTGGAGCTTAACAGCGAATTATTTTTATTACCCCTGTGATACTTCCACTTGCGGTACTAAAAGTGTAATAGTGAAAGTTTTTTTTTTAATGTACTTAGCTATTTGATAGTTTCATGTGTGCAAACTTTCACGTTTATATTTTTCGTATGGTTAACCTAAAGAATTTATTTTCCTTATTTCTGTGTTTGTATTTTGTCACTGATATAAAGGAAACTTATAAAATGGTGTCACGCTGTTTTTGAAACTATATGAAATATGTGGACAAAAGAAATTGAAATGTTGCTAAAATATTTTGTAAATAATTATGAAAAAGGATGCAAAAAATTATTCAGAAGCAAAGGAAAAGGATCTCATTCGACTTACAGTAATGCTAAAATATACTTTATCGCTTAGATTTAAGATATAGAACGGCGATTCTTATTCTGTTAAAATATTTTCCATAATACCTTATTGCAATCAGATTATTTTTAGGGGTTTACACATTTGTCAAAATTGAATCACATTAAATTAATAGTTGTCTTTCTTAGACTGTCAACTTTCTAAATTGCACATTCAAAATTATGGTATCTCAAGCAATGTTTCTTTTAACTTTCGAACTACATCCAAAGCTTTAATGTATTGTATTGAAAGTAGTGAAACATAATAAAGTAGTACTTGTTGCCAGCCGTGTCATTGCAAATGACCATCCAATCTTACAAATTCTTCTTACACAGACACCCACACAAGCAACTCCTCCCACAGCACTCGTAGCCATTTGCGCCCACTGTACAACAGTTACTCATAATCGTTTGTCCATATTTTGTGGTCTGCAAGAACAACAACGACAACAACAAACGAAAGCAACAAATGCTTTACACAATGCCACCACAGCATGCGGTAGAGCAATTTTGGTTGACGTTCGCTGTGCACACGCTGGCGTATGCGCAATTTATTTACTTGCTGGACTATCCGAAATGCAACAGGACCCACAACAATAAATAATTACAATAGCTTATAATAAACGCCAATGTCATAAAGCATTATTAGTGCATACAAAAAAATAGAACAATTAAAAAGTACATATGTATAGATATATATATATATATATATTGCGCGCCATTATGGGTTAAATGAGTTTCATCCAACTAAATACAAGCACATTAATACATATATGCATGTGTGTAGACATTTTGTAATGTCTAGCAGCTGTTTTACTATAGCATTCATTTGCATGAAATCCCAGTGGCTTGTGTTCACTATTTAGCTAAAACTGTGCCTTCAAGTGCTGCCAGGCATCGCATCGCATCGCATCCCATCGCATCGCATCGCCTAATGGGGGCAGCGGCTCATGCGAGTCGTGTTAAGTGGGGTCCACGAACCCCTAGCACCGGCTCCCATTTAACCCTAAGCAAACATAAACATTAACGCCTGAAAGTGTTCTCTGCCAGATACAACTCGTTTTGGGTTAGCTAGTTATTTAAGCAAATGTTTGAACTGCCTCCATATCACTTGGCATCTCTCTCTCTCTCTCTCTCTCTCTCTGCCTCTATTTCACTGTCTGTGTCTGTGTGTGCGTGTGATGCCTCAGGAAGATTAAACGGATTTGATTTTGGGGCTAGCATTGGCTCTGATTCGGATTTTCTTTATGTATGCTAATGTAGGCTGCATATTTGTGGCTCAGTTTGTTTGTGGGATTATGAAACTCGAATCGGAAATGTGCCGCAGGCTCCGAGAAATGGGAAGTAGCTAATTTAACTGGCTGTATTTAAGTCCGAATTATTCTACGTTACAAGACAAAATCTGTCAAGTCAAAAGGGTTATTCAATGCAAACAACATTGAATCCTTATAATTTGAGAGTAAACATAGAATAAATACAGCCTATTGAATCTATTTATATATTTATTATGTGTGGGGACAAATTGATAAAAACACATCTGAAATGAATTTATTTAACCATTTTGTGATTTATTAATGCTATATGAAACATAAACTAAAGTTTCAACAGATCCACAATACTTAAATATATGTGTACACAGAAAGGCAGAGCACATTAAAAATATACAAAAAAAAACTGCCCCACTCAAATACAAATTAGTATATACTGTTAATAAAATGTTCCCATTTTCCATTTCGAGCAAATTGTAAAGTTTTTTTTTGCCATTTGAGTTTAATAACAATTAGGAGCTGAACTGAAAGAGAACAACTTTCACTTAGGATCATTGGGGCGTAATCCAACGCCAAGTATTAACACTTCCATGCTGCAGAAGTACATGTTCTCGTATCCGGAAGCACATTTTCATTTAATGCAATTTAAAATGAAATTGCATTTTATTTGCACAACTTCATTAGCAAAGCCCTTCAGCAAATTCATTACGACTCTGCCAATGACTATCAAAATCTAGGGCACTACAAATGGCTGCAGTCAGCCAAAAGTTGACTGTCACACCCACACACACACACACACACACATATATACACGCGCACTAATACACTGATACACACACTCACCTACGAGCACTCGAAATGTCTTCTCAAGTGCGGAAATATTTAAAGTGTCACACACGCTGTTCGGAAATTAAATGTGAACATTGCGTATGCTCAGCCAGTAAAAGTGGCTCCGTAGATGAGAGCTTGGCCGCCATTACACTATACAACAAAGTCACTGAAATCATATTTGTTTTCTGGAAGTACAAACAGTTCCCAATGTGCTTCCATACTATTTCTATTTTATGTTTCTTCCCATTTATTATACTAAAAAATAATATATTAAATGGTGGATTTTGTACTAAATTGCAGTTAGTGTGACTTATATACTTGTAAATAATAAAGCCTTAACTTTATTATTTTTACCAACAAGCCATTATTTCAAAGGGATTAGGTGATACAACGTAGGCGCAACTCTGCTCTAAATTTGAGACCTAGGAAACTTCGTCTCAGCCATGCCAAGCTAGCATAATTGAAACATAGAGTACAATTCATCTGCTAACCATATCCGTAATTTGTTGTTGTTTTTAAGTTGAATACTAAGGTAATATGCACAAAAAACTATATAATTTACTGACAATGAGCATTAGTCAGCAATCTTGTTGCTTAGTGTCCATCTGTTTATACACTTGTGCTTGCCGTGTGAATGGCCAGGCCAGTCCGCCAGCAGTCAAGATGTCTGTCTGCCAGTCCGTCTGTGCCTGTGTGTCTGTATAGGTGGGCGTGGCACGAAAACCAAATACCGTTGCACGCTTTTGTTGGTCTACTTCTTCTACCTCGCTGCTTCTCCTCTATTTTTCATTGCACGCTTTCCAGTGTTGTTGTGCATATTTTTGGTTGAGGCGTTGTGCGTTTTGGGTTTCAAGTGTTTTGCGGTTAGTTTTTGAGTTGAGAGTTTACGTTACATTTGTTTTGGCCGCCTTTGTGGTGCACTTTGCGGTGCGTATACGTAACACTGGTATTCGCATTACGTAGCCGTATTTATTAAATTAAACTATCATACTGAGCTTAGTTTTGGTAACTTTTCGTTCAATTTTCAGCATCCCCTAAAATCCAACTATGATTTTGGTTGTGGACTTCAGCGTTCTTGTTTTGCTTTTGCATTTTCACCGCAAAAGTTTTAATTACGTATTTGGCTTGGTTGCTTATGCGATTTGCTTTTTATCCCGCTCAAAACGATATGTGTGCTTTTTTCTTATTTTGATGTGCGGGCAAACAAACAAGTTTTTTTATCTGGGTGGATTTGAGCAGAGCGGAAAGCACATTTTGCAAAGCGTAACCGTCTAATTCAACAAAAGCGCGTACATTTTTGTTTCCATTGGGAAAGTGCGCATTGGGAATACGATATAAGCGTTTGTTAAAAATATATGCTAAAAATATGTGTATACAGCTTTAAGATTGTATATATATATATTTATTGTGTATTGCAAGTTCAAATGAGGAGTCTCCACAATATAGATAAGAAACTATTATCTTCTACCAATAATTTAAAGTATTAGTTTTTGTAAGTCCGATAAATCCATATATCTTTCCCCATTTGAGACCTAGTGAGCTTTTGGGTCACGACTTTACTCCATTATTTTAGGTTAATATAGATAGAGAAAAAACAAAAAGTGTTCTTTAAAGAAACGACAAAGCGTATAAAAGATGAGCTTTCATATTTCCCAATCTTAAAATAAATACTTTTTTGAGGAACACTCGAACTCGCCATGAAAGAAGAAGCGAACAATATTTTGCAACGAACACATTAGATTCGTAATCAATAAGTTGCTTTTTGTTTGTTCACGCTTCTTTTTATTTAACAATTTAAAAAAAATATATTTCTCAGCACGCTGTTTGAGCTCGCTTTAAGTAAACATAGACTTGACATCTTCACATTATTTATTGCACACACATGGATAGACACAGACACACACACACATCCTGCTGGCAGCTAGCAATGACGACAACAACTAGAAACATGCTCTAAGCGTTTGCTCAAGTGTGTGAGATTACATAATAGAAACCGCAAATAAATATATCGCGTACTATACCACATGACATACGCAACAACAACAACAACAACAACAGTAAGCACTGTACAAACATGTGTCTCCGGAGACAGCAAGTACTATGCTGCTTTTCGTCCTGCTACAGGACTTGCAGCTCGCCACGGGTAAAACTGCTGGAGAAAAAGCCAACAGCCCAGCCACTGAGATACTCTTACCTTGGGCCATACATTCATGATGAGTGCCTCCACTCCTGCACAACGGCTCCCGCAGGCAGACGCAATGGTTGGCTTGGCGGGGGCTGGCGCTTGGCGCTTGGCTGTTGTCTGTATCGGGGTCAAAGCGCATAACTTAAGTAGCCGACAATAAAATGCATAACATGGCGCACATACAGGCCAAAAGGCAAAAGCAAACCTGAGCGAAAATGTAGAAAATATGGCTCTATTTATTTGTACATTAGGCCAGCAGCACAAGAAGAAGATGTTGAAAAACGCGCCTGACAGCCAGAGCTCTGTGTGTTGCTACCAACCCACACCTCCCCACCCCCCTCTTCTACCTGGTTCAAGCAGCTGCTAGCAAAAGGCCAAGTGTGGTGCTTGACATGTGCAGAGAACCCATTGAGTGCACACCCTGAATTCAACTTGTAGCCTTCCTTTCTGTTGTTGTTGTTGTTGTTGTATATGTCCTGCTGGGGCCATAACAATTTCACGCTGCGCTGCAGAAGCTGATGAAATTGTAGCATAAACCATGTTTGAGTCCTTTGGCAAACACATCAAATAATCAAAGTAAATGAAATTGTGACAAAATATGAAATTGACTTAAGACATGCCTTTTGTAACTGACAGACATATTTTGATGAAATATAAAGAAAAGTCGACGGTTGTCAGAGCTAACGGTGTACATAGTATTGAATACCCTTTGTGTTCTTATCAAAGAGCTATATATGGTTGTTATAAAGTAAAAAAGTCACATCAAAAGAAAAGAAACGAAATTTCTAGGACATGTGCAGAAAGTCCATTTTTTTAACACATCTAGCATCTCGAGTTCTTATTAATTTCCAGTTTTGTTCAAAAATGCTAGACTGAAATTGAAATGTATCGATTGCGATCACGAGATCTTGTATTCCAAGTAAGCAGTATCCACCTCTTATAGTCTCTGAGATCAGACGGACGGACAAACAGGCATGGCTAGATCAAGAATATATACACTTTATATGGTCGGAGATGCTTTCTTATGTATATTACATAAATTTTCACAATTTCATTATATATTATGGTACAAAAGTTAAACCGTTTACAATATATAATTGCTTTCATAAAATCAAAGGTTTTATTTCTTCTGCACAAGAAATAGGAGTTTTGTTCCAAATGGATTCTGATATGAATTTTTAAAGCTTCTCAAACACACGTGTGCAAATTTCCAAAGTTGTTTTAAGCGTACGCATATCCACACATTTTCTAAGCAAGCTGCTGCGTATTTCGTATTTTCAAAGCATTTTCACACAAAACCAACCGCATAATTAAGCGCTGAAGTGGTTCGGAAAACAGCGTCAGCTTTTCGAAAATTTGTTAACAATGCGCATTACGCATACGCAGTGTGTTCCATGTATTTGTATTTGTATTTGTATTTTTGCTTTTTACCATTCCACACATAGATACCAGGACATGTACAACAATCCGATTAAGGCCACTAATTTGGAGCACCGCGACGTTGTGCTGGACATACTCTCCGATGCCCGCGTCGTTGGCCCCCTGCTGCAGACGGGCATGTTCCATGCGGATGTGAACCGACGCAATTATATGTACGTTTTCGGCCATAACAGCGCAACGGGCCCCTATGCAAATGTAAGTAGGAGCATGAATATTTCATATACAGCTGAGTACTACATACATAGATTCTTAATAGCCGTCAAATTGTGATTCCAATTACGCAGCGCATTTAATTTAAATGCCGTGGTACATTTCCCAAAAATATAAACCGGATGAGTTTCGGCATTTAATGAGTTTTCATGTAGTGCCTGTGTGCCAAAAAACTTGAGCACTCCTCCACTGCGACCGGTGGCAGCTCCTGGCTAGCAGGCTCCTCTCTGCTGGGTCATTCCATCATTGGCTGCCATTTAAGCTTTTCAGCAAAACAATTCACAACTTTGCAGCTGTACAAGCCGCGGTCCGTAACGATCGTAATAAAGGCAATGAACTGCCTTTCAGTCCAGCTAAAAACAACAAGAACAGCAAAAACATCGACAACAACACACAACTAACTTTAACTTGCGGCCAAGTCGCTAAGTAGACAGCGAACCACTTCACTGGGGGATATGTTTCTGTTTTTGGGCCGCATGCAGTTCAGTGGTTGGTTGCCAGGATTCTAACTGACTGACTTGTCTGGTTATTTGTGTCCCTGCATAGAGTCATGCCCGAGCGTCTGTGTGTCCTTTGTGTTGTTGTCTGCTGCTTGTTGTTATAGCTGCTGCCGCCGCCAGTTTTATAGCTTTGTCATGCTTATAGATTTGTTACTGATTGCCATTTTGCGATAGCTTCTGTTGCTCTAGATATCTCTAGTAGCTATTCGATATTATGATTAACTGTGGCTATCGATTTCTAATTAGGATGTGGGCTCAAATATTTGATAGAATGGCATAGAACAATTGTGATGGCTTGATTGCTGTATGAAACCACTTTGCTTCAAATCAATGGAAATTGGATAGGCATTTCGAATTGAATATTGATGGGAAATGAAATTATGCAAGGAAATCCAATTGGGAATAAGTAAATGGTCATCATAAAAACAAGTAAGAGTGCTGTAGTCGGGAGTGCCCGACTACGAGATACCCTGAACCCAGTCCTTACAATCATTCATACTAATCTAAGCACACACATGCTGCAGTATAAGCAGTGCAAGCGGTTTAAGCAGTTAGCTTGCTTTTTCGCTGAGCCCCACACAATGGAAAGTTAAATCTTAAATAACTTCTATGTTTATTGTCCGATCTCATTGAAATTTTTGGGGCAAGCAATTGTCGATAATATGTGTTACCAAACCAAATCACAAGGTCGTACCTTCAAAAATGCGTTTTTTGAACTTTTGGGGGGTTTGGGAGGTGGTATCCAAAAAGTGAAATATTTGTTACATGTGTATGCTATTCGAGATTATACATGCCAAGTTTGGAGCCTCTATCTTTTATAACTTTGAAGTTATGTCCCAAAAACGCAAGTCTGAAATCGAAATTTATCGATAACTTTTAAACGGTATGAGTTATCGATAAAATGAAATAAACTTGATCTGTCCCGGGATTAGGAGAACTTATGTTCCAAATATGAAGTCTCTAGCTCTTGTAGTCTCTGATATCTGTGTGTTCATACAGACAGACAGACGGACAGACGGACAGACGGACAGACGGACAGACGGTCAGACGGACAGACGGACAGACGGACAGACGGACAGACAGACGGACATGGCTAAATCGACTCGGCTGTTGATACTGATCAAGAATATATATACTTTATATGGTCGGAGATGCTTCCTTATGCCTGTTACATACTTTTGCACAAAACCATAATACCCTTTTTACCCATTTTTAATGGGTTCAGGGTATAACAACACTGGCCAATGGAAATATTAAGACTATCAGAAGAAAAATACTCTAATTAAAATGCAATATAATATTCGAGCTCAGTTTATTAAAAGCTTATAAGCTCGAACTTAAAGAGGTCTTTAATGTGATCAATAATATTTGAGCTCACATAGTGAAAAGAAAATATTGATTTCAGTTTAGTTTACATTAAATTCCATAAAAAAAATGCCTGATGAGTTTTCATAGTCTTTTGAAGTTAAAAACTTTTTATTTAAAAATAATGTGAAAATGTTTTAATAATTCTTTATATGTTTATAAAACATTTGAATACAAAGCAGAAATGCCCAGACACCAGAGTCTGACAAATTGTTGACAGTCAAGCCATAAGCAACAACGCAAATCCCAAAATAAAAATCACTGAAACTGAAATAATGAATGGGAGGACAACAAATACAAATAAAAAGTCGAAATAAAACAAGGACACAGAATGGAATGAAATATATTTTTGGAAACTTCAGCTTTGGCAGCGGTGTTAAGCGTATTTTTATGACTTTAGCTACCAGTCTGGGGAGGGTCATAAACCATAGCCAAGTCGACTAAGCCCCAACTAAATAAAAATGAACTTCATTCAAGTGGGTTGTAATGCAGTCAACGGTCTTTTTCAATGCGACAACAATTTGTGGCAAGGACAGACAGGCAGTGAGGAAAGTGCAACAACTTTTTAATAGCTGGCAATTAAAGCATACAAATTCAAATATTTATATATATATATATATATATACGTATATGAGAAATGGTTGATAAGTAATGAGCAACTTAGTACGCGTAAAACGTTTCGTATAAACTGTTATTTTTTGATATTTTTAGTGTAGCTCTTCGCAAAAGTAGCTAAATAATAGATGAGTGCATGCGCCATAGCTTAAGCGACATTTATATTTATGTGTTTGATATGAGAAAAAATGCGAGGGCGATCAACGCAAAGCGCCAAAGCGCATTAGTTGCAAATAAATTATGAAAAAATGAAATTCACTTAAATATTTCATGCCAAAAGCAAAGCCAAACGCGCTGCCAGGACAAACATGAACAGGATCCTGGGGATAAACAGGCCCAGGCTTGCCTACAAATTATCGCTCCGACGGACGACAGACGACAGGCCAGGCCCCATGTGCTTCGGGGGCGTTGCCAGACAAATAAACAAACAAACAAACAAACAAACAAACCAACAAACCCACACACTCTCAAATATATATATACATATATATATATATAATTTATATGTATGTTTAAGTATGTGTGTATACAATTGTATGAGGCGAGCTCTAACAATGCCGCAACATTTTTCTCTCTTTAGCTCAGACATTTTATTTTTATTTATTTGGCCATTTTTGTGGCATTTGCTTTGTGCTTTGTCAGAGACCAAGCCAAAAACTCAACTGAATGCGCACATTTCTGCATAAGCTGCGCTTCTGCACTTGCGACCAAGTTTCGTATACCCTGTGATTTTAAATGGCATTCTACAAACAAATTAACATATGGGGTTGACCTCGAATTAGAAATAATGTTATTTTAAATGAATAATCTTAGGTTTTTTTTGTTGAATTTATTCAATACTTCTAAAATGACTGCTACAAAGTGCTTTATTTTCAAGTTTGTAATTTTGATATCTCGAAACTAAAAATTGAAGCTCAAGTCATTAGTGACTAGTGCAGTAAATTGAGGTAAACCCTGAAAAAATAATAATAAAATGTTGTGTACTTTTATTTTGTCTTATTTCGTCTCCATAGCTTTAACAATTCTCTTCAATAAACGCATTTTATGCAATAATTACAGCGTATCTGTCAGTTGATCACATTCACCTAGCGTATTCGTAGTTATTCTTATGCCATGCTGATGCTTAAGCATATCACAGGCTACTCACTGCCTGACAACCGACCACGCCCACACTCCAGTTCCAGTTCCAACTCCAACTTCAACTTCAACTTCAACTGACAAACTGACTGAGTGACTGTCCCTCGCCCCTCTTCGCTACCCACTCTTGACTATCTGTGAGCAAAGCCGCGGGCATATTGTAAAACTTTTTGGCACATGTCTTGCATGTTTGCAGCTGAGAAACTGGCGTCCAAGGAGCTCACTTACCCAATGGCAGCTTGGGAGACACTTACTGGGGTCTGAAGTGCACACGAAGGCGGCTCAAGGCAATTGTTAAAATGGCGAAAATGATGCGAATAAAAGATGTTCTTAAACGCAACCAAAATGGGTTTTTCGTTCAAGCCAAAAATTGGCAGTTAAAATCAATTGCAGTAAAAGACACGAGCTTAAACTGCAAATTGCTCGAAAAAAAATACCGCAAATTCCTGCTCATAATTTAAGCTTTTATATTGGTATTTGGAATGTTATGTCAATATAAATTTACTATTTAACAATGATAAAATTTTTTTGCTAATAACCCAACCTCTAATATATCAGTTTGGAACGAGTTTAATTTATTTCGAATTTTTTCACAAGAGTGGAGACACCAAAAAATGTATATTATATGCTTTGCATATAGTATTCAACATTTTTTACACACACCCTTTGCCGTCATTCAGGGCATCTCAACTATGCCGTGTCTAGTCATTTTTTTTTTCTCCGGTCTCGTATAAGTTTAAATCGACCGTTGTTGGGCTGCCCTTTTGATAAGAATGCGAAATAAATTGTAAGAGGAAGGAAACAAAATTTGAAAAAATATAATAAAAATGAAACTAAAATTTTTATTTGCGTCGCGAAAACTTTTGTTGACCGCATTCATAAAAGAAATGCGACTCAAGACTTTGGTAAATAATAAAAAACTTTTTTTACGTGACGCAAAATGTGTTGCATACTTTATGGGCCACACCACCCAAATGAAATATGAAACAAATAACGTTGCCCGAACTTAAGGAACTGCCACAATTTTCTAATTACGAAATAGAAAATATTAAATTAAAGACCAGCCTTCAGGCCACCAATAGCAACTGCTGCAGCTAGAGCTACAGCTTTAGGAGTGCGTGTCAGTTTAAGCTTATAAAAGACCATAACGATGACTTACAAATTACAGTCGCCCAGCCACCTTGCCCCGGGGGGTCGTGAGGACACGCCTGCTGTCGTTTACATTTAGCAAATTTGGCAAACACTTTTGGCAATTTTCGGCTCTCAATTGCATGAGCTTTATTAGGACAAATGGTGCTTAGGCAAATTGTTGCTTTCGTTAGCTTTCGGCAAGGGCGGATGTAGGGATGTAAAGTGGGAGACGGACGCAGCCTGAGGGGCAGCACAAACAAAAGCAGAAATTACAAAATTAACGCATTTATTTCCAATTGAATTTCCACTTTTCCGCTTTTTATTTTTCAACCTAATTGATAATTTCTCACAGGAAGCCAGTCGAAAGAGATTTAATGGAAAATTCGTAGTAAAGTTATAATTAGCTGCCGCTTAAAAACATGCAATTAATTTGCAGGTGTACAGTAATTTAATTAGCCAATCATTTATAAATGCCTTTAATTTATGGGCAACTGTTTGCTTAAACGCTTAAATTAACATGGAAAATAAATAAAGCTGAATTTGGGTTCGGAAAAATACATAAATCTTTGCTGCTGTGATGACAACTATAAAAATTTCTAAACCATTTGTAGATATAACCAATCGTTTGTCTGAGAAACTTTCTATTATCCTACTTAACTGACGTACGAATAAACAAATAAACATATGTTGGTACTTGCCAACAATTGTGGCCATAAACAAGTATTTATGGTCTATACGATTGGCTTAGCTCAAATAAAAACTTTATTGAACCTATACAATTCGTCTAAGCATATACATTCAGACTTTTCCCTATACGCGATTTCATCAAAATCAAATAGAAAAGCAAAATCTAAATGACATTCATCATTCATAAACGCGCCAAAAGCTGCCAACGGCAACAAGCATGAAAATGATCCAAAATGAGCTGAAGAAAGGACAACAAAAGTAGCAACAACCACACAAGGCGACAGCAATTTTTATGAGCGCCAAAGCAAAATGCTTTGTGACTTTGTTACATTTTTCATGGCAACAGTAAAAAGTTGCCTTTATTACCTTCTTTCTTACTGCAGTCTGCCTGTCCATCTGCCTGGCTGACTGTCCAAATATTTATGCAGGCAAAGCTAAGAAGATTGATGCTGACTGGCCAAAAAGCTGCTGAAAAACATTTCATGCTGATCTGATGTCGGCAAATTTTTCACTCAATGCTTAGTAGACGTTCATCTATTGCAAAAGGCATATTGATTTCGTAATGAAGGAAAAAATGATTTAAAACAAATCTAATAAGCCGTTAAATTCATTGAACAACAATTTACCAGCCTATAACATTCTATGATGAATAAAAACAAATGAGTAAAACAAATATAATTTGTCTTTTATATAAACTTGTATAGTCAAAAATAAAAAATATAAATAAAAATATTTACTTACAAACTTAATATACTATTTTCTTCGAAAAGAGTATAAATATTTACTTACAAAGTTTGTAAATTGTTTCGTAAGTGAACAAATGCAAAATAAATATTGGTTAGGAACTAAATTGCATTAAATACAGAAAACAATGCTTACCCTCTTGTTAGTTTTAAACTATGTAATATTACTTATTTTCTGGATTGTCCTTTGCTAGGGTATTTATATAGTCTAGCTATTTAAAAGTCGATTCTCATCTCATTCACTTGCAGCTACCACATAGCATTATGGGCGAAGAGCTGGCGTTCGTTTTTGGTGCGCCGCTGGCGCCGGCCGGCCCATTTCCCAGCCACAGCTATTCCGTGCAGGAAAAGCTGCTTTCCGAGGCGGTAATGGCATATTGGACGAACTTCGTAAAGACCGGGTGAGTAGTGTTGTCGGTGCCGAAAACGGAATTGAAGAGTGCATTTGGTGAAAGTTTGCGATTGCAAACGCCACACGGCATTATGGTGTTGGCCCGGTGCCGGGGGAGGGAGGCGAATTGATAGTGGAATAGGAACGGGAGCGGGAGCGGGAACGGGATCGGGTATCTGAGCCATCAACGCGACGAGTCGCAGCTCTGCATGCAAATGCGAATGCGGATGCGATATCCATGGAACTGGGATGCGGCACGTTTGGCAATCTGCAACGCTCGGACAGTGAAATGAATAGAATTTTTACTGCCGCTTTTATTATCATTTCGCTACAAAAACAACTCTACAAATGGGCCATAAGCAGGGGAACAACCACAGCAACTGCAATGCAAATATTATTAGTTGAAATGCGGCATTGCGACGCGCCCCAGGGCAAAATGGCAATCAAAACTGAAATCAGAGATCGTTAGCAGACATTTCTCTTTCGCTATATATTTATATATAAATACATACGAATATATCTATATATATATATATATATTTCTGCATTCTGCAGGCAACTCTGTATGTTCCGGTTCAGACGGTCATTACTCATATGACAATGAGATTTTATAAGAACAAGTGTAAAAGAAAAAGTGAATATCAAAATACAGGAATTGTAAGCATGATTATTTATTAACAAGTAAGTGTGCTCGAGTCGGCAGTGCCCGACTAGGAGATACCCTGAACCCAATCCATATATTCATTCATACTAGCCTATGCAAGCTTACACACGCTGCAAGCAGTGCAAGCAGCTTAAGCAGTTATATTGCTTTTTCATTGAGCCCCACACAATGGAAAGTTAAATCTTAAACAACTTCTGTCTTTATTGTCCGATCTTATTGCAATTTTTTGGGCATACAATTGGCAATGCTCGAAATTTATCGATAACTTTTGAAGGGGATGTTATTGATAAAATCAAATAGACTTGATCTGTCCTGGGACTACGAGGACTTATATTCCTAATATAAAGTCTCTAGCTCTTATAGTCTCTGATATCCGCGTGTTCATACAGACAGACGGACGGACAAACAGACGGACATGGCTAGATAGACTCGGCTGTTGATACTGATCAAGAATGAACATGCTTTATATGGTCGGAGATGCTTCCTTATGCCTGTTACTTTTGCACAACTTCATTATCCCCTATTCCCCATTTTTCATGGGTGCGGGGTATAGAAATTGATAGTTTTTAAGGTTATGAATGCAAAGATTTCGGTTATATTATGTTCATGTTAACGACTTTAGTTTTATTACATAATTAAATGAAAGGCGACTAGTTCCTTCCAATTCATTGAGTTCGAACATTTGTCAATGAATTATTAACAATGTAGAATAAAACATTTTTGTATATTTGTGCCTCATCTTCTCACAGCAATCCCAAAGCACCCTGGAAGGGCACATTTTTAAACTCTCATCTGTTGGAATGGGATCGCTATGATTTGGACTGGCCGGAGTTCAATAAGCGTGCGCAGGCGTATCTCAATATTGGTGAGTATCTCATATCCACACTCAATCCCAAAATCCCCACTGCACCACCGACCACAAAACCGTGAACTAACGAATGCTTTTCGATGCATTTCGCCTCTGGTGGCAATTGCATGATTGGGTTTATGGACAGGCATTCCGCCGACCGTGGGCTACAAGTACCGTCAGATCTACATGAATTTCTGGAACAAAGAGCTGCCGGACGAGCTGAATCAAATTGCGGCCATACAGCAGCAGGGGCAGCAGCAGCAGCAGCAACAGCAGCATCTGCTGTCCGGAAACGAGGTGATTACGGGTCATATGAGCAAATACGGGGCGCGCGACAATGGCGCCGAGGATCCGGTGCGTACGCTCAAATTGCTGCTGCAGGAGCCGCTGGCAACAACAGCCGGCAGCGAGCAGACAGAGACCGCTGCCGAGAACATGTACAATGCCCCGCCCACATTCGGTCATGTGCACAGGCAGCAGCAGCAGCAGCAGCAGCAGCATCAGCAGCAGCAGCAGGGCGTTGAGGGCGTGGCCATATCCGGCGAGGAGCAGACGCAACCCTCACAGCACGAGTACGGCGAGTACGGCGCCCCAACAGCAGCCCCAACGGAGCCGATAGCAAAATCGGAGACAACGCTGCAGCTGCTAATCGCGCTCATTGCCATCTTTATCGTGCTGAACGTGGTCATCTATGCGACTTTCCTGCTGCGGCAGCGTCGCAAGCGAAACACTTCGCTGCAGCGCAAGCTGGGCGGCCAAATGCTCAGCTACGATGGCGCCAACGATGACGAGCTCAAGCGCTGCAGCAAATCGCGCGACGGCGATGAGAGCTATGTGCTCGATGTGGTGCGCAAATCCAATACTTACGAGGCCATCAAAACGGGACAGCGCTCGCCCATAAATGGCTTTGCGATGCAGCGCCAGTTGAGCAGCTCCACCATGGACACGCATACGAAAGTCTGCGAGTGGATGTCCGCCCAGCAGCAGGGCCCCGCTCAAAAGCTGCTCAAGTCTGGCAGCTTTAATACGGCACCAGCGCCGCTAAGTGCTGCACAGCCGGACAGCCGCATTATCATCTGCCAGGACATTGAGGTGGCGGATGCGGCTCTGCTGACGCCCCAGCACATGCACGAGACGCAGGAGGGGCTGCACTATGAGCTACTGCTGCAGCGTCAGCACTCGGCGCTGACCGAGCCAAGTGAGGCGACGCTGCAGCCACAGCACAGTCAGAGCCACGGCCACACTCACTACCACACCCACTCAGATCCTGTGGACATGATTTTGGCAGCGGATGAGCAGGTAACGAGTTTTGTGCATGCCGACGATGTGGACATTAATGTGACGAGCCGTGATGAGTGTGCCCTTCAGCTGCCAACGCTCAGTGTGGCACAGCAGCTGGCCTTGCTGCAGCAGCGCAACTATCCGAAGGTCCTGCCCACGGCACAGGATTTGCGTCACAGCTACAAGCGCAACTCGCTGCCGCCGCAGAACTTTCCAGTGCCAGTGCCGCCGCCGAGGACGATTAGCAGCACTCTGGGCCGGCGGCGGCGGGACAGCAGCAACATCACAACCTCGCCGCTAATGCTGGCGCAGGACTGCGGCGAGGACGAGCTGCGTGAGCCGCCCATCACGCAGAACACGCTGATTGTTGGGCCCATAGTGCCCAAGTCACCTGCGGCAACGCTCAAGCGCACTAAACAACCGATCGGGACCGGGAACGGGACCGGGACCGGGACCGCTACAGAGTCCATCAGCAAGCCTGCTTCCACGCTGAGCGGCTCGTTTCAGTCGTTCGAGTCAGTGCCGCCGACGCCGGCGCCCCATGAGGCAACCCCGCCTCAAGGTCAACGCACTGAGTGCGTCTATGCCATCGAGGCGAGCGCCAGTGTCAGCTCGCTGCCCAGCTGGTCGGCGCCCAATGGCGACCTGTATGCGCAGCCCACCAAGTCCGCTTCGAGGACATCGCTCATACCACGACCGCTGCCGACGACAGTCGAGACACAACAAGTGACAAATGGAGCTGCAGCAGCTAGTATTGGCTCTGGCACGCCCAGCCGCATACCGCAGCTGCAGCGTCAGGCTTCCAGCAAGGACTTGCCGTCGCCTGACATCTCCGACAGCCAAATAGCAAATGTCAGCGCAGCGGCAAGTGCACGCATCGAGTCCAGCATCTCAAGTGATTCCTGGCGCTCCTCCTCGGTGTCATCGTCCTCCTCGTCATCGACGGGCACCGTGCGAACGGAACTGCAGCAATGTCAGCCAAAGTCGGGCAAAAGCATTGCGACGCATATCTAGAAGATGGCAAGCAGTGCCTTCAATCTGACACCATCATGAGGACACCCGCTGTGCAGCGAACGCAATGCGACGACAGCTGCAGTCGCCTGCCAAAATCCTTTGATGGCTTGTGGTTTGGTTTCGGTACGCATATATTTTCCAGTGTTTGCGCAAATTTAATAATACATTGCGGTCGAAAGTTTATCTTTGACTTGGCGGCTGGATTGGAAAATGCTAGAGGATTTGCAGCAGCAGCTGCTGCCTGCGGTCGCTTTAGTTGGCAAAAGTTTGGCCAGGCTTTGATTCAAATTAGAGAGCGCGAACAGCGAAATAGCTAATGAAAATGCTAGTAATACAAGCTTGTAGATTGGATAACTATTTTACGGCAAAGCTCTCAACAATTTTAATTAGTTCAATGCACAAAACAGGAAAAAACAACAAAAAACTAAACATAAGATGCATGCAAATGTCTTGTAAAGTAATAATATCTTGGATACACCTAAATAATGATGTAAGACAAAGTGTAAAATCGTTATAGTTTTTTTCTTTATCGAATTACTCAATTATCTTAAAAGAAATTTAAAAAAAATAATGTTTATGTATATATTCCGATAAGTTAAGCAATTTTATCATCACAATATTTGCAATGCTAAATATGGAAAAACAAAATATGACTTTCGCACAAATACGGAGTAGATTTTAACCTTAAAAGGATTAAACAAATGTACCAAGATATAGCAAAACAAGAAGAAGATAATAAGAAAAACAAATTTTGAAATGATTTTGTGCTTATCGTAAGCATTAACAAGTATTATGGAAAGATAATGTGGGCAGCTACTGATTAGTTAATATATATACACATACAAAATAGATTAAACTTAAGTCATTAGCAAGATTATAATTAACCTAAATATAAGCCAATAAGAATATAAGTACATAATCATGCAAATAAGTTCAGTCTGTTTATTTTTGGGCTAATTACTTGTGCCAACAACTTTTCCATTGCCCACTTTGAAAACTTGTTACCTGCGCAGCAGACCAACAACTATGCTTAATTTTATTGTCAGCAATTTGGCCAACTATTGTGTCAGCCAAATCGCAAATGTAAGCGAGTTACACAACAGTAGTTGTCAATACACAAAGCCCAATTCGATGGCGCTGCCAACTTAATTTGAAGCCAAAGCTAAAGCTGAAGTATTGTCAACATTTGTGCAGTTGCAAATATTTCAAATATTTTCAATAACGTGCGTGGTTGTTGTTGCCGCAGGGAGTTACTTCAAACTTGTCACCGCAAAATAGTTCACTGGCATTTCCCGAAACTCTATCCTGTTGGATTTTTGACTGCCTGGCCTGGCCTGGGTAAAGTTTTGTGCCCGGCTTTTATGCTTTTGCCTTTGTGGCGAATTGAGTTATTGTGTCGACTTTTATTTTATATTTTTGGGCGGGGTTTGGTATTTTATGCAAATAACTCTCATGCTAGCATGTTTTTATTCCGCCTGGCACAAGGCAACAACTTTGGCCCGAAAAGTAAAAGTAAGTGTTGTTGTTGCTGTTGCTTTTTTTCCCTGTAAATTGAAATCCTTGCCATAAACAGAACGCAGAAAAGTTGTAATTAAATTGTGCGCCCAATTGAATTGTTTGGCGCAACGGTGCAAGTGGCGAGTCCTTTTCTCATTTTCATATTTTCGCTTTTCGCTTTACGTTTTGCATTAATATTTGTGTTGCTCTAATTGTGTTAAGTAACAGCACGTACCTCCAGGGCTAGCTAATTGGGGTAACCAAAAACTTAACGAAACTTCAGCAGAAAGCATATCAATTACTTACAACAATAGCTATGGGGCTCTGCTTAAGTTGTCACAGCAGTTCGACAGTATTCACACATATTTGCACTTCAAAGGATAAAATAGGCTGTGGCTTCACATGTGCCTGGCTCAATTTCCATCTCTGTTCATTTTCCTTCTAGTCGGCTGTGTGTTAATTTGCCACAATTTCCAAACGCTTGGAGCAATTTTTTCACTCACTTTGAGCGCACATTTCATTTCACTTTATTTTTCTCAGTTTTGCTCGACACGTGGGATATTGCCTTTATGCATGGTTAAGTCTGCAGCATTACGGAGTGAAACGTGTTTCAAACATTTGGTTAATTAAATCAGTCAAGGATTTACTATAAAAAAAAGGATATAGTCCTAAGCCTGCAAGGCAAATATGAATAGTCCTGCTCATATCGCTTCTATTGAATCGGATGATGAGGATCGAAACTCTCAAGCTCTTGATGCTTAATAGTATATATTATTTTCAGGTTTCTCTTTAGTTCTTATTTAGTTGTACAATCAGCTTTAGCTATTTTGTTTTTAAATATTATTTAATTATTTGCTACGTAAATCTGCTTATTAAAGCTTTTATGTTGACATTTCACAACCAAAACTACTCTTTAATTTAACCACAAGCCAAATCACAGTTTCAAGCTGAATAATAAACGCCACAAAAAAATACTTTATCCAAATCACTGGCAACCACAAATTAGTATTAGCAGAAGAGAAAATTGAAATGAAAATTCGCAAGCTAAGAAAAGCAAAATAACTTGCAAATAAATAAATAAATACCAACAGAAAAGCCAAGGAGACAAGAGTTGAAGTCATAACTGGGGATGGAATTCAGGAAAAACTATATAGTTGCATACCACAATTTTGGTCGTAGTTTTATTTTATGTTTGCAAGGTTATGTCGAGTTTATTTTATTCTCTGTGGCTTGCAAGGGGCAATTAAAATAAATATTTGTTGCAATTTAATATTTAATTGCATTAATTTAAAGCTGTCAATGAGCAAATATAAATATTAAGTCAAATGCATGTGAAAAAAGGGTTGTTTTTAAATGTGGCAGAAAGAAAAATAATTACAATTGCTTATAATAAATGCATATGCGTTGATATTTCTGTGGAATTGTTGAACACAAGTTAAACAGCTTAAATGCATCATGACTAATTTATTGACTTTATAATTAGTATTATAAGATTAATATTATTAAGCTTAATATAGACGTATGAAATTAAATACTAACAGGGTCAATAGTTTAAATTCAATAGCATTCAACAATAAACTGGTTAAACATTCCACAATATGACATGCCCAGCTCCCTGCGTACATATAAATATAACAAAACCCAAAAAATGATCAGAAAGCAAATATACATAATGTATAAAAAAAAGTAAACAAAGCAAATATGCAAATTATGTTTTGTCGTGTATTTTACTTTATATGATGATGGCTTTTGTTTTCTTTTTTTTTTCTTTTTGATGAGCATTTGCTTTGTTTGACTTTTTAATGAAAATTTTCATAATTTAATAGGCGCCGTGCACAAATCAACAAAGGACATCAATTTAAATAAACATGTGTAAATTAGTTAAAAGCCAAACAATTATTATAATCTGTAATCTGTATTTGTAAAAAAAAGAAAATAACACACAAAAATATTTGAGTCGAAATAAAAAGCATTCTACATATAACAATAACTTTTTTAATGTGTTGACAACCTATTTTGAGTATTCTGTCACTTTAATCTTTTTTAAAAAGCTAAATAGTCCAGGCAGATTGACAGCCTTTGTAAATCATGATTTTTTTCAATTGCATACTCTGAATAATAGGCATTGAGTTGGAAACAAGTATTTATTAACTAACATTGAAACATAGAAATACCTCCCAAATATTTAAGCCCATTTTAAATCCTAAGCTGCAAAGCTAAGTAAAAGATGCAAACACAAGCAAATTTTCAAGCAATTTTTTGACAACTTGGAATATTGAAGCCACATTTTATTCAATAAAACTTTTTTCAAATATTATTTAAAATGACTTTGCTATTATTATTTTTATATTGTACATGGATTGGTCGATTTAACATTATTTTCAAATGAAACGGTATTTTGCTGTAGATTTTCTATTGTTTAAAACACTTAAACAGTTGTGCTAAAGGAGTAAAATAAATATTTAATTATATGTAAGTACTTCGCTGATGATAATGTTGTGGCCCTTTTTCGATTGTCGAGTGCATTTCCAGCTCAATTTAGATTTCATTCATCTGTCTAATTGTTTTTTTGTTTATGTTTTGCGGTGCAGTTGTAGTTCAATGAGCCGCAAAATTACCGCGTTAATTGTAATGTAATGAAAGCATAATACTTTCCCAAATTGTATTGAAATTGATCTAGTAATTAAATCAAACCAAAATAAAGTACAATAATTTGGTGAAGCTTAATTTATTTGAAAAGAAAGAAATACAATACAAAAGCATACCAGGAAAATATAAATAAAAAAGAAACATATTTTGACCTGATTAAATATTTAGGTTTAGTTGAGAATTGAGTCGAGGGATATCCGAAAGAAAGAAGCTGCTCCCAGTGCCAAATACGAAACACACACAGTTTTACTTATGACAAAGCATATATTATTTGTGTATAAATATATGTATTTTATGACTTTTGTTTTCTTACCACATTTTTCTCATTTCATGCATGCATTTTGTTATTTTTGCTGCTGGACAAAGCCTGAAACGAAACCAAAGCAAAATCACTGTGTATGTCAGTCCACTCCAGTAAGATAGCATCACGAAGGGCGCAAAATGCAAACTTATTGAAAAATACAAAATTTGGAAATGAAAAGTTATTTTGTTAGTTTGCTTTTTGAAACTTTGTTGACTATACTCCAAAGTTTTCAAAAAACCGTTTTCCTAGCCGTATAAAATTTGCTACAATTTACCCACTGCAGATTACAAACCACAAAAAGATACAACTATATATATTATTGGAATAGTAAAAAGAGCCAAAGGAACATTCAAGCAGCACAGTTTCTGATGAAGGATATGAATAAGAACTACTTTTCGAAATGATAAGCATAGTTCGCACATCACAAAAAACAAGCAACGCAACGAGCAAAATGCGCAACTCTTTGTACCATATACTTACGTCACTAGATTGTTACCTTCCACAGGGGCTTCTCTTATTTGATAAAAATAATCTTCAAGAGTCTATGGAATAGCAGAAAAGCGCAGGAAACTTTATAAAACGTGACTTCAACTAGATGTGTGCCAGCAGTATGGAAAGCAGCAGCTGCACCGCCTGCAACGTGGTCGAAGGGCGATGAGGCAGCGTATATGCTAGGCTCCCGCCTGACTGCCTTCACGACTATACGGGACGGGAGTAATTGCCTTCGAGTAGCAATTAATGCCATGATATTGCGGTTCGGCGGCACGTGGCATGCGCCATTTGTGCGCAGCGCTAATATGGCAAATGAGACGCATTGACAGCCACACACTTGCCTGGCAACCAGCTAGTGGCAAGCACTTATTCCTTTTATTTGTGTAGCATACTTTGCAGCGCCTCTCGTAGTTTTACGTTCAATTTGCTTATTGCCAACGTAAACTTATGCAGACGATGAGAATGTTGTCGCCAGCGTTTGCCCCACTTCCAGCCAAGTTTGTTGCAATTTGTAATTTGGGTCGTTCTCGTTCTCGTTCTCGTCCTCGTAGCTGCTTTGTTGTTGTTGTTGTTGTTGTCGTTGTTGCAGCTCGCCCCCTCGCCTTTTCTGCTACGCATTTGTCGCTAATTTGGCGCGAACTGCCTTGCTTTCACCTCCCTTTGACTCACGTACAGTCCCTTTCAGATAGTACGGTTCGCGTTTCCCTTTATAATTGCTTGGCACCAATTGTTTTAAATGCTCGACGCGCGTACACAAATTGCTTGGCTGCCGCCACCACAGTGCTGAGCTGAATGCAGCCTTTTAACCAAGTTGAGTACTCTTACACCGGCCAACAAAAGTGTTTGTCTGAGCTTTGAGTTTGTGCTAGAACAAACAAAAGTCGTAATATATAAATCAAATATATCTCCAACAATGTATAGCAACAAATACTTAAATATTTCCAACGTTTTTTTTTCTTAGCTCAAGTTCAATATAGAAGTTGAAAAAAATATGTCAGAATGATCTAGTCGAGAGTGCTGGACTATGAGATACCTTGTACCCAGTTGTTATATAGACACACTTGATAAGCATACAGGATCAAGTTGTATTGCTAAGATTTCTAAATTGTCATACTTTGTCTCTCGCAAAAGAACATTCATCACTAAATATACTGTTGAAGGTGAAAGAAAGTGTTTTAGGTATGATTGAGTTCTTTTCCATATATAGCTGCATAAATATCTCTTCAAATTCTTATTAATTGTTGTAACAACCCTATCCAGTTTATGTGTATCATGTGTATTTGCACAAAAAAATGGTCCAAGAGGTTAAGTATTAATAAATATTTGTTTTGTTGTCTAGTGTTAATGGCAATGGCTTCGTGTAGCAATAAGAAATTGCAAATGTTTTTATTATAAACAAAGAGTTTGTGTGCGCGTGAGAGTGTGCGTATATGTTGGTTTGAACTTTTCGCCGTTTCAAGTCGAAATCGATGCGCATCAATATTCAATATGTTGCTTTTACTGGCATCGAGCTCAACTACCCAGCCGCCTAGGTCGGCATCAGCAGCAGCATCAGCAGCATCAGGAGCGCAATCTCAATGCGAATCCTCGACGAATCCATACGCCAAACGCCAGCTGATGTTTGCTTTACGTAATGGAATTGTGCGGTGACTGGTGAGCGGTGGCACATTTTCGCCTTGGCCCCACAGTTTGCCACGCTTTTTCCTCAACTGACTTTTCACTGTGCGCATATGTGTGTGTGTGTGTGAATTTTCCTTGGCTTGGCGTACGGATTGGCGTTTCAGAGGCTTTCAATTGGCTTGCGGCGTGCGGGATGCGGGATTCGGAAAGTGGGATGCGCCAATGTTTCAACATTTGCCGTGCACATTTTCGATGCCGCTTCATTCAATTTATTTTCGACTGAAATTAAATAAAAATACGCATACATTAAATTGCAATTGAGTGCCACATTGACATAAGCTGATTATTCAGCCATGTTCGCAACGTAAAACCAAATATTTATACTGTGTTAATAATAGTGAAGATAGTTCCGCACAAAATGTGCGAAAAGTTTGGCTGGAGTTGCCTCAACTTGCAGCTGTTTGCTTGCAAACACCTTGAGCACAATCTTATCATATGCGCACCAGTGTTGTGTAACAAAGCAGACACGTGCTCGTATTAGCAGCCAACTAAGTGTTGTTATTCCACAGTTTTACACCACAATTACCAGCTCCACACCCGAGTCCCCTTCGTTCATTCCCAATCGTTCTAACTACGTGCCGCACAGCACAACAACTACGTGTCGAATTCCCGAATATCCCCACGTTACTCATAAATGTTAGACAATGTCTGTAGCGTGCGGGCCTCTGTATGTGTGTGTGTGTGTGTGTGTGTGTGTACGAGAGAGAGAGTGTGTCATGTGCATGTTTTGGCATCCTTCCATCCTGCCACACCTCCTCGCATAGCTCTTAGCTGCTTATAGCTTGAGAGATGCGCATATGCCTGCCCATTTAAAGTGTTTTTACAGCATACCCCAAAAGCTTCTGCTTCTGCTTCTACTTCTTCTTCAGCTGTTCTCTTACAACGTAATCATATCAGCGCTACATTTTGTCAGCCGCTACTCTTTACCTACATATACACACACACACACACACACACACACACACACACACACTCGTCTGTGTGTTGCAACATGCTCTACATGCTGTCCTTGCTTTTGTGTTTTTTGTAGCTGTTTGCGTTCCCTATTTTGTTGTTTTGTTATGCCAGTTTTCATATTCCCGGGCTTAACTAAGCCTGAAGCGGCCGTCCTGAGTGCATTGTGAATGCATAGCGATTAAAAATAATTGAAAAACACGTTACGAACACGAATAAGTGTTTTCTTGTTTGGTTGTCGCATTTTCAAGAAGTTTTTCATTAAGTTAATCAATGAATGTATTTGATGATTCTATGAAATAAATCAAATATATATTGGTGTAGAAAACGAATGTTTGAGCAGGCAAAGAGGATACAAAATATAACAAAATTAAGTAAAAGAAATATAAATAATAAATTTATTAAATATTATTTTTGGTTTAGTGTCAGCAGTGATAGACAAAAGAATTGAGAGAAAGTCTTATCAAATCATATGTAAATCTTAAATTTAAAAGCAAACAAATTAAAACGTTGCAGTCGGGCGTAACTGACTACGAAATACTCTGATACCATTATATGAGCAGCTAAAAACAGGTGGAACAGGACCTATTTGCTGATGTATCGGTGAGGGCTTTGGTGAGTAAGCCTAACAGCAATCAACATTTCAAGTTTGGGAACTCTGGCTCTAAAACAGTGGGAGATATGGATTTTGGGAACGGGAGGGGGAGGCGGTGACTCTAGCTCCTAAACTCCTAAACTTAGGAGATGTAGATAGATGTTGATGTTGGGCGCGTTCTAGTGAGCGTGACTGGAACATCCAGATCACAATCTTTCCATAAAGTTCAATTTACTATGAATACCTTCGGTATCAGATAAATAAAGACAATTTTCATACTGCAGCATGTATAACAATAAGTATCCTTTTAAGAACCATACAATTTATCTAAATGCATTTCTTAAGCAATCATTTTTCTGGCTTACAGATTTAATATGAAGTCGCCTGACACCTTCCAGGTGAAATGCATCAACTCAATTTGCAGCTCTGCATTCGTGTTAATAAACTAACGATCCGCTGTGCTCAAATTGTGCTCCTTTCCAGCGCCAGTCACCTACAAAGCCATACACATCATTTTGATGTCAATTATTTTGCCGTCAAGAGTCGACATGGCTTTTGTATGTAGTCAGCCATCCGCTCCTGAGCCCCTCAGAACAAAAGTGGCACATAAACGCGGCACGGCAACGGTAACCCTATTCCGAATCCAGATCTAGACACAGACGCACCAACACAGCGAAATACGTAACCTTTGCTCAATGTTGTTGGCGATGTTGCTGTGAATTCCTTGTCGTGCGACTTTGAGGCGGGCTCGGGTTTCCCATCCGACGTGTTGCTGTAGCCCTCCTGTGGCCCTGCTTCTGCTCCTGCTCCTGCTCGAGGTTTAAGCCCTGCCAAATTGGAGCAGCAAATTGCAGCTGAAAGCAGTCGTCTAGTAATTGCCGAAAAATAAAGCTGAAAAGAGGACAAGAAGGATTGTAATATTGTTGTACCTAATGATTATGTCAATTGTTAAAAAGAGATTACAAAATGCAACTAGTAGGAAAATAAACGTATTTACAGGCTGACGAAGATAAAATATGTGAATTTAACAAAAATGGGAAGTTTATTACTAATAGTTTATATATTCTAGACTCACAGACTTGTATATATGAGTTTGCCATAGAGTTTTTATACAAGGATATAACTTGCAACCGACTGTTCCTATGATAGTCTTATGATACTATAGATCGACTTTGACAAATGTTGGCTAAGACGTTATAGGCATAATACAAAGTAATTCATACAATGACTATGCGGTGATGATTCGATTGATTTAATTGATTTCATAAGTAATCTGCATACTGCGATTGTACTCAGTTTACTTCATTAAGCTCATAAATTAAGGTCTATGTAAGTTTATTCATTTTACAAAATCTCTGGGCAACTATTGCAGTTCTATGTTGTCAACGAACCCAAACCGAAGAGTGACAGATACCTGTAGGGCTCCAGGAAAATAAATAGCCCACCTATAATTTAGCAACAGTTTCTATTTGAAGAAGTTACTTATCTACATGACAAATAAAACGGAATAAATATATACATATGTATAAAGAAAATTAGTTTTGGCATTTGACAGCCCTATAATAGTTTCGACAGCAAACAAATAGCTCGTTTGTTCATTCGGAAATGAACCTTCAAATCTTTAAAAGTGGTCTGACACCTATAACGATGTTTTTAGAGATTCGCAACCAACCGTTCACTAAAATCTGTACAGATTTCTGTTGCACACCTGTATTTAAATGTTTACAAAAAGCCATTAAATCGAAAATGGCCGCGAAACCTTTGGTGCAATTTTTCACCAGTAATCTAACTACTAAATTGAGTGCCGCTAGATTTAAATTGTGGGAAATATTCATTTTCTTATCGATTTGCGGTTTGAGGTATGTCGACATGCTATCGATTTGCCTTTCAGACAACCAAAAGCATACATTCGTTGTCAGTGTATAAATATATACTAAGTTCTTATCAACTAAATTATTCAAATCATATTATTTTGTATTGCTTAACACACAAAGTTATGCAGTGCTACATAAATGGTTTAAATAAAAAACTTGAGATGCCATCGCGTTTTTAAAATGCTAAATAGCGCTGCCACCTAGAAAGCCATAGCTGTCATTCTCCAAACGCCAGCTGGCAACGCTGCCAGCTTAATTGACGTCAAAAATGAGTGAATATTGTGTATTTAAACAAAACTTGTAAGCCGAAACGATTTCTCGCTCCACTGTCAAACACAAACAACAAGGAATACGGAATACGGAAGAGTCGACGCCATGTCGAAGGATGAAGCTGCCGTCATTGAAAAGCTGCTGCAAGAAGACAGAGGCAGCAGTGGCAGCAGCGGCCGCGACAAGCCGAAAAGCCTTCCCAAGAAGATGCTCAACGATCCGCGCTTCCAGATTCGCCCAATGCAGCAGGTGGCATCCGCCTGTACTGGGGCAATGATCACCGCCTGCTTCATGACGCCGCTGGACGTGATCAAGACCCGCATGCAGTCGCAGCAGTCGCAGTCGAACAAGTGCTTCCTCTACAGCAACGGCCTGATGGATCACCTCTTCAGCTGTGGCGCCCATGCACAGACCACAGTCCGCGGCACCCTCAAGCCACACTTCCGCAGCACACTGGATGCCCTCATCAAGATTAGCCACCATGAGGGAATCGGCGCACTCTGGTCGGGACTGGGTCCCACTTTGGTCTCGGCCCTGCCCTCGACTGTTGTCTACTTTGTGGCCTACGAGCAGTTCAAGGCCAGGTACATTTCCATCTACCAGCGCCACTTTGCGCCTCCTGCGAATGCCCAAAAACAGAATCAGCAGCTGCCGCTGCTCGTGCCCATGTTGTCGGGAGTGACAGCGCGCATTTGCGCCGTGACCTTTGTGAGTCCCATTGAGCTGGTGCGGACCAAGATGCAGTCGCAGCGGCTCAGCTACGCTCAGATCCTGCAGTTTGTGCGCAATGTCATTGCCCTTCAAGGCATCACGGGCCTGTGGCGCGGCTTGCCGCCCACCATACTCAGGGATGTGCCCTTCTCGGGCATCTATTGGCCCGTCTATGAGTACCTCAAGATCTGCTTTAGCAACAGCATCGAGGAGCAGCCCTCGTTTGGCTTGAGCTTCGTCGCCGGCGTGCTGGCCGGCTCGATGGCGGCGCTGGTCACGTGTCCCTTCGATGTGGTCAAGACGCACGAGCAGATCGAGTTCGGGGAGCGCGTCATCTTCACCGACTCGCCCAGCAAGGAGGTGAACAAGCAGTCCACCTACAGTCGCCTCCAGGCCATATATCGTGTCTTCGGTCTGCGCGGACTCTTTGCCGGCTATGGGCCCCGATTGTTCAAGGTGGCGCCCGCTTGTGCCATTATGGTATCTACTTTTGAGTATAGCAAATTGTATTTCTTCTACTATAACGTCCATCAGCACAATGAGCAGCTGCTGCTCAGCAATCCCAATGCGCAGCTGGTCAAAGTGGATGATATCAAATAATAAATTCCGCAAATTGATGCAAGTTTCTTACCTTTTCTTTAACGATTACATTTACTTTGTCTTAAATTGTTAATATTGTTGATTGTTAAAATGAGTTTAATTAGCCACAAGAAAACCAATTTACATTTGCACAGCCTGAGGCAGCTATTTTTGTAAGGCTGCTCGGCCAGCTTCTGTTGACGAGTTCGAGTTCGAGTGCGAGTGCGAGATCTGTTGATTCAGTTAAACATTTACACAAGCTGACACTGGAAGGGATGTTAAGGAAATGGAATTGATGAGGAATGAATTATATATGCACGCGGCACACTTCACACGCTTTGTAAGAGGAAGTTGAAATATCCGGCAGCAGTACTTGGGGCATTTTTCATACCCTGTGATTGTCCAAGTTAGATAAGAGGGCTTAAGGGGGTCTATGGGTTACCCCCTTAAGAACATGCATATTTAATTCTCGAAGAGGCAAATTTATATATCAACTGCATTTTATATGATGACATTAAAAATAAGTCTCACAATATTATCATATTATTTGATGATCACAATATTTTACAGTAAGGTTCATAATTTTGTGCAAGATACAAGAAAATATTCGTACTCAAATCTAATTCACAATTAAATGAATTGTAAACGCAGGGTATTCTTTGGGCCGGCTCGCGACAGCAATCATCATTTTTAAATGTATTTATGTGAGTTTTAAGGAAATGAATTCATGACAGAGTTGACAAATAAGAGTTTGAGTTTTCATACTCAATATAAACTGTTAAATATTACAAATGGAGGAATAAGCAAACATAAATTGTATTTAAACTGCAAGTAGCTACTTATGTTGTTATGATGTTTATTAATTACAGAATAAATAAGACCTAAAACATGTTTAGAACTGTACAGTAAAGTACAACAATCGACACTTAACCTAAATCTTCGAATCAAGTTTAATTTCTGTTGCTTTATTCTTTGTGTTATCCGCATTATTTTTAAGCTTTAATGAAGTACGGTCAATTCTCTGTTTCAGTTCCAGTTGCTTGAGCAATAATCGAATTATGCTGTGCAGCACACTAAAACTATTCCCTGGTCACGTGCGAATTTTGAAATAAAAATTATTATGAAAATGCCCAGAAACGGCAACTTAACTTGGCTCGTGCCAAATACAAACAATGCACACAATGCATCAATCGAACAGGCCCAACGACTGGATTATTGACCACTCGAATATTTTGTGGTCGAGTGCAACAAATGCGGTCACATAAATCAAAAATATCGAACTAAACGCAAGCAATTAAGAATTGGGATCGAGGGCTGACTTTATTATTGCCTTTTTGCAAGCGAGTGAAAATAATTAAAAATTTATATACTTTTCGTTTGCGCTGCCCAAACAACAAAATAACATTTTCCCTGCGAATATTTGTTAAAGTATTTTATTTATTTTTTCAAGCAAAATTTACAAGTCAGCCCAAAGGGGGAATGGGCGAAGGAGCCCAAAAAAAACATATTTCTGTTTGGGTTGACCGCAATTTGGTGAAGTAGCCAAAAATAAAAGAGGAGTCTGGAAAATGCCAGAAAGAGATGAGCACAAAAGCTGCGATTTTCATTCATAGTGACTGACTGCTATTGGTGGGTACAAAAGCTGTGATTTTGAAACGGCAGATGGAAACAGTCAAAACATATGAGAAGGAAATATGAATGGATTTATACTTGACATCTTTCAGATTCAATTATTATATTATAAAACAGAAGTTATATAATAGTTTTTATTAAATTGTTCAAGTACTCTTTTCGAAGAAAATAGTATTTTAAGTTTGAGCTGAAGTGTGTAACGCATAGAAGAAAGCATACTGGCAGTATGCTTAGATTGACAAAACAACATGATCCAGCCATGTCCGTCTGTCTGTCTGTCTGTATGCAAACTAGTCCCTCAGTTTTTGAGCTATCGTGATAAAACTTTACACAGAGACTTATTATTCAAATGTTCAGTTCATTGGTCGGAAGCGGCCGGATCGGACCACTATATCTTATAGCTGCCATACAACTGGAAATAAATTTAATATTTCAAAAGAAAAATTTGAATTCATATGATTTTAATTTTTAGAACAAAAAAAATAAATGCCACGCGATAAAACGAATTTTGACAGCAAATAAACGTACTGTAGTTGGCAGAGTGAAAACTATCTATAGGTACGAAAATAGTATAAATACTTTCCTCAGAGTCCTTTGCCACTTGTCTATATTGAGTCACTCAAGTATTCAATAAAATCGTTTAACTACTTTCACACAATCTGAAGTAAAATTGTGGCTCTTAAAATTGCCCATCTCCAGTGAATAATCGACGCATAAAAAAAAGATATATATATATATACATAGTATATATGTATGTACGTATAATCTGACGGGCATTTAACGTTGAAGTTTTCTTTGTTAAACGAAAATTGGCAATAAAGCGCATTAAAAATATGCTTTCGCTTAAATAATTGAAATTATATTAAAGTGAATTTCATGCATGTGCCTGGGCAAGCCAATTTGTTACTTAACCATAACCACATGAAGGCGGCCCCAGCCCCACTCCACAGCATCCAAGCCCACAGTTTATACAACCATTTCTTTTTTCTTCTATTCTATATATACTTTCTGGCTTTTTTTAGCTTTGCCAATTGCTTTGCCGGGCTTGGGGCGTGGTCATAGTCCATATATTCAGTCAGGCTGTTGCTCGTTTTTTCGTCGCTCTCTGTCAGCTTCAAAAATATTTGCGCAAGCACAACAAAAAACAACAAAAAGAAAGTTGTTGATGGCCAGCCCAATTGGAGAATCGTTGTTATTGTGCCATCCAGCAGCTGCTGCGGCGGCCATCCTTCAACATTTGCCAGGCTTTTGACAGGGGCTGAAGGTGTGGAGTTGGCGCAGTTTCAGTTGTTGCTTGTTGCGTTTGCTATTTGCATTTAATTGTTGAATTAAAAATATACCATATACGCACACAGGCACATCGCTTTATTTATGGGTTTTACCATGTCAGTCTACCCCCTCGAGATGCTCCACTTTTTCCTTTTCCCTTTTTTTGAATGTGTGTGTGCTGTAAAAACATTGACAGCATGTGGGCGTGGCAGGCATTTTCGATACTTGGTGCATGTCCCGGAATTGATTTGCTCGACGCTTGTAGCCTGTAGCTTAAGCAATACAAATGATTTAAGCTGATTTAATGGAGCTTTATCTATAATTGAGTGGGTCTTGACTTACGTTGAAAGCTCTTTGTTGGCAAGTAATGAGCTAGTCGTTGACTAAGTGATATGCAAAATTAAGCATCTTCTCCGATAAAGCTTTTAAATTATTTGGCAGCTAAAAGAAAACAGAAATTTCAAACATGAAATTCTTCTTAGTTTTTCTTTGGCTCTTAATTGGCACACCCATTGAAAACAGTATCAAAAACTATTTGCTTAATTGTTTAATTTTATGCACAGAGCTTGCTTGATTAAAAGACTTGCAACAAACTGCTTGCAGGCTGTTGAAATTTTCATTCTAGTTTTGCAACACGTTTATAGTGTTTGCCCAACTAGCGTTGCATAGCTGTTGGCTTTCCTCTCAGCCAGCGCCAAAGAACACAATTTTATCCATGACCTTGCCGCGGCGAGAGCGTTTAATTAATTTCTACAGCTTAGCTATGTATATAAATGGCAGCTAGTGCATTGCAGTATTCAAACGAAAACACAAGTGTGTATGCTGCCAGCAGATACCCTGTGGAAAATTGCAACACTTTATCGACAATATGCCAGTATGATAATTATGCAATAGTTACACATGTTACTTGAATGAGTATGCTTGCTAAGAATTGCTTGAATATAAAACAAACATAATAAATATAAACAAAAACACAGTATACATTCAAAGAAAATAGAAAGAGCTTGTTTCATTTGATTACATAATCATGATATAATGTTTTCTTGACCATTTCGACCTATATACGTATCCAGCAGGGTAGAGTTAATAATAAATAAATAAATAAATATTAATAATAAACTTGATAACTGACTAAGCTAATAGTAAAACTAATTATGACTTTATTAGTAGGTAAGATATTATTCATTATTATTATTATTAGTTTCATTATTATTATTAATATTAATATTATTATTATTTATTTTATTATTATTGTTATTATTATTATTATTATTAAAAAGTCAACCAACTATATATACATTAAATAAAAATCATGCCCGTTTTAAAATCAAAGGTTAAAGTATAAACAAGAAGAAAACAAACAAGTAAGAGTGCTCTAGTCGGTAGTGCCCGACTACGAGATACCCTGAACCCAGTCCTAACAATCATTCGTACTAATCTAAACACACACATGCTGCAGTACAAGCAGTGCGAGCATTGCGAGCAGTGCAAGCAGTCTAAGCAGTAAGCTTGATTCTTTACTGAGCTCCACACAATGGAAAGTTAAATCCTTAAAAACGTCTGTGTTTATCACCCGATCTTATTGAAATTTTTTGGGCACATAGCCATTCGAGATTATACATGCCAAATTTGGGGCCTCTAGCTTGTAAGCCTTTGAAGTTATGACCCAAAACCTCAGGTCTGAAATCGAAATTTATCGATAACTTTTGAACTCGATGAGTTATCGATAGTTATCTGATATCCGCGTGTTCATACAGACGGACGGACGGACGGACTGACAGACAGACAGACGGACATCGCTAAATCGACTTGGCTGTTGATACTGATCAAGAATATATATACTTTATATGGTCAGAGATGCTTCCTTATGCCTGTTACATACTTTTGCACAAAAATATAATACCCTTTTTACCCATTTTTAATGGGTTCAGGGTATAAAAATTCAAAATAAAACAAGTAAAAGTAAATGGAAATTAAAAGTGAGGACAGCCTCAAGTCTATGAAAAACTCGACTAATTTTTCACGGCCTAGAAAAGTGCGGATGTCTTTAAAATGGGCAACGCAAATTTTTAATTAGCGGAGCCTTTTTGCAATTTTTGCGTGGACGGCGCTCAAACGGCTGTTATCCTTTTTGCTGTTGCTTGTGTGTTCGTACGCACCTGAGCTGGCTCGCAGCAGACGCCGGAGTTTTAATTAAAAAATACAAAAAAAAAAACAAAATAAAATTATCCTGACAAAATATTTGCTTGTTTGCAGAAGCAATACGAATTTCGAGGCAAGGCTCAAAGGTTGTCAATATCCTGTTCGTATCCTTTGACCAGGCTTGCCAGCTGCTTTTGGGCCAAAGTCGCTGGGATTTTCACTTTATTATGAGAAATATGAGCAGGTGATTATTAAGCGGATCTTGGAAATTATGAAATGTTGTTTATTTTGATTTAAATTGTATTGTGTGTGGTTCAATTGTAGCATAACAAAATGCGCAATTTTTCGGTTATTTTCAGCGCAATTTGCCAGGAATTTTTTTTGTATTTTCTTTTGCGTCCTTGCTTTTCTATTTCTGCGCACTATGCTCTACGTTCCATTTGGTTCGGGTTTGTTTGGCTCTTTACGCAGAGCCAACTAAATTATTAAAGCGATAATGGCTCGCAAAACTCATAAATTTTGTGGCAGCGAATTGCAAATGGGCGCTGCTAAAAGGTGGGGCCTTCATTGGACCTGGCATTAAGTGCTGGGTTATTTATAAAGGGGCCAGCGGTCTAATTGATCTCATTTCAGATATTATTTTTGCTGCGGAACGTCTTGTAAATAGGCCTTTTCATGGTTAATCTAACTCTGACTCTTGCATTACTTGGCAATTATCCGCGTAATTTGCTTTGCTGTTTTCTTTCTTTTTGCTTTGCATTGCAGGCTAATCGTTCGATACTATAAGCTTTTCACTTTTAAGTCTTTTACTTATGGCATAAGTAGGCGAGTTAAATTGGTATTTGAAGTCACATGAACAGTGTCTTGCAATCTTTTGAAAGATTCTTCCATTATTCCATTTGCTATGTCTACCGAGCTTATGAATAATTCATGAGGCAACTTTATAGCGGGACCGAACTGAAATGGCCAAGAGACAAACTGAATTACAAATGCTCTCAGTTTGTTGAAGAAGTTTTGCATCTAAAGTCATCACATACCAAATATGTGAACTACTTTATAGTAAATTGTTCTTAAGCTGGTGGCTAGTTAGTGGAAAATAATTTAATGTAAGAGAGCAACAATATAGAGTAAGTCGTGAAATCTCTAACAGTCTCCAAGTGAATATACTTCCCATGGGGATGAATCAAATTGTTAAGTACAAAAATAAGTATTTAGTTTGCCACTTTAAAGACTGAAATTATTTCTTCCCTTATTTAAAATCTATTTTAAATAATTTTGAGCATATAGTATTTTTAAAGAGAGAAAAACTCACGTCTAGCACAATTGAGAATTTGTGGTCTGTATGTGAGTTTGTGAACTGTGTATCTGTGTTTTGTTTTTCAGCTAAAAATATCGTTTATTATGCAAAAAACTTTTCAGCATAGAATAAGAGATAGCTTTGTGCAGAGTTGAAAAAATGAAACAAAATATAAAATAATGGTAAAAACACAAACAGCAAGAAACATTTTGATAAAAGTTACGCCTATAATAAATTTAAAAATTACCAAATTGGTTTTGCTAGAGCCAAGTGCGAAGCAATCGCTTAAATGCAATTTGCATATTCAACAGCATTTCCAAAAACAACAACAGTAACGTGAAAAGTACCTGAAACACATCGGAGCAAACATAGAGCAAAGTTTAAGGCTGGTTCGGCCTGCTTCTCGTTAATTTGCATATATAGTTTAGCCTGGTCTGCAAGCGACTGTTGTTATTTTTGCCCTGCATAAAAATGGTTACTCTTTTTGATAACACATCATATGTAAATATTTTACACACATACCGCACACGTGTTGACCCAAGGTAAAAAGGGTCGAAGCTGGTGGAAGCTTCGCGCACTTCCGCCGGAACAAAAATGCGGTGCAAGTTGCTTCATTATGACAGCCATTGTTGGGTTAGACAAACAGTGGAATGGAAACGCCGCTGTGTGCTGGGCGGAGAGGTCGCAAAATTGAATTAAGGGATGCCCGAGTTTATTTAGGAGTATGAAACCATGAACAATGGCAACATTTTGTCGACTTCTCAAACAACAAATAACTCAAAGAACAATTGCAATTAATTAAATTAAAGTAACAGACATAAATGTTCACGGATGAGAAGCATATATTGTATAATATTATAATGATACATGTTCCATTTAAACTTAGATTATGTTATATATTTAATGTTTGAACCATTTTAATAGAATAATTTAATGAACAGAAACTAGATAGAAAGGGAACATTGGCATATAAACTAGATATATTATTGATCAGTATCAACAACCGCGAAGATCTAGCCATGTCTGCCTGTCTGTTTGTCCTTAAGTGTGAACACGCTTATATCAGAGACTATAAGAGCTGGAGACTTCATATTTGGAACATAAGTACTCGTATTCCTTGGTCAGATCAATTGGCTTATTTAATAGTTAAAAAAAACATTTCGATTTCATACCAGAATTTTTGGAAATAAAATGAAACTTATAAGAGGTAGAGACACTCAATGAGGTATGTATTAAAAACAAGCCAATATAAGAATCCCAATCCCCTAGAAATACTTTTTTAACACATAAAACTCCCATTACATTTTTAAAACTGATCCGATTTTCGTTCCCAAATCAGTTTCGATCATATTTTGATATCGTTACTAATTCAGCATTTAAATCTCAAAATGGTGTACGACCGGATAATTTGGTTTATTGATTTGGTGCCAATTTGATGCCCAAAAACATAGAACTTGTTTAAGATTTGGTTTCCATAGTGTGGGATTCAGTGTCGAAGCTAAGTTAACTGCTTTATTTGCATGCAGTATGTGTGTGTTTGTCTGTATGCCCACAGCTAAGTAATTCTGGACTACCAGTCGGGCACACTTAATTATTAAGATTTAATTTTGCAAAGTTTGGAGCTCAGTGAAGAAGCCAAATCAATTCTTGACACCTCCATAGATGGCTTCTTAACAGGCTGGAGCTTAAAATTGAATTTATATTTCAGTGCCTTCTTAAATAGGCGTTTGCTCACGATGTGAAAGTGTATTGAAAGGCCAAGAAAGTATTTTATATAGGAACAAATAATTGAATGCGTCCCAAATTATGATTATTAAATATTAATCAAATTATACAACTCTTTTATTAAATATTTTGTGTCATGTCATATTTCATATATCAAAATTTAAGCTGCCATTTATTTTTACAGTCCAGTTTCAGAGACACGCAGTGCCTGAAATTTATAACATTTACCTTGACAAGCAACAGCACCCAGAGACTTACAAGGGCGAAGAGGAGCCGCCCACAGACACCCACACACACACACACACACACACACACACACACACACACACACACACACACACACACACACCCACCACATACACACGTGAACACACACACACACTCACATAGATGACACTGATGAGCAATGGCAGGCGACGATGATGGCTTGGAGATGGATACTGGCAATGGCAGCCGTCCCCGGCTGCTGACAGGCGGCTTTCGCCAGGGCGCACAGATACGTACAACTACGTGCTCCCGTACACACATTCACACACACCCTGCACGACATTCGTCAGTCAGTGCAGAACATTCTTTCATCGCTTTTGGCTTATAAAATATGGTTTAAATTCCACAGCTGTTGTAACACCCGCTAACAAACGACAAAGGAAGTCCAATGCTGGCAAAAGTTGATAGTTTCATGGGACTTTTCTCTACAAAAGCTTTAAAAGAAGGTAGAGGCGTGCTTGTAGGCACAATTACATGAATTTGCGCATAACATAAAACTGTACCTATTCAAATAACTGTGCAAATATATGTCATAAACTGTATATATCCTTAGTGAGAAACAACAACAGAGTTGATCAAGCCATGTCCATGTACCTATACAAATCTGTCAGCTCAACACTCTCTAGGACACACTGTGGAGCAGTTCAACATGCGTAGCGCGTTTTTGAGTTGATATCCATTTTCCATATTCAAATATCGGCATAGTTTTAAAATTGTACAATTTAAATTTAAATATTGCAGCCAAGTCAGCATGCAAATCAATTGAAATTGTAACTCGGAAGAGACCTTAACAAATTCAGCGCTGACTATAGTCGAGTTTCATGGCTGTCGCTTTAATTTCATATATTTAAATAATGCTTTCTGCAGCCCTTGTAATTTAGTTGCGATGCTTTTTTCATGATGCAAAAACACAACGCCACAGTCGACGACCAGGACAACGACTAATGACTTGGAATTTGTTGCCCGCCAGCCAAATGAGCGTAGTCGCGTGTGTGTGTGTGTGTGTGTGTGTGTGTGTATGGGAGAGTGTATATGCGGCAGCTGTTGTCACTGCTGTTTGCCATTAACGCCCAGCACTACCGAAACAAGTAAGAGTGCTGTAGTCGGGAGTGCCCGACTACGAGATACCCTGAACCCAGTCCTTAAAATCATTCATACTAATCTAAGCACACACATGCTGCAGTATAAGCAGTATAAGCAGTGCAAGCGGTTTAAGCAGTTAGCTTGCTCTTTCGCTGAGCCCCACACAATGGAAAGTTAAATCTTAAATAACTTCTATGTTTATTGTCCGATCATATTGAAATTTTTGGGGCAAGCAATTGTCCATAATATGTGTTACCAAACCAAATTGCAAGGTCGTACCTTCAAAAATGCATTTTTTGAACTTTTGGGGGGTTTGGGGGTGGTATCCAAAAAGTGAAATATTTGTTACATGTGTATGCTATTCGAGATTATACATGCCAAGTTTGGAGCCTCTATCTTTTATAACTTTGAAGTTATATCCCAAAAACGCAAGTCTGAAATCGAAATTTATCGATAACTTTTAAACGGTATTAGTTATCGATAAAATGAAATAAACTTGATCTGTCCCGGGATTAGGAGAACTTATGTTCCAAATATGAAGTCTCTAGCTCTTGTAGTCTCTGATATCTGTGTGTTCATACAGACAGACAGACGGACAGACGGACAGACGGACAGACGGACAGACGGTCAGACGGACAGACGGACAGACGGACAGACAGACGGACATGGCTAAATCGACTCGGCTGTTGATACTGATCAAGAATATATATACTTTATATGGTCGGAGATGCTTCCTTATGCCTGTTACATACTTTTGCACAAAACCATAATACCCTTTTACCCATTTTTAATGGGTTCAGGGTATAAAAAGAGATGAGAAAACTGCAACTTAAGTGCAAGAGCAGCGTAAAAATAATTAAGCTGCAGCTGCCATAGCTACACATTTTACCCATCCACATCAAACACACGCACACCCGCCGTGTTTCTGAGAGACAGGCAAATGTAGCTTTTTCCATGCCGGCAGACATGACGTATGAGTTATGTATATAAATTTCATGCCACATCACTCATACGCCCCAGTAGCTTTGCTTTAATTACATTTACAGCGCACAAGCTGAATGGCACGAAACGAGCTGCTCGCATATTCAATACTATTTGAAACGCTATATTATAGGTACACAGTAAAAAAATATAGTTTAATTTTTAAACATAATCGCTTTGGACTTGTATGGTTTATTATCAAATGAATTCAGAAAAAGTGTTACTTAAATGAAATATTCATTGATTGGAATACATACTGGAAAGACAAAAAACAAAACATTTCCATTAAATAAACGTCAAGCTTCAGTTACTAGTAAAAATAGATAAATGTTTTAAGTAACTGAACAACAAAATTGTTGCAAGTTGCTGCTGAAAGTGAAATATTTCGAATTAAATATAATTTTAATATATAAATATATTTAATAATTATAAAACAACTGAATGAATTTTATAAACTGATTTTATGCCTCATATGCTAAACATTTATAATATTTTGAAACTAAAATTACATATTTTCAGTAGCTATTTCACAATAAAAGAACATTTAAATATTAATTGAACGCTTTTCACACTTGAACAAAACAAAGTTTGTCACGTGAAGTGTCTGAGTCGATAATAAAATTACTTTAACACCTCAAACTTGCAGAACCTTTTCAAAGTTGAACTTTTTTTAAGCTTCTGCTATCATAAATGTATACATAACTTATTATTGGCATTTTGTTTGTTTTACTTGAATTTGTGACTCTTTATTCTTCTTGTATTGTTCATTTCCTGCTGTAAACTAATTGCACTTTTCACTTTATAAAAAGTAATCATCAACACAGTTGTAAAGTGCAACCGCAACTCCACATGGAAAATTGTCTGTAGTGTCCACAAATAATTGTATTCAATATATTAAATTAACACCAGAGAATGAAGGCAATTACTGTGCTTTTAAAATAACAACAATACAAATACAAAAGTGGGTGCAACAGTGGCTAACAAATGACAGTCGCGTAAATATTTTATTTATTGTGGTTACATTATTATGACACCTGCACAAATGGCTGCTCCTAAAAGCATGCAACACAAAGTTGCGAATGCAAAAAAACTTTGCAAGCCGCGGCAAATGGCTGATATTGTTGTTATTGTTCCTCCAATTGTATCACACTCAGACCAAAGACACATACATTCACATGCACATACGTGCACGCACATAAAGCGGCTTTTATGCTGACTGATAAACAACGACACAATTGACTCCCAATCGCGCTCGCAGAGTAAACCCGAAAGGGAGTGAAGAGCGAGATAGGTTGCTATATAGTGAGATGGAAATCGAAATAAATTGATGGAGCGAGGTCGACACACATTCCCTAGAGATGCAGCAGCAGCAGTGAAACTTAACACGTGTTTCGTGACTCACGAGGATTTTTATTTCTTTCAAAATATAAATGAAATTAGAAACTGACGATATAAAAATAACTATTTATGAACTTAAAAAATAGATGCTATTATAACTTATATATATGTGTAGTTTCAATTAATTCACCAAACAAAGCCTTCCCTCACTCAAGAGAAAAATTACATACTGCAAAGACAAGGGCGTAGGCAGCAGATTATATCATTTCTATTATATCTTTAAAAATAAAAAACTAACTAAAGCGACTCAAACCATTAGAGTTAGAATGCCAGAAGTTGTACAGTAGCTTCCTCTCAGGATACCAATGCTCAGAAAATGAGAAAAAGATTTCATAGAAAGGTGTATACCCATTTTTGTAAATGTCAAGCAGAACCCAAAATGGTTAGGAATTGGATACCCGATTTTAACATTTTTATGAATTCATCCCTACTGTCGAAAATCTTTTGTATAAAAACTATTTTAAAAAAAAAACATTTTTCTTTACCTATTTAAAATTCACATTTTAAGAAATCATAGTTATTTATTATTTACATATTATTAACATGCAATACTATATTTTTAAAACAATGTTTTATGTATATATGTAATTAAAAAAAACCTTGGAGAACTTTTCATTTTTATATCATGCTCCGCATTTTTTTTACACTTACATCTCTAACTTGTCGCATTTCAAAGGATTTTATGGTTGCCTTTTCACACGCTTTTGTCCCATACATAGTATTTTCATATTCGTATGACATGCTTTTTTCCAGCCAACTGTAAACTGTATTCATTTTTTGTTGTTTATCAATATTTGCTTTTTGTATTGCTTGACGCTCGTATCGATAAAAAAAATAAATACAAATAAAAACTTTTATTAATGTCCAATATGTGCAGATTTCCTTTTGACAGGCCCTCATTTTAGCTCTAACCCCCTGTCATCCGTCACCCCCGTCTCTGGCGAGCAGTTTGCAATTTGAATTTCATTTTCACAGCCTTTGCGCTGTTTAAAGTACGTGTAAAATCATTTTTTCAGCACACACTCAAATTATGCCACTCGCTGTTGCTGAGGTCATATATGTTGTTAAAAAACATATCTTTTGATTGTTCGGCATTATGCACTGTTCAATTTAAAATTCATGGCATCGGAAAAAATTGATCATGATTAATGGCGTTGTGTATCGAAAATATTCGTAGCAGGCGCACTGATTTAATTTAATTGAAGAAGAAAAATAGCAAAAAAAAAAAAATTAATCGATTTTACTTAATGGATTTACCTACGGCATATTTGCTGTTCAATTTAAGTCGACTGAACTGCAAAATAATTTACAAAAGTTGAGTTTCATTTTTGATGTTAATAAATACAAAATACAATGTTCTGTAGTCGCTTCCCTTACAATCAAATGAAGAAGTGCCTAAAAATAAAATATTTAAAACTCTAGATATTTCTTTAGTTTCAGCCTATTTCGAATTTTAAAGATTTCTCAAGAGAAATAAATTAACCATGATATGAGTATTAAGGAGGGAAACATTTTAAATATTCTCGTAAAAACTATGTTTATTTCTGGTAAGTCTTAAAGTTAATTTTTAAATAACCTTCTTACAATTGAGCTTAACAATAAATTTGCTCGGCTATAACACCTTTAATTGTAAGTCTAAGAGTAATGTATAGAATATATCTTTAATCAATTTATTTATATATATGTTTATTCATTTTGGATATAATGTCAAAAATCTGTGTAAAAATATATGCAACTTTAATTCATTTAAATTGTGTATCGCGCTACCGCTTTTAATATAAAAACTTTTTATCAGACGTTCATTGAACTGAAATCTGAAATCTGTAATCTGGCTACACTCGTTTGGCCTCAGACTTTGTACGAGCCTGGCACGTGGCATCAAGTTAATTATTACGCACGTTTAAAACTTAATTAAATAGGCCTTATTGTAATGAACCGAATTAACAGCTGGAGCACGCAGCAGACGCCGCTATCGATTACCATAAAAAGTGTAAAAGTGTCAGGCTTCATTACGATCCTGTCACTTAAGATGAGATGGAACAATGACAGCTCACTGCATTCTGATATATGATATATTCAAATTTGGCCAATAGAGCCAACGCCATGAATACAGATACAGGCAGACTCTGCTTGTATTAGTTATGCTAATGAATAGCTCTCGAGTGTCTATGCAAATGAATAGCTTTTCTTTGGCGCAGATATTTAGTTGAGATTATTATAATTGATCTTTGTGCAATCTATGGAAATTCGAGCTGTGCCTCAGCTGCCTTTTAAAGTCAAATCTATCATGGAGCGTTCAATTATGTAAATTAGAACGGCGCACACAGTTGACAAAACTTTCGTGTAGTCTGTGGTTGCTGTGGGGCGGGCGTGGGGGTGTTTCTAGGAGTGGGGCGAGTGGGGCTAGTGGGGGTGTGGATCGTGGTAAATGTTCGCCACGCTGCTTGCAATTAACTGTGAAGCTCTTGTCATTGTCATTGCCTTTGCACAATGTTGCTGCTGCTGCTGCTGCTGCTGTTCTTGCTGCTGAAAAATGCATGAGTTTCCCGGAAGCGGCTACCACTGGCTGTGTTGGCCCCTTTGATCCCTTTTGGCTGCCATCGTCAGCAGACAAAGCCAAGAGCAAGCATACATGCACCCGTACACACACACACACACACACACACACACATTCCTCTGTAAGTGTAAAGTTTATACAATAAACGCTTGGCAACACTAGCACAATTTCCAGCATACATCAGTCGTCCACACTTCACTACACTTTTTGCTGCTCATCCGTTTTCGCATTGCCAGCAAAATAAAATAATTAATTTCGATGGTATTTCCCTGTTGCTGCTGCTTCTGTCTCTGTTTGTTGATATGGTTACACTTGTTGTGCTTGTGCAGCTCTTTTTTAGTGGCTTGCAACACTTTATATATGCTCTCCGGCTTGCGAGCAACACCTTACGTCCTGCTATAGCAGCAGGTGTTAACCAAAGTTATTTCGCAATTGTGAATGCCATGCGATTGTATTTCTTGTTGCTTTTCTTTCCATTTGCCGTCTTGTTATGTGGCGAACAGGCATTCTGGAAGCGGTCAGTTTTCTTACTCTTTTTGTTTGTGGTATCCTGTTGTTGTATATTCAGCAGCTCTCGGCAGCTTTTATCCGGCTCTGCAGATTTTGGATGTGCTCTACAGTTCTTAATGGCATGGAAAGTAGCTAAATGTGGTGGAAAATTTAAATGAAAATGGGAAAATACTATCATGCTGAAATAATTTAAAACTAACCTTATAGTTTTTTAACTTTTCTTCCAGGCATTTTATTTATTTAAATATTTGTATTGCAATTTCCGATTTTCATTAAATTTAACTCAATATTTTAAAGACCTTTAACAACCGAAGCTGCCCTGTGATGTACCAATCAATGGGATTTATTGCAAAGGCCTTCAGCCAGTCTCGTTCGTCAATTTCAGATGCTTTCCATCTGGCACTCGGACAGTTATTATTGTATGCTGTGCCCTGAAGCCGTGCCAAACAGGTTTGAAGAGTGTATATCCTTTTGCCTAGCGAAGCAAGAGAGCAGAACCACAGCAGCATCAGCTCCTTTGAGTTGTTTAATAATCATTATAATGGCAACTGAATACACTCTAGAAAACAGGAGACGGGTTTGCAAGACTCGTATACAGATCTTAGCTAGCTGCGTAAATATTTTATAGTACATATTTATCCATTAAATTTTCAATCGACTTGTCCGGGTAAAAAGCTTTCTACTTCAACAAACATATATATAAATTGTATATGTGGCTACTAAATATTCGAAGATCAATTGGCACGTACACCCAACAATGATTCATCGCATATTTTTCCCAAGCCGATGTACTCTTTTCATTACACACTTTTAATACCACAGGATAATCGAAATAAAAATGGCGAACAAATGTATTGTTCCCGCACACACGTAAGTAAAATTTAAATATTTTATTGCTTAATTCTTATGCGACTGTGCAGAATTTAATGGCAGTGTGTCATGTCTCTAGCAGGTTGCGTATCTCTCCACTGCACTAACGCTGTCAACTGCATTACTTTGAGTTGGTATTAATTATATGATAGGGCCCGAACATCTTGCATGCTATGCTATATATTTCATTTCATTTTCTGCTTCAATTGCTCTCTCTCTCTGCTTATTGATGATGACAGTCTGATGATAATTACACAAAGTATAGTTGGAATGGCTTGCACGCTGAAGGTGAAATCTCACCTGGCTTATATGCTTGAGTGCACATTCATTAATATACATATGACATAATTTAATTGAAGTTAATTTCAATGCAACCGAATGTTTGCTTTAACGTATGACTTATGCTTTCTTTTTAGAGTAAATGCAAGTCATAACGTACAAGGGATTTTTATTATTTTAAAAGTACAAAGAAGTCACGAGTTGTCCTTATTCTTAATTTTGCCTGCTTTATTTCACAATGCTTTTATTATTCACAATACATATTATGGACCCGCTGTTTCTCTTTGCCTTTTGTGTTTTCGTTGCTTTCTTACACACTTTCTGAAGACCGCATCAGTGTGACCATATATTTACACAATATATTCTTATGTTAATTCTGTCTCTCTTTCGCACTCTCTCTCCTTCTCTCTTTTCTCGGTTTTCTCTCTTAATCCCCTTTTTTTATATCCTGGCATCCTGCTCGACTACTGCAGGCATCACTTAACTTATATTATTATTTTTTCTTCAAACGTAAAACCGTTAAATAATATTTACAATTATTTTAAATTTTATTTTCTGCTTTTAATTCGTAATTTTTGTCTCCATTCGGTCTCAGACCATCCACTAATTCTATAAATACCGCAAATACATTTTTCTTCTTCATGGTGCTTTGTTATTGTAACTATTCATTCATAGTTCCATATAACATTCAATATATTAATTATATCATGCTAGTCCCAGTTACTGACAAATACATTTTAATTATTACTCTGAAAATTTTAAGCACCACTCAAACAATAACTAAATATTTACGTGTCTGCAATTCTCTCTTGTTTTTTTATTGCCATTGTTTTTAGTCTTTTTACACAAGTTTTTCTTTTTGCCATGTCGTAAACTTCAGTTTTTGTTGTGCTGCTCTTCAGTTTTGCGCCTTTTACTGCTACTGCTGCTGCTGCTGCTGCATATCAAATCCCACTTGCATAATATTTTATTATCCTAAGCGGCTTTTTTCTGTTCTAATTCTATTGTTCTACAGTGGCCATCCACAGTTTCCTATTCACAACAAGTGCCATGGGTATCTTGCCCCACTGTATGTGGGGCACTGTTATAATCTGGGCAAAAGCTTCTGCTTGGCGCCTGTTAACAAGTGCAAGTGTGGCTTGAATTTAATATTGGCGGCGTCTTTTGTTGCTGCTGGTTTTGAATTTCTGTATTTCATTTTATGCGCCGTTCTTATATACGTATTTCCTGGGAAGGGCCCAACACCAGCTCCTGCCACACACAGCAGTTGGTTAAATCCTTTACACAAGCTGTTTGCCGCGCATAACAAAATAAAATAAATAATCCTGTTAAATTGTAAAAACCCAAGGCAAAACCCAGGCACCAAGACCAGGAAACAGCAGCAACAACAACAACAACAGCAATGGCATCGCATTTCGTTTCCAATTTTCTTCTGGCCTGGCCTGGCTACCGTTTTTTGCAGGTCCTCTGCATGTCCTGTGTTGTGTCCTATGCACACGTACGCGGCTTAAGATTTTCTCATTCATAACGTGATTTAAGGCATTTCCCAGCATTTCAAAATGTGGTGTGCCCATCGACTTGGCTCCTGCTGCTCAATATGCATTCAAGTCCCTCATATCCTTTACCTTGGCGAGTAACAGATTGCCGCCAGCTGCAGAATTGCATTCAGCATTTCAATTGATGGACTTTTTTTATACATAGTATATATGTATATATACATATATATATTCATGCATATATATCTTTCTTTGCTTTTTTTGTTGCAACGCAATGAAAGATGCAAATGCAGGATTCTGAAATCCTGTGGCTATGATTATGGCATACACATCGTCGTCGTCCTTGCAAGCCGTGTGCCCTGAATTGCTGCCAAGCTACGGGCTACACACTTAACGAGCACTTAAACGCCTTCTCACAGCCTCAGCCTTCGATTTCGCACCGCAACTGGGCTCCGAATAATGTTGATGCTCAATTTAGTATCAGCTCATAATCAGTTTGGGCCATTTGGCCATCTGGCCAAACACTGCTTTTATGGTCCCCTATTCGGTTTAATTAAAAGTCTGAGCCAAGGTTTTGATATTTGAGCCGCCGCAATTGAGCGTCTGGCGAGTTAAGAGTCCTGGCAAATTAAAGCAAAGCCGATGACACATTAGCTCAAGTGGCACACAATTTCGAAATTGATGCGTCGTAGAAAATCGATAAGGATTACGTATTGATGCAATGCTCATGGGACACATGCATATCCGCACATTTAAGCGGATTATTCTGCTCTTATCGCAACAGAAAATAAGAATTTTCAATAAATCTCAATTTTATACACTAATGACCACGATCTTCTATTTTCACAACACAAAGCTTATTTTCATTGGTAGAAACATGCTTATTGAACAATGGAAGTTTTCTTTTGATACAGCTCCTGTGGCTTTTAAATAAGTATTTAATTGTTTTTAGGTTGGAGTTTAAATGTACTTGTTTGTTTTTTTCAGTTTAACGTTTCAACTTAGTGGTCTATGTCATATTAAAAATATGAAATAACTGAATTCGATTTGATTTGATTTTAAATCATTCGAAAGTGCAAGATTTATTTGTATATCATAGCTAATGGGACTCTCACATTGCAAGCCTGTAAAGAGGCAGCCGAACAAGCTATTAACAGACTATTATTTCTTCCAATTCAATAGTTCAATGCACTGATGAGATATTAGATAGGAATACAGAAGCTGTATTAGAATGTCTTTAGAAGTCTGATATCAGTTGTTGCAATCATTCAATTCAAAAACATTTCTTTCTTAACATATTCGGGACCCTACTCAGGTTTGGCTTGTTTAATCTGCACGAGTCCCAGTTGTTGGATGCCAAAAAGCCAAATGCTGTTGTGGGCCCAAACCACTTTATCACTTTTCATGTTGGGCGGCCAAGGCTTTTTTATTGGCAACATGTCGTATGCGTAATGCAATCGACGCCATAGATATTTATCTGTCTGTTCGTTTCTGGGATTTGAACATCACAGAAAAGAGTCTTAGCCTCAGCGACCCAGTGGCTTTTCAATTTGAATAAACGAATGTCGTCTAAATATTTGATTTATTTTCGTTGACCTTTGTCAAATACTGAGACGCAGACACGAACCTCAAGCTGTAAGCATTTGTCTACTTTTATCGCAGCGACGTACAGCAAAATGTCACTCAAATTCAATTTGCCCCATCGAAAAGTTTATAATTTTCATGGCTGCAGTCAGCTTTTCCACCCACTCAAAGAAAATGCGTACGACAAGTAATTTTCGCTTTATAACTTCATTGCAAAACAAGGTCAAACCCAGTCTGGCTCTATGGGCTTGTGTGTGTGTGTGTTCCTTTTGTTGGGAGGGAAACCAATTCAAAACAAGTGGAGAAGGATTATCTTCGGCGTGCCGAAGATTAAATACTCTTTTCGAACCTTAAAGCAATTTTTACTATTTTTCCGTGACTGCTTATTTAATTCGCAGATATTAATGTCGCATACATATACCCCTACATATAAAATAAAATATATAAAGGTATTCATGTAAACAGGGACGTTTCACTATCCGCAGCTCGTGGACGCGTCCCTTAGCATTCATAAGTGCTACCGAATTGAACAATATACAAGTTTCAGTTTTTCCAAAAAGTCAAAACTACATTACATATGTATACTACAATATACATACCAAATTTTGTGCCTGTTGCTCTTATACCTTTCAAGGCCGCTGTCGGAAATTGAATTGTCATAAAACTTAATCTGAACATACGAGAGCTTATATTCAGAATTTGAGATCCATATTTTTTTCGCGTGTCATTGGTTTTGCCAATGAATTTAAATTTTTCTTTTGAATTATTCTATTAAAGCTACTTTATGTATGAAAAAAAAATTAGAAACAATTTAGGAAATTGAAAATAAATGAATTTGACTACAGCTATTATATATTTGAAAAGAAGAATAAGAAAAAATGAAAATAAATGACCAGTCGCCGCTGGTTTCGAACCCGGGTCCTCTCGCTCA